>JAGISJ010000012.1:0-499000 GCA_023375725.1 Nephotettix cincticeps
ATGATTAAGACAAAAATATAACATGTATATTTAAATTATTTTCAGTCAATCATCGAACATGTTAAATCAAGCTCGCCTGAAAGCATTGAAGGTGAGGGAAGATCATGTGCGTAACGTGTTGGATGAAGCTCGGAAGAGACTCTCAGAGTTCAGTCGCAATCAAGGAAAGTACTCTGAAGTACTTAAATCTCTTGCAGTTCAAGGACTTTTGCAGGTGTGTAAACTTTAAGCTTGGATAACAAGTCTACAAAAAATAGTAAACTGGTAGACCACGTACATTTCTACATGGTTATAACTGGTGTTCCAATTGGGTCAAGCAAAACCAGGAAATCAAGCCTTACCTTAAAATATTCTTAATTTACTGATTAAAATTTTTTTATGTGTCTTACATTTTATAGCAATTGTTTTGTGAATTTTTATATTATATACCTATTGTAAGGTTTACAGACTTAGGTATGGTTCTCAAAAAAAAGGTTAACCCTTTTATCAAATTTCTAATGTTAAATCTTATAATGTTCACCTTGGGTACAATTCCTTTTTGCCCTTTAGGAGACAATATTCTAAGTTAGTCTATTTTTTGTTTTTTCAGTTACTGGAACCCAACGTTTTGCTACGTGTTCGGGAGGCCGATCTCTCATTGGCTGAGAGCGTTTTACCAGCTATATCAGAGGAATTCTCTAAAGTAAGTAAATTTTTACTGCCTGCCATTTTTTTTAGATCAAATAAGTTTCCATTTTAATTATTTTTTCTTTTACAGCTGTAGCTAATTTTTAATAATGTCACAAATTTCTTTCTCACAGTTACTTACTTACTTACTTACTGCTGGGGCATCACAAATCTCAGTCGATTTTTTGCCTCGTAGATTAGCCTCCTCCATTCTTCTCTGTCCTCTGCCATTTCAATTGTTCCTCCGCAACGTCTTTCTCACAGTTGGTTTCAGTTAATTTCCTTATACATTGAGGGGGCCTACACCCCCCAAGGAGTCAATTCTACACTACAGCATACATCTGTCTTCATTCTTCATCATTTTTAGTCAAGTTGTGTTAAGCTTCTTTTATTATTGTATAGACCTTGATTGTATAATGGGTATGTTACAGTCTTAAGGTAGGGATGGAGTGTGTGTACATGCACCCTTGTGTGTATGGTGCCATATTAACATATTATTACAGTAATTACAATTAAATCGTCGACAATTTATAAAATAATTCTGACCCTTTATTTTTTCTCATGGACAGGATTTTAAACCCATCGAAGGACTAACTTTATTAATTACTTATTAATTTTATTTATTTCTATTTACTGCTGCGAAATCGGCTGTTTATACTTTGTGTAAACAATAAATCATATTGTTTGTATTCATCTATTTCCTACATATGTGTAATTAGTTATGTATGTGTGAAAGACCAGCAAGACACATTGTGGCACTGTAAAAAAAATTGTAATAAAAACTCATTTATTTACATTGCGCCTCTTATTTCAATTAAACAACTTAAATATTAACCCTAGAACTGGCAAAGTTGTAATTCACAACACATTTACATATTCAATTAGAAGTGGCAGGTGGAGGCATCTGTCGTCAGTTTAGTGAACTTTTTAGACACTAGCGCCTACGTGACCGTGTTGCCCTCTGGGGGCAAGAAACCGAACCAGCTCTCGTAGTGCACTAGACTGCCAGCGGGCATGTCTATAACCAAGTAAGCGCTTACTACTCCTATGCACTGAGTGGCTGAACCGGCTAACGCACTACGCTGATGAGCGTAACGTTCTAGCCATTCGGAAGTGCTAGGGTTCAAATCCCGACCATGAGCAATCCAAATTTGGCTTGCAAATGTGTGGTCTGGCGGAGAGGGGGGCCCACTCTAAATAAACGGTGGCCGGCTTGGGTGGAAGTTGACGGCATTTGTAGGCTTAATTGGTATTGCAGTGGACACCTGTTTTGCTTTTGTGGTTATAAGGGGTGGGGGGCATGTTTTATGCTTTTTTGTTTAAACTTTGATATTTCAAGAAGATGTTAGTAATTATTTTTATGTTACAGTTAAGAGTAAAAAGCTTGCCACTTCTAGGGTTAATATTCCTCCAATTGTTAATATTATCTTTATAGTACTTAGAATGCAAATTGTATATTATGTATGGAAAAAGGCTGAACAGGCTTCAGCCCCAATTAGTTCGGATTGTATAAAGAAATTAGTAAACCCGCAATGGGGAATAGCTCCAAAGTACAGACTGCATCGCCGCCGTTAGCTCGGTAAAAACCCGAATCGAGTGATCCCTACAAAGCAATGTCACAATGTCTAAAGCAAGTTAATTTTTCCTAATTTTGTAAGACCCAAAAGAATGTTTTGAGTAAAAAGGGAATGTTTCAGGTATCCGGCCAAGAGATCAACCTAAAGGTGGACTCTGAGAGTTTTCTGCCCCAAGAGAGCTGCGGAGGTGTGGAACTGCTCGCACAGCGTGGTAAGATCAAGATCTCCAACACTCTGGAGGCCAGACTGGACCTCATCGCACAGCAGTTAGTGCCGCAGATCCGTAACGCCCTTTTCGGCAAGAACACCAACAGGAAATTCACTGATTAGATCATCCAATGCAGTTTCGTTACATTCCGTTACTTTTCTGTCTAATAGAATCGTATATAGTGTAATTTTGAAGAGTTGTAATTGAAAGTATATGACACCTTAACTTGGTTTTTGATGTTCACGGTCTGTTATTGTTTATTTTATTTTTTAAGAAAATAATCCTTTTAATTCAATACAGTTTGAATATTAATTTTTTCCTCAATTCACTCCTGAACCTTATACTATTTGGTCATTCATAATTGTTGTGACAACTTTATAGTTAATTTTTATAGTAATTTTTTGGTCAAAGATCCCACTTCGTATATTAGTTGAACTGAAATGGATTACTGTATATGCTATTTCATACTTTGATAACTGTCAATAAACCATTATGAGACAACAGGAAAGATTCAGCACGCACAGACCTTATTAAGCAGCCTCAATAATTCACATATACAATTGATTGCTATTAATATAATGTTATAAATAAGGATTGTTTGATTAAAATAGGCTTAGTATATATAATGGAACAGTATTTGTCATGTTACGTAGGGACGTTTAAATATACTGGTTATTAGATGTATGAATGTTTGTGAAAAGTACTAATTTCTTAACTACCAATGCAAACAGTTTGGATTAAAATATATTCGGTTTGTTTAATTTTCATCCCACAATCAGTTACATAGGATCTGGTGGTGTTGGATTTGGTGCCATGAAGCTTTCTGAGACATCTTCAGTGTAGTCAAATGTGGATTGTAAATATGTACATGTGTCAAAAAAGGATTTGTTGATTAAATGAGAATTTTATTGTCGGGCACTAGATGGTTTTTTTATCCTCACTCCTTATTTAACTATTCTTCTATTACATTTAAAAATTTTATTTAATTTATTAGGTAAAATTGTTTTTGATGCTCTATTTAACCCTAGAGCTGGCAGTGGTGTACTGGCACAGAGAAATTGTTGGTTTTGTAATATAATGATCAAACCCTTACAAAAATCTATCTAAATAAAATTAGTTTTGTCTGTACATTGCTCAGAATTATTAATTTTTTAGTTATTTTTACTTTCCGTGCGTTAGAGAAGCCGAAACCGGTCTTATCTCAATTTTTGTCGGTTTGTCTGTGACATTTTGGAGGTATTTTACGCCGTCTTCTCCGAAAAAATGGGAGAACTGATAATGAAACTTATTTCATGTATTCTCTACATTCCAGAGGTTTATAAATGCTTGGGCTTACTGCTAGTCACACATAAAAAATTATTCACCAGTTAAATTCTCATATTCAGGGCTAACTTTATCTCCAGCTTTTAACAGCTAAACGAGCAAGAATTACACAAGAATAATATTATGATTCTTAAAACCTGTTTGGACAACAGTCTAATAAGATAAGCTGTACTTTATTTAGCTAATTTTAAAATATATTTTTGTTTAAAAAAATTAAATAATTTACATAGATTGATCCTATTTTTTACATAATTTTTCCGAAAAGCCCGATAATATATGATACTATGATGGTGGAGTCACCACATAACCCTCGTAGGAGCGGGGGTACTCATAAAGAGTTACCACCTGCCAAAAAAAAACCTGGTAGTTGTGAACCTTGTAGAAGTGATGCACTCAATAAAATTATTTAAAAGGCCTTGTATTACTGACACATTGTACTGTACTTTGCAGTTTTCATTTACTTATTATTTTAAATAGACCTTGTAGAAGTGAAACATTGAATGTTTGGTCTCTGGGCACCTCAAAACGAAAATGTAAAATGTTATGTCTTGCCATGAGACCAACGGTAATAGCTTCTTCCCTATGAGAAATTTGCTAAAACGCTTTTAACATGGATACGTCTTAGCTCTGGGAGGGGGGGTGTTGGCAATTTGCAAGATGAAAATTTGATGCTAAAACGCTTTTAACATGGATACGTCTTAGCTCTGGGAGGGGGGGTGTTGGCAATTTGTAAGATGAAAATTTGAAAAAGGTTTCCATAGAAACTACCAGAGACATTGTATTAAATTTTTATTAGATAAGAAAACTTCTGTGCAAGAGGTGACGGGATCGATCCCCGGGATGTCCACGAAATTTAGCTAAGAATATCAATTGAAAAAATAGTGTACTTTGACTTGAGCTGAGCCTGCCATTGGCAAAACAGATAAAAAATATATGTATAAGAATAAGAACAGCTGTTTAGATGAACTGAAAACTAGGGGTCTGCGGTGCACCGAAAAAAATCGGTACGGTACCGTTCCAGCCTTGTACCGAACCTCGGTACGGTACAAGAATTTTTTCGGTATGGTACAAATAAGGAAAAATTAAGTCACTATCCAGTCTAGGTTGCCATTAAATATAACTATGGAACATCTGTGAAAACATTAAATAAAACCTGTTAAAGGCTTTGTACTCTACAAGTAATATAGAATTACAACACTGCCCAGATGTACGGCAAATACTGAACACTGAACGTAAGACTGACTCATAGAGTGTTGGTGAATGATCATCTATAATATTATAAAGAAGGTGTGGTTTCTGTATGTTTGTGGGTTTGTTGTGGCAAGTAAATGCGAAAAATACTGAACAGACTGGTTTGAAATTTTACACAAAGGTAGATCTTAAACTCATGCAACACATAGGCATACTAATTTCCTTAAAATCCTCTCGGGCTACGCCCTGTGAACGTCCTAAGTTTCAATGTTTACATTTTTAGAGAATGAAAACATAAAATTACTTTAATGTCAACAGCTGTGAATACTAAAATTTGACAGTTCGAGAATAAGGAGAAGAAGAAGAAAGAGCTGCCGTGACCGTCCTAGGTTTTAATGTTTACATTTTCTAATGACAACATCCGTTTGCACTATATTTTGACAGTTCGGGAAGAAGAAGAAATAAAGTTGATTTTTCAGATAAACTGCTGGATCTAAATTAGTGAATTACTAGCGTACCTGGCGCACGAAATCGTGCGCTGTCAAGGAGACAATCTGTCCAACCAATGCGTGTAGGCTCAAACTTAAGTGTTGCTATTTAAAAAAAAATCATGGCAATTTTATTATGATAAAAATTATTTTATTAATAAACCTTATAAAATTTCTCTATAAACAATATTCCGAGTATAAATACGGTTGTCTCGACGAAGTCGGCCTTGGTGTTTTCCATCTTTTATATAGACTTTGAGTCCAACAAATGATCGGGCTCTACTTGCTGCGACATATACTACTTGCGGCCGTGACCAAACACCGATTCTGGGAGAACTACTCCAACCTTACCCAAATATTGGGCCTGAGATTTGTTAATGGTCATAGCAAATGCCACAATAATCGGGAACTGTGTGTGCTGGAGACTGAACGGTAACAGGGCATCGCCTTCCAGTCTCCGTTATATCGAACGTTTGGCTTTTTTTCATAGGTCACCAATGTGTATTCTTTGAAAAACTGTTACTTCCGTTGTGTCGAGCTGTAAACATCAACTACGCAATGTTTGTCTCCGAGTGTTTCTATTTACTCATCAACTGCACAATATATAACTACTTTATAATAACTATACTTAGAAATCAAGTTTAGATTTTTCCATCAGATTTTCATTTTTGTTATGTTTTGGTTTTGTGTAAATAAAGACTTTTGTTTTATTGCCAGCTGTATGATGATGTCTTCATTAAACGAAAAAATAAAGAACCATGTTTAACTGTCAGATTTAATTTGTTTATTTTTAACCACTTCCTTAAATAAACAGCTGATTTCTCGATCGTTGGTGTTTACTTCTATATCCAATCCATCCAATACTATAATACGAGCAAGGTTTGTATATATATATATATATATATTTGCACACGGATCTCGAAAACGGCGCCGAGGATTTTCTTTAAATTTTGGAAATAACTAATTTCCGAGTAGAAAATAAGTTCTAGATAGGTCTAATGTCCAGGAAAATTCGTGTTTTCTTGTAATATTAAGTTTAAAATCTAAAAATTTAACATTACGCTTATGGAGAATCAAATGTAAATTTGCACACGGATCTCGAAAACGGCGCCGAGGAATTTCTTTAAATTTTGGAAATAACTAATTTCCGAGTAGAAAATAAGTTCTAGATAGGTCTAATGTCCAGGAAAATTCGTGTTTTCTTGTAATATTAAGTTTAATATCTAAAAATTTAACATTACGCTTATGGAGAATCAAATGTAAACAATGCAAACCAAAACAGCTGTTTATAAACGTTTGACAGTTCTTGATTGAAGACGGCAAAGAACAATATGTGAATAGAGGTTTTTCATAAATATTTATTTTATGTATGTAATAAATGTAAAATTATCAGGTTACTAAACAATTTGTAAAAACTTAAGGATAACATAGCTGTGCGAAATAAAAGCAGAAAAAGTATTTCCAAAATCTTCCGTGTTTTGATAGAAAACGTATTCGTTGTATTGCTTGAAGCCACTGTAACAAACTAATTAATTGATGTAAATTAAATCTCTCTTTTGCTTTTCAATCCTCATTCCGTTTATAAAAATCAGTTGATCACAGGCTAATAATAACGGTATGGGTAATTAAACAGTAAATGATCGGCTTTGGCTTTTGGAAAAGACGTTAAACGACATCGTTCAATTGACTAACCTCGTAGCCGAGTTGTAGCATGTCGGCCTCAAGAACTATAGGCCGCGAGTTCCATCCACATAAATGTTTTCATTGAGTAATAAATGTGTTTTAATTTTTCTAATTAATTTTTATAATAAATGTCTTATTCTAAACGAGCAAAGCTCGGTCACCAGGTACTTAAGTTTATGAGAAAATCGCGACTTTGACCCCATTATTTTCCATGTCCAAGGTGAATTTTCAAATTTTTTTTAATTGATGGCAAAACTACATGCTAAGACCTTTATAACGACACCTTGGACATGGTGATTGGTAGCACCACCGCTCTTAAACAATTATCACAAAAATAGGCCTAGCGTATTAAATATATAAGATTTGAAATAGCGGAATGGTAGATTTTAAGTTTTTTTTCCGACGACTGTCTCTATTACATTAATCCTTATCCTCTCCCAATATTTGACAAATGTTACTTTGAAATGTTGTAGACACTCGTGTTTTGTCATTTTGTAAACAATGAAGAATTAATTAACAATACCTTAAATGTATCAGTAGAGCCTACTGTCACGCCTCCCGTGGGTGTGAGGGGGTAGGTAGCTCAGAGAAACTCAACATCTTTGCCAACATCCCTTATATTCTCTTACGTAACAAAACAACGGCACAACTAGCCTAACTAAAAGCTAACAAAACAAAAGATGATCTCTACTTTAATCCGAGGTACCGACCGACTCCATTCCCCGAACGCGTCCGCGCTCCCGGTGGCGACTCACTACTCACTGCAACCAGGTACAGCAATATATCCCCGGTGGCGGGATAATTACCCAGACGCGGGGAAATTTATGTTCAGATTTGAGGGGTTCCACTATAACATTAAAATATTAACCACTTTATACTAAAATAACTATTTTAGTCTAAAGAGCCCTTTGAAATTTTATGAAAATGTTTGATCTAATTTGAATAATTATTGTGATTGGTTGAATTAAAAATAATAAACCAGCACAATATAAAACTTGGCTAGGGGGTATTGACTCAGTTTTCCTTTATTTTTTGTTCTGCAATAAAATACATAGTTTTTTATTTTGTTTGTTCATCCTTAGTTTCATATAGACTTGAGAAGATTATTTCCTCTTATTAATTAGTTACAACATAAATTATAATGTTTAAATGATTATTAATATGTTTATTGTGACATGTTTAAAAAAAATGGATTTAAAAATCATATTACAGCTTGAAAATTAGTACAGTAAAATATTTTCCTGACATTGTATATCTTTTAGCGAATTTCCCATAGGGAAGTAGCTATTGCCGTAGGTCTCATGGCAAGAGTTAAGCCCGGGACCATGTTATTTTTTCTTCTTTAGGTGCCCAGAGACCAAAAACAATAGTCGTTAAATTTTATATATATATATATATATATATATGTGTGTGTGTGTGTGTGTGTGTGTGTGTGTGTGTGTGTCTGTGAACACGATAACTCTCGTAAAAATGGTCCGATCGAGACCAAATTTGGTAGAGACGTGTATTCCTACAAATGCTCGGACGAGTTCTTAAACCAGACATATCGGCTGATGGGAACGGGTAGTTTGGGGGGGTTTTGTACCCCAAAATTAATTTTTTTAAAATATTTATTATAACTATAATTTAAATATTAAAACTACATAATTTAGTTCCTTAAAGTTTTTCTCTATCTTCAACGGTTACCGAGATATAAAAAAATCTAAACACAGTACGTTGTAATTTAAGGCTCCTTTATTTATTTTACTTATTTTTATCTCCTTTATTTATGGACAGATTTTGATGGAAGTTGGTATGAATGCTAAAAATAAAAATTTTTGATGGTACAAATGCCTCAGTGTTACTCATAGCAACAAACCTGCTCACTCTTTCCAATGTTAATGTTATGGAGAATAGGCAAATAAATTCTCATGTTTATCGACAGATTTTGACCAAACTTGTAATAAATTATTATTATTATATTGATTTGGAAATTCGCTGAGTACGCAGGTCTGCTGCGACGGGGGTGTTTTTAAACTCCTTTCTCTATTTTTACTTTCTCCTCTTATACATAGTATATGGAGTATACGGTAACTACTAATAGCTAGTTATATCGTATAGTATATAAGTATTGTTTTCGTCAAAATTTTCGAATTTGAGTTGAGGGTGGATATATCCGTTTTGGGGTCCCCTGAATCCAAAAAAGTGAGTTTGGACGTGATGTCTGTCCGTCCGTGTGTCTGTGTGTCTGGATGTGTACAGTGCCACAGCCTACCCCGTTGGTCCGATTTAGATAAAATTTGGCATGTATGTATATATTCACGGTATCTCCAGGCGTTTTTTTCATTTTTTTGAATTTTTTATTTTTAAGGGTAGTTCACCCCTAAAAACCCTTAAAAAACGTGAAAAATCCAAATTTCTCAAAAACGGCTCTAACGATTTTGATTAAAATTTGATAGTTTATAGTGCAGAGAGTACTTAATAATTTGACACCACCCGCATGTTTGTAAAAATGACGGTTCAAAAGTTATGGGCTTTTAAATGTAAAAAAATTAAATTTTTAAATCTTCGGCAAAACCAATAAAATTAAAGTATAACTTGACTGGTACCATTGAAACCAGCTTAAAAAACTAAACAAATTAGTATTTTGAATTATTTGTCTACGACTAACGGTTCCAGAGAAAAGTTAAATTTACTGTCCATGAAAAACGCAGTACGTTGTCTTAAAGCGCCCAATGTTATTCTTATGGAGAACATAAAAAAATCAATTTCTTCCTTATTTTCCAACCGTTTTCCATGAAACTTGGTATGAAGTGTAAGCTCAAATCACCCAACAAAACCAACGCAAAAAGCTCATACAATTCGAACAGTTCATTTAACTTTGTCTCTCTTGTTTATCTTAAGAAATGGAATGATTATTTTTTAAACAATAAATCGTTAAATAATATTTAGATTATTTTTGTAGAACATGACAGTTTTATTACAGATTGTCTTTTTAAAATTTATTTAAGGGAGAAAGTATGTGTCAGTCCACTGGTACCGTTTATTTACTAATTAAGTTCTGGAAAATACTTATGAATAGAAGGATGAGATCAGTCAATGTTACTAGCGGCATTATTCTCGTGTACCGTACCGTACCGAATTTGTACCGAGAACCGAGGTACAACAATTTGTACCGTACCGTACCGTACCGACCTCATAATTTCCTGCACCGCAGACCCCTACAGTGAAAACATTCCCTTTTAGACATATCCATAAACTAAAATTGTTTCTTGTATTTTTCAAATACCGCCTTCAACAAGGGAATACTCCAAACATCCCCCGAGTGTTATGCCCCAAAAAATGACCTCTAACTCCGCACATGAGCCAATTTTCCGATTAATTCATTTAAAAGTAGAAAAGATATCTGATTTTTAATTATTCATATATACCTTTTTTACTTAATTTCACTTTAACCCTTTTAGCGAATTTCCCATAGGGAAGAAGCTATTACCGTAGGTCTCATGGCAAGACTTAAGCCCGAGACCATGTTATTTTTTTGTCTTTAGGTGCCTAGAGGCCAAAAAAAATAGTCGTTGAAATTTATATATATATAATATTGTATATATATGTATTGTATTTATGTGTCTGTCAACACGATAACTCGTAAAAATGGTCCGATCGGGACCAAGTTTGGTAGAGAGGTAGGTGTATTCCTGCATTTGCTTGGACTAATTCGTAAATCAGACGTATCGGTCAATGGAAATAACGGGTAGTTTGGGGGGGTTTTGTACTTAAAAGTTGGTTTTAGCGAATTTCCCATAGGGAAGAAGCTATTACCGTAGGTCTCATGGTAAGACTTAAGTCCGAGACCATGTTATTTTTTCGTCTTTAGGTGCCCAGAGTCCAAAAACAATAGTCGTTAAAATTTATATATATATATTTGTTACTAATGTAAAATACCCCCGTCGCAGAAGACCTGCGTACTCAGCGAATTTCCAAATAAAAAAAATATAATAATAATAATATATGTCAAGTTTGGTTAAAATCTGTCGATAAACATGAGAATTATTTGCCTATTCTCCATAAGATTAAAATGGGAAAGAATGAGTAGGTTTGCTGCTGTGAGGAACACTGAAAGTAACCATTTATACCATCAAAAATGTTATTTTTATTTAACATTCATACCAACTTTCATCAACATCTGTCCATAAATAAAGGAGTTTGCCTAATCTCCATATGATTAACATGGGAAAAGACTATGCAGGTTTGCTGTCATGATAAACACATATACATGATTTTTTAGCACAAATGTATGGATCTCAACCACATGAAGCTAAATATCAAGTTTCATCCAAAAATATTAGATAATAAGTGAAAAATTAATTTTTCATAATCCTCCATAAGATTAACATTGGAGCCTCAAAATACAACGTACTGTGTTTAGATTTTTTATATCTCTGTAACCGTTGAAGATAGAGAAAAACTTTAAGGAACTTAACTGTGTAGTTTTTTAAGCTGATTCCAATGGTGGAATATAAAATTAGAAGTTTTTAGAAATTACATGTGAAAAACTCAAAAAATCCCATTTTGGGGTACAAAACCCCCCCAAACTACCCGTTTCCATTGACCGATATGTCTGGTTTACGAACTCGTCCGAGCATTTGTAGGAATACACGTCCCTACCAAATTTGGTCTCGATCGGACCATTTTTACGAGAGTTATCGTGTTCACAGACACATAAATATATATATATATATATATATATATATATATGTATATATATATATATATGTATACATTTTTAAGTGAACTTATGAAAATGTCCTTAGGGTACGAAACATGTCAGTTTAATAAATTTCAATAAAAAAGGGTACTGTGTTTTTAAATGTTTTAGCGAATTTCCCAAAGGGAAGAAGCTATTACCGTAGGTCTCATGGCAAGAGTTAAGCCCGAGACCATGTTATTTTTTCTTCTTTAGGTGCCCAGAGACCAAAAACAATAGTCGTTAAAATTTATATATATATATATATATATATATATATAACTACACAATTAAGTTCCTTAAAGTTTTTCTCTATCTCCAACGGTTACCGAGATATTAAAAAATCTAAAAACAGTATGTTGTATTTTGGGGCTCCAATGTTAATCTTATGGAAAATAGGGAAAAATTAATATTTCCCATATTAATAAATATTTTTGGATAAAACTTGATATTTAGCTTCATGTGGTTGAAATCTATCCATTTATGCTTAAAAATCATAGTTTATGTGTTAATCATGGCAGCAAACCTGCATACTCTTTTCCCATGTTAATCATATGGAGAATAATAGGCAAACTCCTTTATTTATTTATTTATTTATTTACAATCATCTGTTTTCGCCCTTACATGCAAATAAAATTGCTTGGGCATTAGATTTGTCAATTGATACAATAATACATTTCCTTAAGCTAGGAGATACATAACTGCTCTAACTGAAGATGAAAAAAGGCAGTTCAAGTCTATTACCGTCTATTTGTGTCCTCGGAGCCATTCAATCTGTATTCAAGTACTCATTGAGGCTGTAACAACACTTCCGAAGAAGGTACTCAGCAGCTAGCTTTTTGAACTTGCTGAGACAAGGCTGATCCTTAATGTGAGTGGGGCAATTATTGTAAATTTTTAAACAGAAATATGATGGTGAGTTTTCGAAGAAAGTTGTTTTGTGGATAGGGTATTGCAAAACTGCTGCATTTCTAGTGGAATATTGATGATGATGGTTATTAGAAAAAAATCTGTGAAGGTTTGATTTAACAAATAGTAGACACTGAAGAATAAAGAGAGATGGAAGTGGAAGAATATGAAGATCCCTAAATTTTTGCCTACAAGAATCTCTAGGACCTGAACCGGAAAGCAGTCTGATGGCTCTTTTCTGCATCTTAAAAACTTTGATTGCCTCGGCTGAATTTCCCCAGAACAATAGACCATAAGAAATTAGAGAATGGAAATAAGCAAAATATACCTGCCTTTGGACCTTGAAATCCACAGATTGAGAAATGGAAAGCAGAGCATAGTAGGCTTTACTCAGCCGAGGAAGAAGAGACTCAACGTGATGATGCCATGAAAAAGTAGAGTCAATTTCAAGGCCCAGAAATCTGGTAGAGACAACCGCATTGAAGTGAGCAGGAAGATAAGAATCGTCTGATTGAGGATTTCTACTGTGATTGATGTGGAAGTTAATAAATTGAGTTTTGGTTTGATTCAATTTGAGGCCATTTGCATCACACCAAGAGTCTATTTTGTCTAGAGTATTAATCAGATTCTGGGATAGCTCAAATTTGTTGAAGCTGGATGAGACAACGGAGGTGTCATCTGCATACATCAAGATCTGTGCATTAGACGTTAGGTTTGGAAGGTCATTGCAATATACAAGAAAAAGAAGGGGACCCAGGATGGAGCCTTGAGGGACTCCCGAAACCACTTTACTAAAGCCACTTTGTGCTCCTGAATTCACCATCACCCTCTGTTCTCTACCTGTCAGGAAAGACTGCAACCAGCTTAAAGCAGTTCCAGCAACGCCACAGCACCTGAGCTTCTCAATGAGGATCTCAAAGTTGACAGAATCGAACGCCTTGGATAGGTCACAGAATGCCCCAACAGTAAACTGCGACCCATCCACGGCATTAGCAATCCGATCCACAAACTCAAATATTATATGTGCTGTGCTCTTACCCTTTCGAAACCCATATTGAAAACATGATAACAGTTCATTTTCCTCAAAAAATTCATACAATCTTGCAAAAACTATCTTTTCAAAAACCTTTGAAAAGACTGACAACAGAGAGATTGGCCTCAGGTTGTCTAAAGTGGGAACGTTGTCTTTCTTTGGTATTGCTTTGATTATTGATTGTTTCAAAAGGTTTGGAAAAATCCCATACTGGAGTGAGTTATTAATGAGAAAGGTAAGAGGAGCAGTCAAAATGTGGAAGCATCTTTTTAATAAAAAAGGAGAAACCTCATCCCAGCCAGCAGATCTCTTTGGTTCAAGAGATTTGATCACCTGAAAAACCTCTCTCTCTGTTGTTGGCCGAAAACATGTCAGCACAGCCTTATGGTTAACAGTATTTTTTACATTCAAAAGAGCCTGTGACAAGTTTGGGTTAAGATTCAGTTTCTTAGTGACATTACAAAAATGACTATTGAGAGTTTCTGCTATTTTCTTTTTGTCTGTAATTAAAATGTTATTATCAACCAATTTTTCGATTTCTGTTTTTTTGTCCTTCCTACCACTTTCCTTTGCCACAACCTCCCACACAGCTTTGACTTTGTTTTTTGATTTTGAGATGTAATCACTGTTGGCCTTAAGTTTTGCTGCTTTTACAACTTTTTTGAAAATTATTTTATATTGTTTTACAAAATCAAGAAATTTCTTATCATTACACCATCTGGACATCTCATGCAACTCCCTTTTTCTTTTACTAGAAATCCTGATTCCTAAAGTTATCCAATTTTTTTTACCCTTCTGAGATGAAGAAGCCTTACAAATTTTGACAGGAAAGGCTGTGAAAAGCGCTTGTCTAATTTTGCCAATGAAAATCAAACCCTCTCCTGACAAACTATTTAAATATTCTAAGGGTTCTGCTTGCATCCGGTCCCCCGCCAGTACACAAGCTCCACCCCTTATTGAGTCTTTCCTGGAAAAACAAGAAACCAGATTGTACCCAGTGATTTTGTTGAGGCAGAATGTGCTAGAATCATTGAACCAGTGCTCAGTAAGACAAATAAAATTGGGCTTGACTTGTAATGTATCTAAAAA
The DNA here is from genome assembly GCA_023375725.1 of Nephotettix cincticeps. Classification (NCBI taxonomy): domain Eukaryota; kingdom Metazoa; phylum Arthropoda; class Insecta; order Hemiptera; family Cicadellidae; genus Nephotettix; species Nephotettix cincticeps. Next base: position 14,891 of record JAGISJ010000012.1, read on the forward strand.
AACATTGAACTGATCTATTTTAGAATGTTTAGTCAGCCCCTGAATATTACAGTGGAAGAGACTATGAGATGACTCACAAGGAACTGGAGCACATGTAATGTCAGGTACACGAGGCGTCACTAAACTCACTCCACCAGGCACACTCCTGGCACATTTATGGACAGATGTCGATGAAAGCTGGTATTAAATGACATCGTAAGGGTTTGATCATCATATTACAAAACCAACAATTTCTCTGTGCTAGTACACCACTGCCAGCTCTAGGGTTAAATAGAGCATCAAGAATAATTTTACCTTATAAATTAAATAAAATTTTTAAATATAATAGAAGAATAGATAAATAAGGAGTGAGGATAGAAAACCATCTAGTGCCCGACAATAAAATTCTCATTTAATCAACAAATCCTTTTTTAACACATGTACATATTTACAATCAAAATTTGACTACACTGTAGATGTCTCTCACAAAAACTACACAAGGATCTCTAGACAAGACACTAGACAGGTATTTTAAACCACAATTTTGTTTTTTCAAAGAGCCGATGCTATCCACAATGACATCATCTTGACTCGAACATTAGCATTTTTCTGAAAACCCTAACATAGCATACCCAAATATTCCCAACCTGGAATGTATTTATTTAAATATGAAAGTTTCATTTGTGTATGACCACAACATTTCTGCAATTCAAATGAGCCTAATAAAATAAAACATTACTTTTATCAGTAAAAATTCCAAAGAAATTAATGAAAAAAATTAATCTTACTCTCATTTTATCTAAACAGTTACTGTTTGCTTGAAAACAACAGAGCAGTAGGTAGTCTCATGTTCATTTTGAATCACTAGCTGCTAGTTAAAAATTTGTGACATTCCTTCAAGAGAGTAGCAAAGTCTTCGTAACCAGACAATCTGCAAGCTTCATCCAACGGCAGCCATTTAAAATCTTGATGTTCATTTGACATTTTAATGTCTTTATTGTTGTCAGTTAGTTCTGCTAGCCAATATGTCACAATTTTTGGTTTATTTTTTACTTCATACTGAAATTGGTAAAAAACACAATTTAAAAACATTAAGAAATTTCAAGAAGTAAACAGCTAAACAATTATGAGAGTGAAATATCACTTAACTCAAGTTGGTAAAATGAGATTTAAACAGCCCTTAATAATAATACTAAAGGTTCCAAACATTTCCACAATACTGCTTCAGTTTTTTCTGATGCTCTGATGTTTTTTTAACAGGGTTTATGTTTAAGTTTAAACTTTCCTTGAATCACTTAAATAAACTATGAATATCTTCACACCTTTCAACTTCAATTTACTCCCTATACTTAAGATGTACATGATACTAACAAAGAACATGGAAATTGCTATGTCCTTTTATACTACAATGTACAACAGTATTTGTATAATATATTATAGCTAAAAATTAAGATCTGTGACTAGCAGATATAAATTACATGACTAAATTATTTTTAAAAACAATTTACTTCCATTGTAAATACATAAAAGGGAAAGGTAACTCAGAAAGGCTATAGATATTCAAATAAGTGAAAATATACCTCTAAGGATCGTTGGAAGTCTTTGTAAATTTTTAGATCTTTTTCTATCAACCCAGCTTCTTCTTCTGTTTCTCTTAATGCAGTTGCATAGTCAGTCTCCCCTTTGTCTACATGTCCTGAAATTTAATCTTGAGTAAATTAATCCTGAAAATTAGGAAGTGAATCCAGTATTTTGTAATACAGAGCATTAGTTAATTACGCTGTATCAATATTGATATTATAGATAGCTTAAAAATATCACCAATGTACAGCACTCTGTGGATTTCTCACTTTCTACCCTTAAAAAAATTTGACTTGCTATCTATTTGAACCTGTCCATTTAAGGTAAAAATGGCTGTTGGACTTTAGCTGCATTCACTCTGGAGTTTGAAAACACGAGTTTCAAATAATAATTGTAAACATTGACTCTAAAAATGTACATTTGTAGACCAAACATTTTTCTGTTGCAAACAGTTTTTTAGTGTTTGCAACAGAGATATTCGTTTCCGCCTGAAGTCAGTCATTATCAAAGGGAGTTGCATACTTTTTTCTGCAACACTGGTTTCGGTCAATATGTGCCGTGTTTCTGTTCAAGCACAAAACAGAAAAATTCAAAACATTTCCCTGCCACCCTCTAAGCTGCCACCTCCACTCTCTCACTCACGTAACCAGATCACACGAAGATATGGTTGATTTTGATATCTCTAACAAGTATCGCTTATGTATGAATCTCCAGTAGATAAAAAACGCAAGGTTACAGCTATGTTATTTGTTTCTGAAAAACTAGCCTAGAAATGCAATTTCAATCTCTCATTAGATTATCTTCATTCAAAATCGTTACTTCAAAATAGGTTATGTGTGTGTTTACAAGCACAGCTGATTAATACTTTGACTGCCATAACCCATAATCTTAAAATCCTTCTGCCGCGCCAGGGCCTACACGAAAATTAGCCTTTCGGTAATTCGTATCCATTTTTGGAATTTTGAGAACAATCATTAAAGTTAGATATGGTATTCAAAATCCTCATTGGTAATTCTTACAAAGCTTTTAAAACTTCCGTCCGTTCTCAGTTCAGAGGGTCAACAACATCTCTATTTAAATTGTATTTAACAGGTCGTTTCCACTGTACATAGCTCTGGATTGCAGATAGTCTCACAATATCGTCTTGACCTACATTGCTCTGCATTGAGCTTAAGTTGTGATAACAAGACACACGCCAGCGGGGCAAAAATGGCATCATCGGCACTTGACATCCCGGGAAGTACTGACCCCAAGAAACAGAACATAGGTGAGTAGTAATTAAGGTCAAAACTGTTTCAAACATTTTCGTGAAACATGGAAATAAAAATTGCAAACATTTGTTTGAAACTACTGTTTATAATAACAGTTTACAACTTTTGATATTATGGTTTGATAAAAAAAACATGGATTAAAGACGGATTTAGACACAAAATGTAACATTTTCAACTGCGAATTGTGTGGTTAACCCTTAATAGGTCGCGCGGTGTACAAAACTACGCAGCAAACGCTTTTAGTATTGTATAAGACGACTTTCAGCAGCCTTGCCACTAATCTCTCACCTTATACTCCCCTCACTACCCATCCACGACCATGAAAGAGAGAACCAGTTAACTGCATTCTGTTGTCAATGTTAAACATTTTTGTGAGCCATGTTGTCTTTTGTACGCCGTGTACCCTATGGTGTCAGTATTTGCACGACCAACTTAGTGTAGTGTTTTAAACCATTTTTAGGTATTAGTTTTAGTGAAATCGTCTTGTTTTGTGTTGCTGTCTAATTGTAATTAACTATAATAATTATATTGAAATTATTTTAAAACATAAACAGAACTATGTTTTGAATTTTTATTACGTATATTTATGTTACAAAGGAAAGTAAAGAACGAAAATGTTAGCTTTCTTTGATCAATAATGTCAGAAAAATAATTCAAGAAGAGGAAAGAATTGCCAAGTCTGGTAACCTTGAAAAGACAATTATTTTGATGTTTTTTAACAGGGTTTATGTTTAAGTTTAAACTTTCCTTGAATCACTTAAATAAACTATGAATATCTTCACACCTTTCAACTTCAATTTACTCCCTATACTTAAGATGTACATGATACTAACAAAGAACATGGAAATTGCTATGTCCTTTTATACTACAATGTACAACAGTATTTGTATAATATATTATAGCTAAAAATTAAGATCTGTGACTAGCAGATATAAATTACATGACTAAATTATTTTTAAAAACAATTTACTTCCATTGTAAATACATGTAAGGGAAAGGTAACTCAGAAAGGCTATAGATATTCAAATAAGTGAAAATATACCTCTAAGGATCGTTGGAAGTCTTTGTAAATTTTTAGATCTTTTTCTATCAACCCAGCTTCTTCTTCTGTTTCTCTTAATGCAGTTGCATAGTCAGTCTCCCCTTTGTCTACATGTCCTGAAATTTAATCTTGAGTAAATTAATCCTGAAAATTAGGAAGTGAATCCAGTATTTTGTAATACAGAGCATTAGTTAATTACGCTGTATCAATATTGATATTATAGATAGCTTAAAAATATCACCAATGTACAGCACTCTGTGGATTTCTCACTTTCTACCCTTAAAAAAATTTGACTTGCTATCTATTTGAACCTGTCCATTTAAGGTAAAAATGGCTGTTGGACTTTAGCTGCATTCACTCTGGAGTTTGAAAACACGAGTTTCAAATAATAATTGTAAACATTGACTCTAAAAATGTACATTTGTAGACCAAACATTTTTCTGTTGCAAACAGTTTTTTAGTGTTTGCAACAGAGATATTCGTTTCCGCCTGAAGTCAGTCATTATCAAAGGGAGTTGCATACTTTTTTCTGCAACACTGGTTTCGGTCAATATGTGCCGTGTTTCTGTTCAAGCACAAAACAGAAAAATTCAAAACATTTCCCTGCCACCCTCTAAGCTGCCACCTCCACTCTCTCACTCACGTAACCAGATCACACGAAGATATGGTTGATTTTGATATCTCTAACAAGTATCGCTTATGTATGAATCTCCAGTAGATAAAAAACGCAAGGTTACAGCTATGTTATTTGTTTCTGAAAAACTAGCCTAGAAATGCAATTTCAATCTCTCATTAGATTATCTTCATTCAAAATCGTTACTTCAAAATAGGTTATGTGTGTGTTTACAAGCACAGCTGATTAATACTTTGACTGCCATAACCCATAATCTTAAAATCCTTCTGCCGCGCCAGGGCCTACACGAAAATTAGCCTTTCGGTAATTCGTATCCATTTTTGGAATTTTGAGAACAATCATTAAAGTTAGATATGGTATTCAAAATCCTCATTGGTAATTCTTACAAAGCTTTTAAAACTTCCGTCCGTTCTCAGTTCAGAGGGTCAACAACATCTCTATTTAAATTGTATTTAACAGGTCGTTTCCACTGTACATAGCTCTGGATTGCAGATAGTCTCACAATATCGTCTTGACCTACATTGCTCTGCATTGAGCTTAAGTTGTGATAACAAGACACACGCCAGCGGGGCAAAAATGGCATCATCGGCACTTGACATCCCGGGAAGTACTGACCCCAAGAAACAGAACATAGGTGAGTAGTAATTAAGGTCAAAACTGTTTCAAACATTTTCGTGAAACATGGAAATAAAAATTGCAAACATTTGTTTGAAACTACTGTTTATAATAACAGTTTACAACTTTTGATATTATGGTTTGATAAAAAAAACATGGATTAAAGACGGATTTAGACACAAAATGTAACATTTTCAACTGCGAATTGTGTGGTTAACCCTTAATAGGTCGCGCGGTGTACAAAACTACGCAGCAAACGCTTTTAGTATTGTATAAGACGACTTTCAGCAGCCTTGCCACTAATCTCTCACCTTATACTCCCCTCACTACCCATCCACGACCATGAAAGAGAGAACCAGTTAACTGCATTCTGTTGTCAATGTTAAACATTTTTGTGAGCCATGTTGTCTTTTGTACGCCGTGTACCCTATGGTGTCAGTATTTGCACGACCAACTTAGTGTAGTGTTTTAAACCATTTTTAGGTATTAGTTTTAGTGAAATCGTCTTGTTTTGTGTTGCTGTCTAATTGTAATTAACTATAATAATTATATTGAAATTATTTTAAAACATAAACAGAACTATGTTTTGAATTTTTATTACGTATATTTATGTTACAAAGGAAAGTAAAGAACGAAAATGTTAGCTTTCTTTGATCAATAATGTCAGAAAAATAATTCAAGAAGAGGAAAGAATTGCCAAGTCTGGTAACCTTGAAAAGACAATTATTTGCTCATAGCTAAGATGCAAGTAAAAATAGTGAACCTACTGATGAAGATGCAACTGAATGGGAAGGATTGGATCAGTCCGTAGATGAATTGCTGTAGGGTAATCATAATTATTACTATATATATATATTGCTAGATGTGGCCTTTGACCAGTTTGCCGACTTAACAACAATTTTAGACTAAAAATTTTAAAGTAAACATGTCTTTATGGACCAAATTAGTGTATGCGGAACTTAGTACTCCACGCAACCTTTTACGTAAAATAAATTGTGAGACCGTTTAAGGGCTAAAACTGGGTTAACCTATGATAATCTAGGCTAATAAGAATGTTTTGTGATAAAATTAGTGAGTTAATTCAGGTATGTCAATTTCAGGTAAGTTTATTTTAAAAAAATCAATAAAATCCAAGTAGGCCCTCTTTCTCACTCTTTTCCCAATTAACTGTGACTGAGCCCACAACTCCAGTAAATTATTGTAATTTCATTAAGTCTAGGCCATCCCATCTAATTTTTACCTTTAGGCGGCGTCCAATGATGTTGCCCATACGACGTCTGCATTAATAAATATTCTATTCCAGGATTCCGGCGAAAGACTATAAATCCTGCAGCTCTGACAGCCATACCGTAATTTAATTAGATATTTACTTAACTATAGTCAAATTACTCAAACTTGTGATGCAATTTCAACCTCTCATTAGATTATCTACATTTAAGTCGTTACTTCAGAATAGGTTATGTTTACGTTTACAAGCACATCTGATAGACGTCTGGCAAATAAAAGGAAAAGGTACTGCCAGAGAGAAATAAATAGTAAAAGCAGAGAGGAACAGATCCGTTCATCTATAGTAAAAGTCATCAAAGTCAACGCGGATAAAAGTACAGTAATGTCATTTGTTTCAGGAAGAGGCGAAAATGCCGAGAGTAGTTCCACCCGAGATCCAGCTAGACGGAATGGGAATACCGTAGAAGACGACCGTGAAGTACTTCGGTTTCACCCTGGACTCACGCCTATGTTTCAAACAGCATGTTGACAGGAAGGTCGCTGAAGCAACGGCAATCCTGGGGCTGATGTGGTCAATTCTTGTAGCGAGGAGCCCAATCCCGGTCAGGACGAAGGTGAACATGTTCCATGGTCAGGACGAAGGGCCATATCGCCATCCTGGATGGTCCACCGTAGGGGAATAGCGCGCCCTGTCCAGCTAAAGCCTGACATAGCAATGCGTCGACACTTCTTAGCTCATGCTCAATGTTTTGATTAACATCTGTTATTTCACTTGTTCCGGCCCTGTTCTGATTCGATTGTTCTAGCCACTCGAGAAGATAATCTAGGGGCTACAGCGGTAAACGATAATGCTGTGATTCGCCCAAACGAAGTCCTTTCGACCGTATATAAGTAACTCTGGATTGGTGGGGGAAGGTGGATTTAGTTTGGGTATACACCGCTTAATGGTGGAGTCACCACATAACCCTCGCAGGTGCGGTATGCTCATAAAGAGCTACCACCTGCCAGAAGAAAGATCTCCCAAACTCTGTGAGGGGCAAGTTTTGTGAAATTTGTTTTTTTTTATAAAAATTATGTTTTATAATAGCAGGCTGTAGATTTTATATGAATAAGGGTTGGTTTATACTGATCAAACGAAATGTCCAAAAACAGATCCCAATTTTATTCTTATGGGAAAAACCTTATTCTGGTGGAAAACCTCAGTTTTTATCTACTGACGTTAATTAATGTTTAACGGAACCCCAACAACAAGTCGAAAACGAAAATACAGTTTTAATAATAACAACTTAGAAATTACAGTTTTTTTTTCAAGAAAACATTCACATTTCAAACTTCTGAAAACAGCATAAAACAGTTTACTAAATTTATAAATTGTGAAATAAATACTAAAAGTTTTGATAACAATAATAAGAATTGTATAAGTTGTAGGTAACATGATTGTTAAAATGAATTGAAATTATTTTAATATTACTGCCTTACTTTGATGTACAATACTGCCACACAGGGGTGCCCAAAAAGCCACATGGCTGACGTGCTACAGGAACTCTGTTCCGCCCCTTTGTGTAATGTAATGTAACTGCCATTCAAAATAATATTAATTAAATAAAAAAGCTGTTGAAACAAAAGGGCCCCATCGAACTTGACGTTGCCATTTGATTTCATATTAACATGTAGTGTGGCCCTACTTTTCTTCATTCATAAAATATTGAATTATACTAAAACGTTTGAAATAATATTATTTTATATCCATAAAATGTCAAAATATATTTTAATATATTTGCACACCACCCATGAAACAAATTGTTTTTGAGTTTTCAGAAGTATTTTATTTTACCATAATGATTCTTATATATTTAATATCCATATTTCTAGAAAAATTATAATTTGGATGCTTGTTACTATATTTTACTAAATAGTGCAACTTGTTTGTAACACGGTGTATCATAATCACTGTAATTTTTTTAGAAATCGTACAAAATACAAAAGATGTTGTGAAGACAAATTTACATCAACAAATAAAACAGAATTTTACGCTTCCTATGGTTATTGAATACAGTATATTACAATTTCAATTTTCCCCTATAAGGAAAATATCGTGCGAAATAAGTTAATAAATTTTTGTTAAATGTGCATACGCATTTATGATGAAAGCACTGTATACAAATATTATAATTTACCTATTGAATAAGGTGATAAATGTTATAATGTTTTATGACGCTGTATATAATTTGTTTATTTTATAAGACTAATACAGTAACTTGATAATTCGAACTTCTGTAATTAAATTTCTTTATGAAGTTTTGACTGGTCTAGAATTATAAAAAACAATGTTAAAATATCCTGGTTAATTCGAAATTTTTTTGGATAATTCGAATTTTTTGCAGCGTAATCTTTATAGAGAACAAGTATGTGTGTGCGATTTTCCCGGAAACGACGTTCGGGCTTCCTGTCCGTAGACTATGTTTAGCTACATCGCCAACCCTCACAGCACGTACACCTGCTGTTGTTTGGTCACATGATATTCACCAGTCCACTACTGATCATAAATCACAACATTGACATCTCTAATATGTCACTACACGGCGCCGGCGCAGTTCAGTAAAGTGCGTATCATTGATGGTGGTTTCCGATATTCGTCGTCTTTGTTTCGTGTTGGCATTTGTGACTTCGTCTGCTTTCATGTTAACACGTCGTGTGTATGAACTGGTTCGATTCGTCTAAGCGAACCTACAAATCTTTGACGTCGCAAGAATAAATAGCGGCAATCAAGGAGGTAGAGAAGGTTTTAAGAAAAAATTGAAATAGCTAAATTTTCGGGATCCCTCCAAACACAGTATTGACATTTAACAAAAATTAGAATTTTAATCAATAATATATCTTCATTAATAACCTAACTTTTTTTAATATACAATGTTAAAACATGATGATTACTGTTTATCAATTTCAAAAACTTTTCTAATTCGAATTTTTTTTGTTTAGTTTTATTAAGACTAATACGTATAAAGATGTTGTTTTGAGGCTCCAACGGCTTGCGCCAAGGAGCCTTCCAAAAAACCCATGTTAATCATATGGAATTTATATTTCGTCTTTAGGTGAATTGTTTCAGGAAATTTCTGGACTAGTATGAACGTTCAGTGTTTAAATTTGCCGAGAACTAAAATTTTACTTTGACTTTATTTACTAGTTTTTATGATTTAAATTAACAAATTTACTTATTAACAATAACGATTAAAGTTTTATTAGTAAATACTTATGATAATTTGTTGAAACAAATATTAAAACGATTTTAAATGCACTTTAAAGCTAATCTCACGTTACAATTTCTATGCTGGCGCATAAAGCTTTCAGTGATGGCCACCGCAAGGGTAAGCAGCACTGTAGCCTATTGTAGTTCTTCATACTGCCGCTAAGCGTTAGTTTCGTCCTCGCATCGACATTACCGCTATCTTGTTTTTGACATCAGAGCCATCTAGGAGCATTAATTATAAATACTGTAGCCATAATAGTCAACCGCACATTCAATAATTATTATTGTTACTAATCCTGCATCACAAGTATAACGAAATTATTTCAGTTCTCAAAATTAAATTCAAGTTATCAATAAATAATTATCTAATTCTTTGGTATTTCAGCATAGTTATGATATTAAAGAATTTTGTCAAAAGTAAAATTCTTGTATACATGAAAATTATTGATGATGCAAAATTAATTTGTAGTTGTTAAAATCAATAAAGTACATTATGATTTCTATTGAGTATATATTTTTAAATAAATTTTAAATGTCCCCAGTATTGTATGATAATAAATAATTTAACTATTGGCAACTTTAAATGTTTACTTTTATATATGTAACAATTCACAAAACTTTCAGATCTCATGAAAAACAGTAAAAAATCTGACAATGATCACTTGTTCTTTAAAGTCTCCTTTCTTAACACCGAATAGCCCCTTCCTGGATGAATGAGGGGTCGCTAGTTCCAGATATGTATCTAGGGGGCGCTATCCACAACACGTCCGTTAGAGGCTGGGCTAAATTATTTTGTTCCTCAAAGCAGCAAACCTGCTTACTCCTTCCTAAGTCATTCTTATGGATGATAAATAGATTGATAAAGCTCTTTCATTTTCACTGTATCATCACTTAGTTTTGCATTTTTACATTTATTATATACACATTCACTTTCGGGTAATTTACATTTATTTTTCCATTTTTCTTGTTATTTTTTTCTTTTGTCTGTAAATAATAACCTTCAAAATTGTTATTGTTAAATTCATATTTAATGTAACTTCACAATGCGTGTTGTTATTTTAACATATTCCCGCGGTCCCTCGACATTTTAATAAATAATTAATTTTATTCCCGCACATACACCTTTATTCACACCTTTCTCGGAACATATTGTTTGCAATCCAGCTAGACGGAGTGGGGATACCGTGGAAGACGTCCGTGAAGTATTTCGGTGTCACCCTGGACTCACGTCTGTGTTGACAGACATGTTGACAGCTTATGGTCATGTTGATATTTATATGGTCAAACTCGTATTTTAAGCCATTATTTAAATAATAATTACAGTTCCTGCTTATATTTTTCCTCACACTACCGCCAGACTTCATACTAAAACAATCAATATTTTAAGTTCTCAGAAAATTGCAAAGAGAAATCATGAAAGTCATAATTATGAGCAAACATTTACTGAACATAAAAGGCTCCATGTCCGGCCAGTGAACCGTCCCCTGCAATGGGGTATGAAGAGACAAATTTTAAATATTTTATTTTCCAATCAAAAGTGTTTCGACAAATCCTCCAAGCCCCGTGGTTTACTAGTAACAACACTGCCCACAATAACTGTGGTGTCTCCATGGTCAAGGAATAAATAAGAAGATCCAGCACTAAGGACCTGGAAAGCTAAAAACATCCCAACCTCTTGGCAGTGAATCTACTGGACAATAGCAACGCAACTTATAGACTTAAAATACCCATATCTTAGATGTTAACTCACGTCTTGTTTTAAGGAGCGAAAATTTTGTTTAAATTTTAAAGTCACCATTGGGATCGGCTAATACCACAATTTTAATATTATTGAATAAATCTTAAGATGTCAATCAGTTAAGTACATATGAAACTACTGAGTACACAGTACGTTGTCTTTTGGAGCTCATGCAGCAAACCTACACTCTTTCCCTATGTTATTCATATGGAGATAATATAATTGATATGGACAGACCTTCGATGAAATTTTAAACAAGAATTATGTTAATAAAAGTAAACAGTATATAACTTGCTTATTTACCCTTGTGATTAAGTTTTTTTTTATTTTCGCCAGGTGGTAACTTTTTACGAGTACCCGCTCCTGCGAGGGTTATGTGGTGACTCCACCGTTAAGCGGTGTTTACCCAAACTAAACCCACCTTCCCCCATCCGTCCAGACGTGTATGCGCAACTTACATACGGGCGAATGGACTTCATTTGAGCGACCACAGCATTAGCGTTTACCTGTTATTGTTAAATTCATATTTAATGTAACTTCACAATGCGTGTTGTTATTTTAACATATTCCCGCGGTCCCTCGACATTTTAATAAATAATTAATTTTATTCCCGCACATACACCTTTATTCACACCTTTCTCGGAACATATTGTTTGCAATCCAGCTAGACGGAGTGGGGATACCGTGGAAGACGTCCGTGAAGTATTTCGGTGTCACCCTGGACTCACGTCTGTGTTGACAGACATGTTGACAGCTTATGGTCATGTTGATATTTATATGGTCAAACTCGTATTTTAAGCCATTATTTAAATAATAATTACAGTTCCTGCTTATATTTTTCCTCACACTACCGCCAGACTTCATACTAAAACAATCAATATTTTAAGTTCTCAGAAAATTGCAAAGAGAAATCATGAAAGTCATAATTATGAGCAAACATGTACTGAACATAAAAGGCTCCATGTCCGGCCAGTGAACCGTCCCCTGCAATGGGGTATGAAGAGACAAATTTTAAATATTTTATTTTCCAATCAAAAGTGTTTCGACAAATCCTCCAAGCCCCGTGGTTTACTAGTAACAACACTGCCCACAATAACTGTGGTGTCTCCATGGTCAAGGAATAAATAAGAAGATCCAGCACGAAGATCCTGGAAAGCTGGAAAACATCCCAACCTCTTGGCAGTGAATCTACTGGACAATAGCAACGCAACTTATAGACTTAAAATACCCATATCTTAGATGTTAACTCACGTCTTGTTTAAGGAGCGAAAATTTTGTTTAAATTTAAAGTCACCATTGGGATCGGCTAAACACACAATTTAATATGATTGAATAAATCTTAAGATGTCAATCAGTTAAGTACATATGGAAACTACTGAGTACACAGTACGTTGTCTTTTGGAGCTCATAGCAACAATCCTACTTACTCGTTCCCTATGTTATTCTTACGGATAATATAATTGATATAACCTTCTTATAATTTGAAACAAGAATTATGAGTAAAAGTATACAGTATATAACTTGCTTATTTACCTTGTGATTAAGTTGGTCTGATTTGCTTGGTATGCAAATGTGCTGTCACGGAAGTGTTTTATCGTCCGTTCTAAAACGCTTCACATGTCAAAAGATTACAAGGAAAACATTGTAGGGAAGATTACAAGGGTTCGCAATGATTAATTTATGGACTACGTATTGTGATTATGGAGTTTTCAGGTCTATTAAATGGCCTGATTAAAAATTGACCAAAATTGGCTTCCTAAGACGGTAGGCCTACTAAAAGTAACTTTATAGCCATTCTGGCCTGGCATGGAGTTAAAAATCTTGTAAGTTTTCAGTTTAGGGGTTTTAGGATATATTATACAAATACAATAACATTTTTACTAATTTTCCCAATAAACTTTTTAGAAGCCCCAAGAAGCAAACTATTGTTAAATAAAACATTATTTTTAATTGCCCTTCGTTAATTTAGTGTTTTATGTTTGAAATACTTCAATGTAATCAATTATGTTATTTATTCCATAAAATAGGAAATTCATTTTACCAAAGGAAAAAATTCTAATACAAATTATTAAAAATATAACAAATACAGTGTGTAATATATTTGTAGCATTATTTATTTTCACTTAAATTTTGCTACATCCGATATAGAGATTCTCTTTGTATTAATTAATTAATATGTTACAAATCAAATAAAGGTTTAACTTTCATAAAACCTGAATGAAAGTATTTATTTTTATAAAAAATTGCAATATTTGTCCTAATGGTTTTAAACCGGTAAGGGATTTGGTGCATCCGATATAAAGATGTGGATAGATTTTATAACAATTAATTAGCAATGTACAATAAATAAAATTAATATACAATGGAATGAAATGTTTGGGGTGTAAAATTTAATAATTTACCTAATTTTCCTCCTAAGAAAATGTTACTATTTTAATTTAAAGGTGCAAAATACAATTTTTAACTGGCTAATAAAACATCCCATACTGTACATAAAAATGGCTGGTAAATTGATGGAATTGCAATTTATTATTCTTTGTCATTGTATCTATTTCATAAAATCTTTAAACCCGTTTAAACCGTTAAACTCCTTTAATTCTTTAGTTTTTTCCTCAAGTTTTATGTTAAAAAATTGAATTTTTACATTAGAACAATCGTATTATATTAAAATTTTAAAGTAGGTTCCCAGTCTATTGATTTTTGAGCGAGCATAAGTATTTTTTCATGATAAAAAGTATTATAGCTATATTTATAGGTTAGTTTTTATAACTAGTTAACGATGATAATTATATCAGTACAGTATATAATAGTTTTAACAGGATATTTTAAAAATTTTATAGGAATAATTTGTAGTTTGACTCTGATATATACCGACCAGTCTTAGCAGCAACAATTTCGGCCTAATTCTCCAACGGCGCCGTGGCTTAGTTGGTTAAAGCGCCTGTCTAGTAAACAGGAGATCGAGGGTTCGAATCCCTCCGGTGCCTCTTTTACTAACACATATATTCAAAGTTTTATTAATAGGTATTATGAATAATTTTATTTTAAAATTGCTTATTTTTTGTACATCAAAACTGAATTCTTTATCATTAATAAATTGATTTGATTAAGTCTCTTTTAGTGAGTAATGTAAACTTTAAAGCATTGGTCATATTTTGTATAATAAAATTAAATACGTCATCGTTAATACATTGATTTGATTGAGTTCCCTATACGCATTCAATTGAAAGCTAATCCAATCAGTTTTTATCAATCACGTAAATTAAGATTTTTTACGGATAAAAATGTAACCTTCTTTGTGTTATTTACAATTTTTGATGGTGAAATAAATAAAAAATGAGCATTAATTCGAAAAAAGCAATGATTTATCATTAGATATTTATTTTTTTGTTTTCATACTGATAAATGCATCATTAAATACAGTACTCTCATATCTGTTATTCATTAATAATGTGGCTGCAATCTGCAACCTAATTTGAAAGTGTAGTGGTGTTTGTCCAATTTTTAATTTTTTTAACCTTGGTTTAAGATATTTTAACCTCAGTAGAATGTATGCTCAGATAAAATTCATAAGATAGGAAATAGTCCGACATTTGTTTTTTTTTATAATGTAAGCTATTAAACTTCATGAACAATAATATATTTACTTTTTGTCTTATATTATGCTTTAATGATGACGAATATTAAGAAATTAAATAGCTAAGTTATATGAAGTTAAATAAGAGTAAGTGAATTTGTATTGATATCCGATAAAATTATATGACCCCGACGTGATTTGAACACGCAACCTTCTGATCTGGAGTCAGACGCGCTACCGTTGCGCCACGAGGTCTGTTGTTTCATTAGAAGGAAATTGTTCTATTTGAAATATAACTACTCTTTGTTATGGATATAACATACACCTCTAAATCAGATTAATAATTAATTATACCTACTTTAATGTAACTTTTTTACGTTTTTAGTTTGTTAAAAATTTTGCCCCCTCTTTAAAAATTCTCATCTTTTCAAACGTCTTAAAATAATGACAAGGTTCATTCGCCAGAAGAACGATTACGATAGACAATAATAAACTTATTCTAAAAATGTTTGCTGTAGCAGGCGTTCAAGCTGTTTGCCTTCGGCTGTTTGACAGTGTGCTAATAGTGTGTAAAATGCTGAGACAGAGCTCAAGAAAGATTTCATAGGAATGGTGTGAGAAAAGCGCAAAATTCTCTCAGTTAAGTAATCAACGTCAATTTCCTTTGATTTGTACACCAGGCATTTCAAGTAGTCCCAAAACAAGTAACCAATCAAGTAATCAGAAAAGTAAACTTTAAGTGTTAATAGCTATCAAAGCTATGAACTGGTAAATTACAGATGGGAGTGAGGACAAAGGAGAAAGTCCAAAGTAAATTATTGTTGAAACTGCTAATAAGAACCTGGAAATCCCAAAGCACGTTGACTCAAGTAACTAACAACAGGACAAGAAAATAAATAGGTTTACTATTGTAATCTTTGTTCTGTCAAATCAGCCTTGTCATTATTTTCACAATGATTGAAAATATGATAATTTTTAAAGATTACTTCTATTTATATGGCTGTAATTTTTGTTAGGAGCAACGTAAAGACCTCTAGTTTGCGCCATTTGATTTCTTGAGGGGTCACAAGATTTTTTAGGGGTTAACATTTGAAAATATTTAGTTGCCCCCTTCCCCCCCTTTGTAAAAGAGGGCAATCTGTTTAACAACCCAAAAAAGTAAAAAGGTGATTTATAAGTTAAGGCCAATGTCTCAAATTCATATCTCGGACCTTTTGAAGTATATTCAGCTGTGCCATCGGCTGTTGGGCTATTAATTAATTAACAGTCCTGTCTAAGGAACATGTCAGCTTAGTCAGTAAAAAGATCGAGCTATAAAGATCGCCCCAAAATTATCTTACACTCATTTCTTATTCATACTTAGCTTAAAATATCTACCTTGTGGTAGAGTCACCATTTCAATAATGTTATATTATATTTATTTTATAGATAATTTTCCCGCAACAATAAAAATACCATAAAACAAAATCAATTTATAGTCCATTCTATAAGAACAGATGATAAAGCAAGCTTTTTTAAAAATATAATAAATGCATGTCTTTGTTTTGATATGGATATGTTTTAGCTCTGGGGGAGGGTGTTGGTAATTTGTGAGACCAAAAATTGAAACAGTGACGTCATATGCTTAGTGTGAAATGGCTGGCTATAACGACAGCTGGTTAGAGGAACTGAAAACATTCCCTGAAAACATTTCCCCGCGAGTAAGGCCTCGCGCTGCGATGCCTTGCTCTCGCTAAAACACAATGAGTAAAAGTTTTGGTTGAATTGAAATAGTGAGCAGAGTGAAGATATACATGCCTAGAATAAAGTCTGATTATACGCGCAATATTTTCAATTATTGGATAGATAAAACAAAAACGAACAAGAAATTAGTGACTTAAAGAAAGCAAGAAATAAGACATTACGTTTTTTCTAATGAATTTATTATTTGTTAGACAAAAATTACCACGTTTAACATTAACAAGCACTGTTCAAGCATTACTTAAAGAATAAACTTTTTTTTCTAGCTAATTTTTCTGAGATTCACATTGTTTTTTACCTGAAACCAAATTATACTCGAAACATACCAACCTGAAATGGATGTTTTGCACCACCCCTCCCGCTTTTAGAGTGTAAGAGATAAACGTTTTGTTTATCAAAATGCTTACCATTACGACTTTGCAAGTATAGCTTGCCAAATATTTTCCGGAACCCCCCCCGGTAACCATAGTTAAAAAAGGCCTCGCAAAAATGTTTTGCTCCAGGCCTCGCATTTTCTAAGGACGGCACTGACTATGATCTAACCTATTACCCACAGGGAAATAAATACAGTACAATCGTTTTTGGAACTAAAATTTGTTAGAGTGTAGAATAGCCATTTTAACTCTTCTTTGAATAAATACAAATGGTATTAGGTACACACACAATTTGTAACGAATTGGCAAGAAAAACAATATCGTGATCGCTCCATTCTGATTCATCCTGGAACTATTGAACTATTTCTTCATGATGAGCTGCAAACGTATTCCTGGTACTGTATATTGTTCGAGTGGTATTTGCAATGGGATCCATACAATCGCGCGATATAACAATCGTGCAATTTTTGTCTTGTTATTCCTCCATGTTTTCTCTCTGAAAATACATTGATGCTCACCCGTAGAAATCAAGAAGGTGGAGAATATAAATAAAATATATTTAGGATTATTTTTATTGGCGGCTAAAATATGGAAGGAATAACGAGAAAAATGCTATCGCACGATTGTTATATCGCGTACATGAAGTCCTTCTTTTTTTGTTCACTAGACTCAGCAGCTCGAGGGGTCCTCAGTTCCACACTGGAAACCCGGCCCTTTGTATCATTCTAGATAGACGACTAATACAAATCATGATACTCTGATTTCACCTAGTATTCCCTGCAAAAAGTATTCCCTCCATTAATAAACGGTACCAGTGGACTGACACATACTTTCTCCCTTAAGTAAATTTAAAAAGACAATCTGTAATAAAACTATCATGTTCTACAAAGTTAATCTAAATATCATTTAATAATTTATTGTTTCAAAAATAATCATCCAATTTTTAAAAATCAAAACACGAGAGACAAAGTTAAATTAATTGTTCAAATTGTATGGGGGGAAACCCCCCCCCCGTAACACCAACCTTTTTTGAGCTGGTTTTGTTCGGTGATTTGACCTTACGCTTCATACCAAGTTTCATGGAAAACGGTTGGAAAGTAAGGAAGAAATTGATTTTTTTATATTCTCCATAAGAATAACATTGGGCGCTTTCAGACAACGTACTGCGTTTATCGTGGACAGTAAATTTAACTTTTCTCTGGAACCGTTAGTCGTAGACAAATAATTCAAAATACTAATTTGTTTAGTTTTTTAAGCTGGTTTCAATGGTACCAGTTAAGTTATACTTTACTTTTATTGTTTTCGCTGAAAATTTAAAAATTTGATTTTTTTGACATTTAAAAGCCCATAACTTTTGAACCGTCATTTTTACAGATATGCGGGTGGTGTCAAATTATTTAGTACTCTGTACACTATAAACTGTCAAATTTTAATCAAAATCGTTAGAGCCGTTTTTGAGAAAATTGGATTTTTCACGTTTTTTAAGGGTTTTTAGGGGTGAACTACCCTTAAAAATAAAAAATTCAAAAAAATGAAAAAAAACCTGGAGATACGGTGACTATATATATACATGCCAAATTTCATCTAAATCGGACCAACGGGGTAGGCTGTGGCACTGTACACATCCAGACACACACACACACACACACACACACACACACACACACACACACACACACACACACACACACACACACACACACACACACACGGACGGACAGACATCACGTCAAAACCCACTTTTTTGGATTCAGGGGACCCCAAAACGGATATATCCACCCTCAACTCAAATTCGAAAATTTTGACGAAAACAATACTTTCTCCATATACTATGTATAAGGGGAGAAAGTAAAAAACTCTAGTTACTAGAATGACATTTTCAAGTTCCTGAAATGCATAAGATGGCGTAAAAAGGCAGTATAGACCTCTTTCCATGATGGCCGCCACATTGGCTAACTCAGACATTCGGCTAAGCCTATGTTAAAATGCCATATACAGAAAATTGTTCGTTGGTGACTTTCGCTAACTCGGACGTTGGCTAACCGAAACATCCGCTAACCTGGTTAGCGGATGTTTGGTCCAGACACTACATTTGCTAACTTCTCTCCCGCCAGAATTTCGGTATCGACCAATCAGAAGAGTTAAGTCAGTTGGTAAAAATAAATCAGACTGTCAAGTACCACCCAGTTTGGCAAATTAAAATGATAGTAGGTATGAGTACAATAATTGTATGCCAAGATCTATAAATGTGACTCACATTCAATAGATCTCAAAATTTAACTGAGATTTTCTTTTTTACACTATGACTTAATGAAGGGAGTTCCAAATAAGTGAATTGACAAATAATATCTATTTAAAAAAACACATCAAGGACAGAACGGTAGGTGATATATTTACATGTTCTTCTCAATCCCAATTAAATTATAATTGCTAGTTAGCTAGCTGTATCTAGGCCATGTTGTTGAAGAATTGCTCTCAAAATTACAAACTCAATAATTGAGTCGATTCCAAATTCTCATGACATTGTCTATCACGTATGCAAATAATTGCAGTGTGTACTTTTAATTTTATCTTGGTAAGTTTGAGGATATTCTTAGTACTTTTTTGGAGCTCATGATTTTTTTAAAGTGTTTTAAATAAACAGATCCCCAGATGGGATAAGCATCTACATCAATAATGGCCTCAAAATTGTTTATCCGATAATATTTCGTACTTAAGCGTAAATAAGAACTCATAATCCTGATGATCTAAGGAAAATGTTTGAAAGTCGACGGTAATTCGAGGGCTTGTGTTAATTTGAATTTACGTTTAGATTATTAGATTAACTAGGCTATCGGCCAAGATGAACACCTAAATACTTAACGGATTGATCTGGACGATTCTTTTTAATGATAGTAGTGAAATATTTTATGGAATTATAAGATTTCACGCGTTGGAAAAGTTCAAGAGGAAGTTGAATTCTTCGTAAAGTGAACATTTATGTTGTAAATAAGTTGAATAAAATATTGAGCCTAACTGGTTTTGATAACAAGAAGTGCGATTTGCAAATTTTGACTCCCAAAACTGTTTCAAAGTTTGATAACAACACTGTATAACAGTACTAGCTGACCCGGTGAACTTCGTAACGCCTGACAGTAAATACATGTTAACTTTAAGATTGGCCATGTTCTAAAGTCGAATAGCATTACGGCTTCATTGTGAAAGGTTATATATTCTGGGTCGCAGCATAGTGAATAACAATACTGAAACGATAAGACATATTAATAACATTCACATAAAACAAATAAATCTGAGTGGATTAAATCACAATTTTCAAATCCAATCTAAACCCAAACCCAACCTACTGTAATACGGCTTTTATATGAAAGATTTACAATAGCTGATTATTTTAATAAACGTAATATATATACACATTGTAATTATTTTTTATTTGGCCAACATATAAACACGTGTTTTAATCAGACAGAAAATAAAAATATAAATGCATAATCCCCCAAAACCGTAAACTATTAACGTGGCGAATAAAGCTGTTCATTTTGTACAGCTTATATTTACTTCATAGTTTTACATTAATGAATGATTCAGATGGCATTGGATAGTAAAGAATATTGCTAATCGAAAGTACACCAATCAGCTGTACCTAAGAAATTAAATAAATGTTTTCATTGTAGAAAATTTGTAAACAAACTTACTCTCCATAAGGTTAACATTAGAAATTTAAAATGCCATAAAATGGAAAATTATGGGGGTTTCGGAAATATTTTTTTACTAAAATCTTCCGGGACACATAGGCCTATAGAGCAACTTCCTAAAATTTCATGGCGATCGGATGAGTAGTTTGGCAACGCACAAAGGACATACATACATACATACATACACATATTCAATTTTATATATAGAGATAATACATTAGTCTCATTTAGTAATTCAACAGAGTCTGCAAACTCCAAACTATATACCGAGATTGTAGAGTTGAGCATTATTGTATCTTTGACCTAAAGTCATATTCATTACTCAACCACTAAGAAAGTGAAAGGTTAGTGTGTTGAGTGTAATCGATTTGAGTAATGGAAAATATGAAGTAACTTTGTTATTAACATAGTTACTCAACCATAATATGGATGTACAGTAGATTGTAGATTAAAACACGGATGATGCCTTAATTTTCTTTAATATGAGCTCTTGGCACAAGATATCCGAGATGTGTGGCGGCCACGAGGCTTGCTCATGATGTCTTCCTTGAATTGTTGCACTCTGCGTATTGTCTGCCACAGCTGCGCCGACGTCGTGCTCTTGTAGGGCTCCAGGCTCGAACCTCTGACTGGCATCTCCCCTCGCACCCGATCATTCTACTTCTTCACCTGTAACGGAGGTGTTGCAGTTCAACATTTCACTTTCTACTCCCTTATCGGTAAGGATAAAAGTATGTTTTGACTGGTTTTGGTAAGATAGGAAACCGTTGGGTTGAAAAAAACATGAATACAGACAAAATATGATGAAGGGGCAGTGAATTTCGAAGATCAAAATACTCATGAACAATCAGAAGGAACTAGTTGATGTACTCTGGGTGGAGATAAATCAAAAGGTTTTGAGCATCGAGCAAGGTGTAAAAGCATGTCAAGGCTGTTTCTGTGCATGAGGTAGCAAAGGTCTTACTGAAGTGTTAATATTGAAAAAAAATTATGTATTCCTTCCTTGATTTTGTTCAAGATTTGTAACTGATAGTCAGAGAAATATGGAAGGAAAAAAGTCACAGTGAACAGATTTGTAAGAGGTAAATAAAACTATAGATATTCCACAAAACACACAGCTCATTTTAGCCACAAATGTGGATAATGATTTAAAACTTTGAGCCATCTTAAAAATTGATCTCTATCTCCTACCATGGATACAATGTTTATAAATTGACTCTTACTAAACCTGTTTGTACACACTGCATTGCTCATAGCACATTCATACCTCATTGATTCGTGCAATTACTTCTCTGATTTCTTCCTCCTTGGTTTCTAAGTACATCTCAAGTCGCTGTAGTTCTTCTTTTGAAGCATTAGGATCCGCTAACAGTGCTTCATACTTGCTGTAAAAATATTTAGTTTATTTAGTTATATATAGTTCGTATTCCTGATTGATTTTTTAAAATCTAGTAAATATGAGTAAACTTATGCTTTACATATGATTTCTTTCAATATTGCATTTTCAGTCCTTTCACCATGAAAATTTCACATAGGATGGAATAAGCATTTTACACTTCAATAGGAGTTCTCCTTACCTTTGGGTTTGGAAAATATGGGTTTGGAAATGGTTTGAAAATACGATTTCCAGACAAAAAGACTGTAATTCAAAATTAACAAGATGTTTAATGTTTCTATGCGAATTTTGCATCGGAAATTATAGCTCTTATCATAGTCTTCATCATAAGACCTAGGCCAAAAGAATCAAAATCGTTTTGGTTTTTGGGGTCCCGAAATGCCTAAAACAGAATTTGTTTGACACTTTATAATTTGTCTCTTTATGTAAAACGTTGTTTTGATATAAACGATTTTTAAAAGAGTAACCCTTTTTATATGTTAACTAAGAGCAATATGTTTTTACTATTAGGCATGTTCACAGACCGGACTAACCGCTTTATATCTTATGACCAGCCAGACACCTCTTCAACTTCACTTCTTCACATCTTACATCTTCAGTTGTACTTCACTTAAAATATGTCATTATATACTACAGTTCCGCTACACCATTATTATCGACCATTAATGATCATTTTGCTTAAGAATTAGCTTTCATTCTATTAGTTTATAGGCTATAGATTATATGGAAAAGTTAAAAGTGAAAAGTTAACAAAAAGAGCATCTACATTTTACAATTTTTTTTAAATTTCATCTTTGTGAAAAAAGTCATCAATTCGATCAAATCGATGTTTTTTACCAAGTCTTGTTCCATTGATAGAGTCGCCAGACCTTGAAGCCCTTCTAGCGTGATGATAGATTGAATGTATGTTTAAATTAGTAATTTTAATTTTGAAAAACTGCGCTCACCCTAGCAACAGACATCACGGACAAAGACGTCTGTCACTCAAGCCTCTCATACAG
Source organism: Nephotettix cincticeps (assembly GCA_023375725.1). NCBI lineage: Eukaryota > Metazoa > Arthropoda > Insecta > Hemiptera > Cicadellidae > Nephotettix > Nephotettix cincticeps. The sequence continues at coordinate 38,005 of JAGISJ010000012.1, forward strand.
AATTAATCTGTACGTTGACCTGTAAAACTTTATAAAGCTAATATTCATGAAATTGATATTTATGGCAATACAAATGCGTTTTCTTAGGTTAACGTTAAAAAAAATACTATAAAAATGTTCCCCTTTTGCCAACCTAGGCGGCCACCTAGTTCGCCTAGTGGATTATTATATTTAACTTATATACTATCTAATGTGTGCCAAAAAGTTCTAATAACTATTAAAACAATATGCAAATGTAATTGTTTATTTACATTTTTATAATGATATAGTTGTTTTGGATTCATTTAAATGATGAATTTAATGTTGTTGAAGTCCTCACCGGCCCCCAAAGATTTGCCGGAACACCAGCAAGCCTTGGGTTGATGGCTATCTCTGACTTCACTCTGTGTCCTTTCCCGCCTCGGTGCCTTGTCTCCACCCTGTTCAACGAACCTCGTCCTTCGTCCTGTTCAGATATACCAAGTTCACACCGCCCAAAAGATATGCCAGAACACCTTGGAGCTGAGTTGGGCCCGAGGTTGCCTTGAATGTAGTCTGGATGGTCCTCCCATGCCTTCACTCTGTCCTCCGCCTCGGTGCCTGTCTCCACCTTGTTCAACGACCTCGTCTTTCGTCCTGTTCAGATCTACCAAGTTCACACCGCCCCCAAAGATCTGCCAGAACACCTTGGAGCTGAGTTGGGGCCGAGGTTGTCTTGAATGTCTGGACAGTCCTTCCACACCTTCTCTCCAACCTCCGCCTCTGCGCTTGTCTCCACCCTCATCAATGACCTCACCCTTCGCCCTGTTCTGATCCGCCTAGGTGCTTGTCTCAGAACGTCATGCAGCCCGTCAGTCATCAATGCAGGACACTTCTTCTTCAAGTGAATCTTCTCACTACTCTTAGTCGTCAGTTTGACAACACCGACCGTGGTTGATCCTTTCTTTCTTGTGTACACTTTGTATCCCAATAGTTCGCGGGATGTTACGTTTGTTTTGGGACATAATTTACTTAATTTTTCCAATGATGTACAATCTGGTTCGCCTATATTCAGGAAATTCGTGAATTTAATTTCAGTTTTTTCATTTCCTCAAAACTGATTTTGTCCAGCTTGTCAGTTTTTCAGACACATTTCTGTCACTCCAGACTTGGAGCCGAGTGTTGAGTCAGGCTTCAGTTTCTTCAACTTAACACGTTCTTCTAAATTAGAATTCTCTCATTCTAGTGTCTAGAATGAGTGGATCTTCTTCTTTTATCAGGATTAACCTGATACTTTATAAACAAGTTTAATAAGTTTATGTTCTAATACTTGAGTCAGAATTTACCGTGAATTTAGTCGGGATGTGACATCCTCAGTCATCTTCTATTTGGATGACAACATCTTTGCACAATGTTTGATTTCTTGGTGAATATCTTGTGTATTTGTTTTTTTATTCTGACATATTCAATAACCTCTTTAAATTTAGAGGTAACTAGACCCTCTATTTCTGTATATAAACTTGATATTAATTTAGAGGTGATAAGTTCTCGCAATATTGATAAAGCCGTACCTGGAATAAACACCATGATCGGTAGGCACAAAAGAAATAAAGGAATTAATTTAATTTTCTGTACCTCCATCTTAGCGTGATTATTTAGATATTTTCTTCAAGTAACAGTATTTCTATGATGTAATTTTTAACTCTCCTGTGTTTAGTTTATAGTTGATCGTTGCAACTTTACCCTACTTCAATATCTTCTTTAATTCTGATAATTTATAAACAAATTTAATAAGTGTATCATCCAACAGTGGAGTTAGAAATAACTGTAAGTTAAGCCTGGATGTGAAATCCTCAGTCATCTTCAATCTGGACTATGTGGTTGCAGATTGTATATGTTTTGGAAGATTGCTTCTCTTTGTTTTTTATTCCAAGGTAATTAATAACCTCTTTTAATTTAGAGTTAACTAGACCCTTTATTTCTACATAAAAGCCCGATATTAATTTTGAGGTCGTAAGTTCGCGCAGTATTGATTATGCCGTACCTGGAATGAAGATTATAATTGGTAGGCACAAACAGATGAAATAGAATTAATTGAATTTTCCCCCTCCATCTTTGCACGATTATTTCTGTTCCTTGCTCTTGGTTCATATTAAAGGAAGGTTGGAAACAAAAGTACACTAACCTGAACATTTTAGTTTGAAACTAATGTACAAAATAAAATAAAATGTTGTAATCTATACAAAAAACACTAATAAAACTTAAATATGTGTAAAATTAACATCTAAACTAGTCCTTCACTACAACAAATAAAATACATAAACAAATCTATAAAATACAGCTGTTTGTAAAATTTGACACTAATAAACAAACATTATAAAACAGATTCTCTTTTTACATATTTGCATTATAATTAATTTAATGAATTATATTGTGATCCTTTTTATTAAAAATGGCTCACACTACAATCTACTTGTTTCTAAAATAGTTTTTAGATTTTCTTTAAAAATTTAATTAATAATGAAAAAACTGACAAATATCTTTTTATACAGTAATTAAACTTCATTAAGTAATAGGTTATGCTTGATTTGGCTTGCTCAATGGTTCAAATAAAAACAGCTGCTGTTTACACCTTAATACAACATATGTTGGAATCCAAAACATTATTATTATTTCCCTAAAAGATTAACATGGGAACTTTGAAGGCGTATAAAGTAGAGATTTATGGGAAAATCGTCACAAAAACTATTAGACTTTTCTATTTTAGGCCTAAAGAACCAGTATACCAAATTTCAGACTCCCAAGTAATTGGGAAGTGAGAAAATCAGTGATGAGTGTGTAGGTACAGTACGTGAAGGCTTTGACGTATATATACAGATTTAATAGTTTTTTCAGTATTGTTTATCATAAATTAACAACAAAATGAAAATTTATATTAACTATTTAAGCTTACTCACAGATGTGAGTAGCACTAATAAATATTATTCATTTCAAGTTTCGTAATTTTATATATTATTACGTCTTATCGTCGCGCACTGGAAAGATGTTTACCGACGCTGTCCGTCTCAATTTCTGCTAGTTGCCCGCAAGAGAATGAGGAACGTAGACTTCACTGCCCGAAATGTTCGTTTGATACACTTATAGGCCTAGTGTATTTTCGTAGGCCTCTACAATATTTCTATTCTGTGCTCGTTGCAGATGCCTAATTTTTCTCCTTGTAGGCCTACCAACACTCCGACAGTGATGTCAGATATACGACTTGCTGCCAACCTACGAGACATACCTGACCATGTAGCTTTGTCTAGGGCCGGAAGCAATTCGAAAACGAAAGTTGGCCGGGCGTGGGAAACCGCTTGGCGAACTATTTCACACTTAGGCCGTGCCTTGAATATTTTTGGCGCTAAACAGTTCTTTTGATTTATTGGGCTAACAGGTGCGTGGGTGTGGATGAGGAGGATGGGGACGGGGGTGAGGTAGTGAGGTGGGAGGCGGGGCGTTGGGAAATCCCGCATCGCGATCGGTATGGTCACTAATTAAGCATATACCTACAATTAATTCATTATTACTTTTTTATGAGTGTACGCGAAATATTTTATAATTTACCCTGTTCTTGACTAAGAGTCTGCATCAGTCGTAGGCATCTTGAATTTTAGTCCCGTAAGGGCAATGTTAAATTCTGGCGGAACATACCTTCACTTTGGCGTGTGTAGTGGCGTTAATTATCTAAGTATCAATGTAAAACTTTGGAAGTACATTGATGAGATGTGGCTCAAGGGCATGACCTTTTCAATATGTTCAATATGTTCAAAAATTTAACTTGATATAAAAACAAAAATCCAGAAATATTTTACAAAATAAATCTTTTTTTATCAAGAGCGAAAATAAGAAGTTATGTAAGGTGGTGCCCTGGAGGACTGTAATACCTTTAATTTGACACCTCTTCCGTTAATTTATGACAATAGGTCAAGGAGAAATAGGCGCCAGAATTTAACATTGCTCTTACGGGACTAAAATCCAAGATGGCTATCACTGATGCAGACATGGTTGTAGAGGTGCGTTATACACTATTATAAAAGCCTATAAATGCAGTAGCCCGTCATTGAAAAGCATCTTTATTTTTACTTGTGCATAGTGTATTAGTGTATAATTCTTTATAAGCAGCTGCACTCTGCTCACTGCTGGCGGCATAGTACTGCAAACTGCACTCAGCTGACGACGGACCAAACACTAGATGGTGCTGCGCTCTGCTGATTACGGACTTGAACATAGCTGATGGTGCTGCGCTCTGCTGATTACGGACTTGAACACAGCTGATGGTGCTGCGCTCTGCTGATTACGGACTTGAACACAGCTGATGGTGCTGCGCTCTGCTGACGACGGACCAAACACTACAGATGGTGCTGCGCTCTGCTGATTACGGACTTGAACACAGCTGATGGTGCTGCGCTCTGCCGCCGCAGAGCGAAATAAAAACATTAGGAACAAAATACATTAACAAAAGATGACACCAATAGACTATTTTATTTTAGAAGTGATCATCTGTTGATGTTCTTCTGTATTTTTCTCCTGAGCGTGGTGAAATATTTCACTAAGGATTGCTGTCAACGGATATATTTCCATAACATAGATAAAACATGAAACAACAATACAAAGCACATGCAATTTCGGAGTGTCATTAACTCAGGAATGAAATAGTTTATTGGTGTCCATTTTTGCTAATGTTTTAGTTCTCTCATAGGTAACAATAAGAGGCATTGGGATACTAATTTTATCAATACAGTACGTTTCATATGAATCATACTGAAAATAGAAATAAGCCCTACAGCCAATCTCTATATATAAAATTGAATGTATGTCTGTCTGTATGTATGTATGTCCTTTATGCGTTGCCAAACTACTCATCCGATCGCCATGAAATTTTAGGAAGTTGCTCTATATGTGTCCGGGAAGGTTTTAGTGAAAAAAATATTTTCGAAAACCCCATAAGTTTCCATTTTATGGCGTTTTAAATTTCTAATGTTAACCTTATGGAGAGTAAGTTTGTTTACAAATTAATTGTCTACAATGAAAACATTTGATTTCTTAGCTACAGCTGATTGGTTTACTTTCCATTAGCAATACCGTATGCTTTACTATCCAATGCCATCTGAATTATTCATTAATGTTAAACTTTGAAGTAAATGTGTACTTTATAAAATGAACAGCTTTATTCACCACGTTAATAGTTTACGGTTTTGGGGGATTATGTATTTATAGTTTCATTTTCTGTCTGGTTAAAATCACGTGTTTATATGATAATTAAAATGTTTATATTATTACGTTTATTATAATAATCAGCTGTTGTATATCTTTCCTATAAAAGCCTTATTACAGTTAGATTTCGTTTGGGTTTGGATTGGATTTGAAAATTGTGAATTAATCCAATCAGATTTATTTGTTTTATGGGAATGATATTAATATGTTTTATCGTTTCAGTATTGTTATTCACTATGCAGCGACCCAGAATATATAACCTTTCACAATGAAGCCGTATTGCTATTCGACTTCAGAACATGGTCAATCTTAAAGTTAACATGTGTTTACTGTGAGGCGTTACGAAGTTCGCCGGGTCAGCTAGTAAACAATAAAAGAATATTTCAGTTAAGTATTCAAAAGTTCACATTTTTAGGGACAATGTCTCCTTCATTTAGCCAAGTTTCTAGCCCTTAGCTAGGACCAAGAGCACAGTATGCAGGTTAGCTGTTATGATAAACAGATAGCCTAAACTATGATTATAAATAAAAAATGAATTCTATGCAATTACTCTATTATAAAAGCAATAAATTATTATTACTATTAGCCTAATATGCCATATTAATATTATTATTAGGCCTATATCAAATTTTATACCAAAGATGTAGGACTAGGATACTTTATCTAAGATAGAGCATATTGACAGAGACGGTGGCGACGTCCTGTAATCCAGTTACTTGGAGGTCACGAATTGTGGATAGTTGTGAGCGATGGTCGGTGGATGTGATGTTCTCTTGTGAGGATTAACGTCCGCACTATTGAATACTACGTTAATCCGGAAAAAATATGGTCATAATTAGACCAATTCGTAATTCAGAGGCCGTGGTTCGGATTCAACGTTAAACTGTAGCTCCCTTAGTTATTGCCATCGGCTGTTGGGCTATTAATAAACAGTCCTGTCTAAGGAACATGTCAGCCTTAGTCAGTAACAAGACTACAAGATCGCGCCACAATCATCTTACATTCATTTCTCATTCATACTTGGCTACCTGGGTAGGTTGCTATTTCAATAATCTAATCTAATAATTAACCTGAACGATTATTGTTGCCTATTTGTACTAGAGATATTCAATAATTTTAGTAGGCCTAAGTTTCCCATTAAAAATTCATTACTTTTTTCATACATACGAGTAAGTATATTAATTTTCATTTAATATTAATACATGTTGTAGACCAATAGAGGTATATCGGTATAAGCCTACCCTCTTTTATGGTACGTTATTATTATTGAAAAATGCATAGCTTATCTTGTAGCCTAATTTGTTTGTTTGTTGTGTATTGTGATGAAGCTCAGTCTAATGCTACATATGTCTTGTTTATTGGCTTTCAAAATTTGCCTAAAAATTGCAAAACACATGCAGGATGGTATTTATGCTATTTTTATAGGTCTAATAATTCCAACTTGTAAAATGGGATATTTATATTTACTTTGTTGCTTTAAAATTGTTTAAGATTGTAGACTATAGATGAGTATTTGAAAGGGCATAATGGAAGATGTCGATCTTTGCAATCCCGGTATGTCTAAAATCTATGAGATTGTTTTGAAAAATCAGGTTTTCCTTTCCCTAAATACTAATCCTCCTTGTTTATTTCAAAACGGTAAATTCCTACACTAAATGAAGCTTTGTCTATGGAAATAAACTATTATTTTCAATCATCAAAACTGCGCAACAGGAAACAGTTTGTTTAAGAAGAGGTAAATCCTCTGTTGTTGACATAGTTCAAATGCTGTGCTAACGAAATCATCAACCGTAACTAGCATTTTGTGAATATGTTTGACAGCCAACTGAAAATTGATGTTAGGTTGGTCATGATTCAAAATACTAAATAGTGTGTTTTTTAGCAGAATAAAAAAGCCAAAAATTAAACAAATTTTTGTTTAACCATACATAGAACCTAAATAAATGAAACCACCCCATTTTTTTTGTACAAATCCTCCGCAAAGTATCTTGTTAATGAAATCCGATTCCGTTGCCCAACGAACTCGTCCAAGAGATTATTACAGAAATGAACAACTCCATGGAATGTTATAATCAAACTGTCGTAAATTTTTATTTTTACCACTACAGTATCTACAAATAATGGAGTTAACCTATTCTCTTTATGATTAACATAGGAAAAGAGTATGCTGGTTAGCTGCCATGATAAACACGTAAACTATGGTGGATGGATCTCAACCACATGAAGGTAAATATAAAGTTTCATCAAAATTATTGATTAATAAGTGAAATATTAATTTTTCCTAATCCTCCATAAGATTAACCTAACATTGGAGCCCCAAAATACAACGTACTGTGTTTGGATTTTTTTATATCGTAAAATCCTCGATAACCGTCAGAGATAGAGCAAAACTTTAAGGAACTAAGTTTTTAAACTTTATTGTCTAGTTTTTAAAGCTGATTCTAAAGGTGAAAGGTAAAATTTAAAAAATGTTTGATTACATATGAAAAACGCAAAACCCCCAATTTTTAGTACAAAACCCCAAAACTACCCGTTCAAATTGACCGATATGTCTGGATTACGAACTCGTTCGTGAAAATGTAGGAATACACACGTCTCTACCAAATTTGGTCTCGTTCGGACCATTTTTGGGAGAGCTATCGTGTTCACACACACACACATAGGGTAATAGCTTCTTCCCTATGGGAAATTCGCTGAAAATAACCAATAATATATAATTCACAGACAACTCTAATTTTATATATTCCTAGCCCTAGATGTAATGAGACTTATTGTGCTACCACGATTTTTATCAATGTAGAAGTTCAGGATAAGTAGACCCGTTTAAAAATAATTAATTAGAGGTGATTAAAACAAAAATATAATAAAGTGTAGGAGCCTACATGTCTTACGTTATGTTAGAATTTTTTCACTCGACATCTTAAGCGAACAGTTATAAGTTATTCCAAATAACTCCATACAAAATATAGATCTACAGCAGAAATCGGAATTCACAGAATGGTAGACTATAATATTCTACATAGGTATATAACGTATGTAGAATATTATAGTTATCATTATTAGGTTTTATGTACTGTATATGCATACATATTTAAGGTTAGCTAACATGAGTAATAATTAAGGAATATTTGGCGAGGATAAAAATCTTTAAAACAAACCTAATTACTTCATAATTAATTTTCAAATTTGGATAAAGCTCAAGGAAAACTACTATTAGGTATTGCACGAAATATAAATTACAAATCCACCAGCTGACACTAAATCAATGTCTTGCAACAATCACAACGCAACGTCACTCGCGCATTCTTCGACAGCGACACCTGGAGAACTATAAAATAACTCAAACATTTCACTAAAGTGTCCATTTTGTATTCCGCACGATAAATCACTAAGCGTTCAGCAGTGGCTGTAGTGTTATTCAAATGCAGCGAGTCGCGGGGACTGGAGCGGCTAGGCGACAACAATGCCGCGACTCGCGCTCCTATTGGTCAACGACGCAGCCATTCCTCGGCGCGCGATTGGCCGACCACGCCCCCCGCGACCAATCAGCGCCCTCCGCTGCAGTGCATGCTGCCGACTCGGACCCTCAGATTTAACTAGAACGTGCTCCGGCAATCTCCACCGACGACAACGCTCTACTTAAGCGGCATAGGTAAGTGCATAGGCACGTCCCGTGGACACTTCACAAATTAATTTCGACCATAAAGTCCATCATGCCCTAAGGAACACACGTACACTTTGTTTTAGTCTAGTCGTACACAGCTATATATAATCAATGCCTTGGCATGCACGTATGCTGGAGTTACCGTTTAGTTTATGCACGATCTTTTAATAGAAGATATTTTGGGTGCAATTTGTGGATATAGTGTTACCGTCAGCTGCCTCGCGGCCGTCCAGCGTTCAAGTCCGGACTTCTCGCTTGTAGGCCTGCCAGTCGTTGAGTTTATCCCAATAATATGTAAGATTTTCATATTGCCCCTACACAGTCGTATCATAATTTGTAACTTATTTCATAATTCAATCGTATCGTATAAATTATCCATTTATATTCTATCCCTAGGTATTGTCTATTCGATAAGAATTTTAATTTTATTTAGTTTAGTTTTTTAACTTTTATCTTTACATGTATTGTGTTTTCTTTAAAATGCTTTAGGTGGTCCTCTATAAAAAGTATGTACTATTTATGTTTATTTTTAGTTGAATGTTGTCGTTAGTGACTTATTTGATATTTTAAATTTGCACCATATTGTGTATACAGTACTGTATATGTTATGCAAGCATTTGTATGCTTCCTTGTTAGTATTGACAGCAAAGTGTAACGAATCAACGTTTTGTTTCCGCGCGTTTAATAAAAAACATAAAATTATATGCAGCCAATTCAAAGTTACTTTTAATAAAATCTTGTTTCTATTTTACTTCAAGAAACAGCTAAAAAATTCGGATTTAAATCTTCTTTAGCCATCTTTTCAAGAGAAATTTTAATTTCCAACGATTTCCCATGAAACAGTTTTATAAATTCAATTTTTTACTTGGATTGTATTACAAAAAGTGTGTATGTGAGGTTTTAAATAATAAGATTTTTAAGCCGATTTAGGATTCATGCAGATTAACAGAGAAAATCGTCGATATATTTGTCTTTAGTGATTCACCTTACTTGTGACAATTGTAATACTTTATTTCAATTTAAAAGAGCTTAAGCCATTAAAAAAAGCTTTAAATGCCATTCGATTATTTGCACTAGTCTATTTGGGTAGAGTGTAATCCTATCTATAGCGCGAACTCGGCTTTCTATACGAGACCATAGCAAACTTTAATTGTATTTTTATTCATCATCAATGTCTCAAATAATCGATTTGTGTATTAAAATCGAATTTAGATTTTCGTCGTATTTATGTAGACTTTTAATTTTCATCCATTATAGGCTTATTTTATTCCCTCCCATGTGGATTATATTTAGGTAAAAACATTATCCAGGAATTATAAACTATGTTGTATTTTCTGCAAAGTCTGCATATGTATAGTAATGTATATTTATGGTTGTAGCTGTAACCATTATTTGCCACGGTTTGAAGGACTATAAAGTATAGTACTTTATGTATATTAATGATTGATATGTTATATGTATAATCCTACATTGCATATGAATAACTATTTATTTACTTCAGAATCTTTAAATTCATAATGGCGTTTGCTATTAATTATTCAATATCTCTTATTATACGTTTCCAACGCGTCTGTGTTTTTAACTAAACAACGTTTCTGGAAGTGGAGAAACTCCTCCCGTTTTCAAGTGATTGCCTAATAAATAACATTAAAAATTAATAGCCTAAGCTACAGATATGTTGTCAGTGACACTATACTTATCTACCATGAACAACTCATAAACTAGATATATAGGGCCTATATTGATTATGCAACAAATAACCACAACACTCCGCCTCTGAGCTAGTGGAGCGACATAAGATAGCGTGCGCTCAGGACGAAAGTTGGAGCACTACTGTAATTAATTAATTAAGTCCAATAAAATATATTGAATAATTTATTTGCTTCTAAAAAACAAAAAGGGAAGTGATCTTTATACTGAGAACTACAGAAATACCCATTCTCTTTGATTGAAGCCAAACTTGATTTTACTCTTTATTTATTTAACTATTTTAACTGTATTCATTAGTTTTACTCTTTTATAAACAGACTAGTAGTAAGCACGTCCTTTGTACGGGGTGTAGGGTTAAGTAAAAGAAGAAAGATTATCATACCAAAATGTAAACGTGAAATCCAAAACAAGTCAGTACAAAGAAAATAAATCAATACCCTGCTTTATTATTTAGCATTACTTTACAATTAAATAGATTAGAACATTATTTCCATTATTATAATTAATTAGTTATACGTTAAAATAACTTTTAATATAGTATGATTTCGAAATAGGTTTAAAACCAATGACCATTATAAACTAACTAATATTGATTTTACAGCTGTTTGTTTTTATTTCTATTAAATTTTTAAACTACAAAGACAGCTCATTATTACCAGTAGGTTATTCGTTGAAAACTGAATCAAAATGCGAGTAATAACGCGTAAAAGTGAGTTTTTAAATGCTCGTTATTTACTTTTCAAGGGGCGGCGGGTGATTTCAAGCATTTATAAACCTTCTTTGGAATGTAGAGAATACATGAAATAAGTTTCATTGTAATAAGTTCTCCCGTTTTATCGGAGAAAACGGCGTAAAATGCCTCCTGTGGCGTCACAGACAAACAGACAAAAATTGAGATAAGACCGGTTTCGGCTTCTCTAACGCACGAAAAGTAAAATAACTAAAAAAAAATAATTCTTAGCAATGTACAGACAAAACTCAAATTTTTTTATATAGATCAGTATATACAATCAGTATATGCAACTATGCGTTAAAACACATTGAATTGTTTTCAAAATATTTTAAAAATTTCGACTAGAGTCTAGTGTTGTTATAGTGATTAGAAGAATGACTTAGGGCATGATGTGGTAACTTAAATGTTGCATACATGCATTAACTGGATTATATTAATTAATAGATTGTAATAAAAATATATAATTGTCATTCATATAAATATGTAGAAGCACATTTTAATTGATCAAATAAAATATTTTATATCTACCCTATATTTGGATCAAGTGTAAAACAGTAATAGGCACCGAAAAGTATTTTTTCATTTTTTTCTTAATCCGTTTTACCGTTATAACTGAAGGACTTTCTACACTTTTGACTAACCCTGTATGGTCTATCTCAGTAACCGTTTGACATGGAACAAGAAAGGTATTCCTTGTTCTTTGTGTTGTTTTATAGGCTAGTATTGAAGATTATATTTCAAAATATATTTAACATACCATTGAAGTTAATGTCTTATAATAGTTTTAAGAATTTGTAGGCTAATTTTAATTTTCTTAATTTCGTCAAATTAGTATAAATGTATTTTGGTTGACTGTCTACTGTGGTACATAACCTCAAGATGACGATTATAATTGTTACATTACAATTTTGTTTTTAATGTTTTACGAAACCCTAGTGAAAATATTTTAAATTTATTAACGAATTAAGAATCCTTCGCCAAAATTAAATATTAAAATTTTCGTTCGTCGTAGCTCTTGAAAGGTTTGAAATTTTACGTAATAAGCAACTGTATTTTTAAATTTGGAAACGGTAGGAACACGATCGTCTACATAAAGCCTGTTAAGTGCAACGGTTTGGTGTATTTTTCTATATTTATCTCAATTATTTACATATAATTATATTTAAAAAGGAAATACTCCTAATAAAACGATTTGATTTTCACTGTGAAAGTAGGAAGAATAATACGACTACTAGTAGACACTCTTGTGACGTCACAAAACGCAAGTCAAGAGTCCTAGAATACCTCGCCTCACGGGGAAAAGGCTAGAGAGGATTTTGCTAAGTCGTCTACTGTTAACAGTTTCACAGAACTCCACCAGACACCGCTACTGCAGTCTTGGGTTACGAGGCATCAGCTGTTTCCTTGCCACAGAGTAAAACTAAAGTTGTGAAATGCTTGAAACGTGCAAAGTAAGAGTATGTGGTATTGTCGCATACATAGACTACCTACACAGCAAGACTTTTTTCCATAACCGCTCTATCAAGCGCTTTACGCTAAAGATATAATTTTATTCTATTAAATGCATTTTCGTGATATCGTTCTCGTACGCATTAAATGTTTTTAAATAGTTCATGTAATGCAAATGATATTGCATAATTTATTTATTCATTCTCCATTTATTTACCAAACTAAAATTCAAATATGTAAGAGAGCTTTTCAAAATACAAATATTTTGTCAATTAGCTGAGCAATCAGTTAGTCGTCGAACTTCACTTACACTGAAACGTGATAGCCTTTAAAAACCGTGGTTCCCCGCCACCATGCCATGCCGTCTAATGTTAAATCATCTTATTCACTTATATGGGAGATTCCCTAAAAATATGACGATTTGACCCAAATTAATGGCTGCAGGATATATGTGATTGGCCAGTTTATTGGTCGACAAACTATTTAAATAATTTGCAACATAACTTTCTGGCTGAAATCAGATGTTTTTCCAAACCGATATCATATTTTGCGGCTGTTTTGACATGAATATGTCTTAGCTCTGGGGAAGGGGATTTGCGAGACCAAAAATTGGAAGAATAGCGTCAGATGGTCAGTGATGTCATTTGATTATAAGTAAAGCTGTTTAGGGAACTGAAAACAATGCCTTAAGACATAACCATGATCTAATCTAATTCCCCATAGGGAAATAAATACACGATTTCCAAATGGAGGGATCGGTTTAGGACTCGTTAGAGGGCTTTACACCCCTTAAGGTTAACTGTATTTGTTAAAAAATATAGAGATTCTCCCAAAATTAAGACACCAAAATAAGACACAATGGTCACTGAAATTTGGATATGTAATGTCATTTTAATATTGTAGTGATGTATTACGAGCCGACGGGACGTCTAGGCTTCATGAGTACGAGTGTTGAATGTTTAGTTTAAGTCTCAGCGGCGTTGGCAACGTTGACAGAATGTGTGTGGCTGGGTCAGCATTGTCAGTTCAAGGTCACGGGCACTAGTAGTTATACTACTGGAAACATTTAATCAGATTTCATTATAGCTTAGGTTAGATTATTGAAATGGTGACCCTACCTAAGGTAGGTATTTTTAAGCAAGTATTAATGAGGGTACATTAATACTTGCCCATTAATAAGCCCAATGATGATGAGCTGAATCATCATCAAAGTCGAAAATTAGATTTAAAATGTCTATTTTATTTTTACAAATTATTCACTCCTTATATTGCACAGTTATAACCTTTTATAACTTTTACTTTTTATTAAATTGTGGCTTTTCCAGGTGGTTTAAGCCAAGTGTTAATGAGAGATGAATGTAAGATGATTGCGGTGCGATCTTGTAGTCTTGTCTGACATGTTCCTTGAACATTAGGCCTACTGTTAATAATAGTCCAACAGCCAATGGCATATAAGGGATCTATAGAATAACACAAAGAGACTTTTTAGACACATGTTAAATAGATTAGATTACGGGTGGGTGCTTTTAGGTTTCAACTGAGGCGACTCTCAAAACGATTATGATTTTCATAACCAGTGTTAACCCAAAACAGACAAAAAATGAAAATAAAGTCCTGTTGCATTTGTCATTAACATAATTATTAGGATTGTGTGACTTTTTTGAGGCAAATAAAAAATAAAACTTTTAATATATTTCGGACTATGTAAGCTTCGTTAGATTATTACTAAAATAGTTGTTTATATACAGTAGCTTTGCTCGTTATTTTAGCATTGAGAATTTTTAAAACAGTTGCTTCCTTAGATTATGGTCGCACTCGAAGATATCTTTGTTAAAGTTAAAATACACTATACTTACTTCCTAGTCATTAAGTCTATCTTGTATTTTATTTTGCATAAGTAGACTAAGTTATGTTATCTATTATTATTAATTTGTAACGCCGTTAGAGGCTAATAGATAAATCAGGTTTGTGAAGATCAGAGGGATTAACATTTCCATATAACAGATTAAACCTAATTTTTATATAGCCTACACCAGAATCTAAATAATTAGCTTAACAAATTAATGTTAACTAATAAACTTAGGTCTTTATCGCCAGGCGTGGTTCATTTTGTTTTCATTTGAACAACGGCGTAATGAAGATAATGAACGAGAATGCTGAATAATCATAAAACTGACGTGGGAGAAAAACTTTTTCACAATGAATCATGTTGCAGTTGTGTTTCTATAAGTAATCAAGCTATCTGATAATCACAATTGACAGCTCATTTTGGGGTTTGTATTAAGCATCTGCAATGAGTATGTACTTGTATGTAATTTATGCAAAAGATTCCTAAATCTATATAAATAAAATAACTTTAAGGTTTTTAGTCTACGATTAACAATTCCGGAGGAAAGTTAAATATACTCTCCTTGGTGCAGTGTATTAACACAGTACAGTACGTTGTCTGACAGCTTGCAATGTTATTCTCATGGAGAACATCAAACATTTATTTATTCCTTATACATCAAACCGTTTTCCAATAAATTTGTTATGCAGTGTATGGTCACATGACTCATCCAAACCCCGGGAGATGGAGGTTTAACCTTGTTTTCTCTTGTAACGGTAGTTTAAGAAATACGATTACGGTTTTTGAAACAATAAATTTTTAAATGGTATTTAAATAAACATAAACGAATACGGTATGTAGTTTTATTAAAAGTTGTGGGTTTTTAATCTACTTAAGCGAGAACGTTTGAGTCAGCCTACTGATACAGTTTATTTCATACTTACATTGTTATTAGGTAAATATTTAATCACAGCACTGTATCTTTCTTGCAACCACTGAATCATAGGCCCTTTAACCCATACAAAGAATGCAATACAACGCTAAATGCAAATAAATTGTTAATATAATAAAAATATTAATGTGATCAAGTAGATTAGACTTTATAACAAACTACGTTTTAAACCTACATTTGACAATGTCGAAAAACTATCCACCCACCTTATTTTATGATGGCTACTTCAGTTAACTATTTTGCACAGTGAAACTATTTTGCAGGTAGGCTATATTGCCATGGATGTCTCTTAGTCTGGGGGGGGGGTATTAGCAATCAGACTCAAATTTTTGACGTCATATGGTTCGTGACGTCATATTTTTATAACGAAAGCTGTTTTGAAGAACTGAAATCATTCCCTTTGGACATATACTGATCTAAGCTATTCCCCAAAGGGATATAAGTATATTTTTATGGGAAACTAAAATTATTTGATGATTTTGTGAGAATATAAGTGAATCTGTTACATAAAGATTTGCTGTTGCCGTGGCGGAACTTTGTCCATAACGCCCCTCTCACGTCACGGATAGATAAGATCCTCACAAGAACGCCACAATCTCCCTATCTCTATAGGCATTGACACATTCTGAATTTAAATTCATATTCACACAACCTCAGTGTCGGCCCCAGCCTAATTAGGCCCCAACACAACCCCGCACCCTGGCGGCGGCCACATCGAACCTCGAGATCTGATCAGCGCACCCTCGCGGATGCCCGGAGATGTTATCCGATAGGATGTGGGGCCCCCATCCCGGAAGAGACAGGTAGGGGCAGAGCTTGAGTGATGCGACAATTGTGTTACGTAGGACGTTGTGTGACAAGACAAGGATGTGTCCTCGTCATTTATGACGGGAATAGTAACCGTTATTGTCGTGACAACATTCATGGAAATGATTTAATAACCTAGTACTTGAAGACCAAACTTTACTCGAATGGAATGAAACATTTATTAGATAAGTTAATATTAGCTAAATTAAAACATATTAGTGAAGTAACCAATGTTAACACTTTACATAGTTAAAAAAAAATATTTTATTTATTTTTTTACGCTACGAAAACACCACTCATGTCAGGGTAAATGAATATTGGTCGTTGCAATCATGCCAACCATCCGATAAATGGTGTCATCCATTTATAGTTTTTTCTTCAAACATGTTCGACAAAAATAGTTATATCAGTTACGTATGATATTTGTTTCTTATAATTTAAAAAGTTAACTTTTTATAAAGCACAACTACATTAAATGCCATAAATATTCATTAGTTTATTATATTTCACTCAAGTGTATGAGTGGTTTCAAGTTGTAGGTTTCACCTGTTCCTGAGAAACTTTCAAATAGTTGTATTTTTGATTATTAATTTAAATCTGTTTGAATAGCGATGTATGTTATACAGGAATCGAGCGAGTTACTTTTAGTTTTGTCTTAGCTTTCCAGGTTACTCCACGTACACTATGTTATACACTAGGGCCTACACTGATATTTACGTGATGGGAAGGACTAAGAGATTCCCATTTTGAGATCAAGTATATTAAAAAATATTTTGTTGGAAAAGATGTAGGCCAAAAAGAAATTGAATACAACGAAGTAAACTGGAAGGAAAGGAATACTTCCTTGGCAGTATAAGTAATAATCTGTTAAGAATTGAATAAGATAGTTGCATCACTCTGACTCTGAGTGTGAGAAGTATGTGTCCGGTCACCGACAGGCCTACCTAATTTTCTAAAAAAATAGCTAAAAAAGACTACTTATGTAGTAATTCACTTAGCATGTTACATCACATCGAACCATCAAGTAGGCAGACAGATAAAAGTGCATTTGGAAGTCTTTTGAGAATACATCTGGCTTGTAACGAATCACTTATATTGTAAATACGCGTATTTAAACAAAATTCATATAGAACGTTGTTTATTTCGAAGCCAATTATTTCGAAGCCAATGTTATTCACGCGTCTCTTGTCTGTTGTCACCAAGCCCGCTGACCTCCTCGGCTGCCTACTGTTGTCTGTTGTCGCCAAGCCCGCTGACCTCCTCGGCTGCCTACTGTTGTCTGTTGTCGCCAAGCCCGCTGACCTCCGCGGCTGCCTACTGTTGTCTGTTGTCGCTAAGCCAATGTTATTCACGCGTCTCGTCACCAAGCCCGCTGACCTCCTCGGCTGCCTACTGTTGTCTGTTGTCGCCAAGCCCGCTGACCTCCTCGGCTGCCTCGGTAGCTTGTCTGTTGTCTGTTGTCGCCAAGCCAATGTTATTCACGCGTCTCGTCACCAAGCCCGCTGACCTCCTCGGCTGCCTACTGTTGTCTGTTGTCGCCAAGCCCGCTGACCTCCTCGGCTGCCTCGGTAGCTTGTCTGTTGTCTGTTGTCGCCAAGCCAATGTTATTCACGCGTCTCGTCACCAAGCCCGCTGACCTCCTCGGCTGCCTCGGTAGCTTGTCTGTTGTCTGTTGCCCCTCGTGTCTCTCCGATTGTTGAGCAGGATTTACATGCATCACATCAAATGTATTAGAGAAATCAAATCTGTACTAAATTTAACGTCTACTAAAAATGTCCTCAGCGAAATCTGTTGGGAAAGCTATGAGTTACAAAATGTTATTACATCCACATTCATGATTTAAATTTGACTTTAAAATATAAAAAAAATCCTCATAATAATTTAATTGTTTCAAACATCAAAAACTTTTTAATTTGTTAGCTCCGTAACATGTCATATTGCAATTGCAATCATGAGATAAAGACATTCTAAGTGTTATAAGTAGTGTTTCTCAATCTTTTTAATATCACATAATACTATATCTTGTTTTAACAAAACTTCATTGTATGGTGAAGACACTCTTGTAGATGATAAACGAATTCTGGTAGCAATGCAGGCACTAGCCCGCGGCTCAATAAGAACCATGTCTTGGAATAAGAACCATCGAAATTGGAACATTTACAAAAGCTTTAATTTTTACTTTTATAATGTAGTGGCGGACTATTAATGAAAACTACTTAAAGCCGATAAAGGTTTTGTTCGAAACACGCATAAAGGTCCCTGTATATGGAAATGGTATATATTTGTAAGAAGTCCACAATTGAAAATATAACCTTTATGTTTGCTATTTCATAGTTGAAGGCAAATTAATTCATAGGTGTAGATGAACTAAAGTCACACTATCAAAGCGCTATGACAACTCACGGACAGACCAAATGGACCGGGAAGATGCGAGCGCGCTGGACTGGCGGCCTCTGTAACAAACACCTCACTCTCTTCTCCTGACCGTGGCTTTATACAACATTAGTTGTTGGCCATTCGATTCTTGGCAGAGAATTTCTGCAAATGAAATATTAACCTCCTCAAGAACAAACTTAATTTAAAACAGTGTTTCTATGGTTTCCATTTAAAATATTTCACAACTAACTTTTATTTTAAGAATACCCAGTTTACCGATCTCCTGGCAACAAAATAGCGGCGAAACATTTTTAGTGATATGGAGAAATTATAACTAGGAGTGAAGTACTAAAATATTCGCACAACGGGATGGACTAACCCAGAAGAAACGCATTTCTAAACTCTAAGTCATTCTCGTTATTTTTGTTTATTGCTCTATTGTTTGATATTTTTACAGTTCATATATAAATTTGGAAAAATTTAACCCTCTATTTGGCCAAGGTGCAAAAATGGACCACTATTTTTTAACTGTGAACTGGCAGGATCCATTTATGTACATTATGCGTATTATCGACAAGTTAAAGCCTGAAAACTGTTGTAAAGCCTATGAAACTTATACCACTGGAAAGACGAGATTTCGAGGATTCATTTTCATATATAAAACATTATAAAGCTTCTGTCATTTCGTCACAAACACAATAATAGAAAATACGTTATACGAACTGATTACGGCGGGAGACAAATCTCACGAGGTGGTCACGCCTGTTTTTGTCGGTCAATCTAAAATACACATACAATTGAACGATGCGTTTAATGTTTTTAAACCAACCAATTTTGGTTTATTAATACTTTTTATATTGATATTTTTATTCAACATAGTTTAGAAAAAGTAAACCCTCTTTCTGGCCAAGGTTACACTATGAAATAAACGAATGTACATTAACGGATTTTATAACATGTTGCACTATCGACAAGTTAACGCTAGAAGTGGTAAAAGTGTAATGAAAGTGAAATTTATTACTACTTAAAATAAATTTTCTCAGGAATCATTTTACCATTATACATATGTTCTTTGTTGTTTCATCGAAGTCCTTCTATGATACCTTTTTGGTTTCAGTTTAAGTTGATTTTATAATATGTTAAATTTTAGATTTTTAAACTAAAGACAAGAAAACACGTCCTGGACATAACCATCAGACCTTTTTTCCTGGAAAACAGTTATAAAAATTTAGAAATTTTGGCCACTTTTGAGAGTGTGCAAATTTAAATTTGATTTTAATTTCTTTTAAAACTTAATTTCAAGAAAACAAATTTTCTTTAGAATATTAAATTTTTCATTAATATTTTTTTTTAGTTTTCTATCTCTGGCAAAAATATTTTTAATAATATTTTATTTTAGATTTTAAAAATATTTATAAGTTAAATAAAAAGCTGAAAGTATGGACAAAAAATGAAACGCGTTTTAACCGTGTGAAATTTACATTTATTTAAAGCGTATGTAAATCGTTTTAAAACTTAATAACAAGAAAAAAATTTTTGGACATTAAATCAAACATTATGAAATAATTTTAATAAATTTTTATGAAAATTGTAGACCTGGAAATAAATTATTATATATATAATATATAATATAAGTATATTTAAAAATGTCATAGAGAAAGCTTCTGTCATTTCGTCACAAACACAATAATAGAAAATACGTTATACGAACTGATTACGGCGGGAGACAAATCTCACGAGGTGGTCACGCCTGTTTTTGTCGGTCAATAGAAAAATGACTACAAATCACACAGAATTGCCATTGATTCCATACGAACCAAAATTTCATGGTTCGTCTACGCAATTCCTGATACTTTTGTTTATTACCCTATTGTTTGATATTTTTACGGTTCATATAAGTTTAGAAAAAGTAAACCCTCTTTCTGGCCAAGGTACAACTATGAACCAACTGTGAACTGGCAAGATCCATTAACGGACTATTATAACATGTTGCGTACTATCGACAAGTTAACCCTAGAAGTGGTAAAGTCGTAATTCACATGAAATGAAAATTTATTACCTCAATCCATTTACTTAAAATAAAAATTTTCTCAGGAATCATTTTACCATCCTATCCGGTTCTGATGGTATTTACAAGTTCATTGTCCTGTGATTTCATTCGTCCACTCTACTGATAAGCTTAGCGAGAGTGACAGTGGTTAAAGTTCACTTTCACTTGATACACCGCTTACTTACTTATATTACTATTGTATGGAAACAACTATGAACACATTGAAACTAACTATAGGTACTTGAAAAACAATTAAATCTAATGAACTATTACCTCAATATTTCTAAAAAGCTATATACATATTATCATTGCCAAAGAGCCACTTTTTCAATTCTAGTGAAAATTTAGACAAAGATTCTGTGTTTTTAATTTCCGTTGGGATATCATTAAAACATTTTGGGCCTAGAAATACAAAGCTTTTCTCGAAACAAGTTTTCCAGACTTTTGGTCTCTTAAAATTTTGCTTTATGACATTTCTTGTTAGCTATGTTTGTCCATATAAAATCTCATTAACTATTGTTTGCCCACTACGATTGTAAAAAATTCTTAGAACTTTAAAAATATAAAGGTGTTTTATCGGAAGAATATTTAGTTTCTTAAAAAGAGGAAAAGAATGTTCTCGTATTCCTTTATTTGACTAAAAATGTACAAGTTCCTCCACAACAGTTATCATATTATGCATATTGCAAGCGTAAGTTTATCAAAGCAAAATAAACCATAAACACATAAACCAAAGAATACAGTTTCTTATTTTCTCCGTTAACTGGTTGGAATATCTGAACCCGTCTAGGACTATCTATGATTGTACTGATATGAGTGTCTGAAAGGTGATTTGATCACTCTCGGCCATGAAGGCCCAAGTTATCAATACTTTTACTCAAAAGTATAAAATCAATGCCCACTCACAGTCGCCTAAACGTTTGATCCCCAGTGCTCAGTTCAATAATGTACATTGTATCTAGGGGTGGGTGTGGGGGGTCCCTCCCCTCTCTCTGACGCTTCATCGACCGTCAGCACCGCCTCGTCAGCATTACCCCCCCACTTCCCCCTCAAGCACTCTGAGCTTAATTTCAAGTGTTTCTCCGCCATTTAAGCCCCTCTCCGCCCTCCACACAAACACGACGCACAATAGGCCACCACTCGCGGTAAATCGTCCTCTGTTTCTTTAAAACAGACGGTTTTTGTTGACCTTGTCGCTGAGAACGAGGGTTGCTCGATTAGGCTTGGTTGGGAGCACGTCGCTACTGTTGCATAGGGCTCGCGGTCGGATACGTAAAGGCCAGCACCGAGACCCCAGCTTCGCTCGGATTTAATAGAAACTTGTTTAAGTAAAGTAAATTAGAATACATTTGTTATGTACTCAATGTAAACACACATCTGGTTTACCGCGTTTCATCTATAATCCTAAAAATTATTTTTGAATAATTTTAACAAGCACCTGACTTGCAAAAATTTAACAAATATAAAATATATATAAAACTACTTCTGAAGAGGGGTGTTGGCAATTTGCGAGACCAAAATTTGAAACAGTGACGTCATTTGGTTAGTGTCATCTTAGTTTGGTTATAAGAACAGATGTTTAGATGAACTGAAAACATTCCCTTTACATATCCATGATCCATCCTATTTCCCACACGGAGGTAAATACAAAAAATTTTGTAAAACGTTTCTTCCGAACTAAACTAAAAATAAAACATTAAATGTTTAGGAATTTTAGTATGAAAATAAAAACATTCCGTATCAGCTGTTTTGGTTAACTGCAGCTACAATTACACAATTACATTACGGTACACAAAGGGGCGGAACAGAGTTCCTGTAGCACGTCAGCCAAGTGGCTTTTTGCGCACCCAGCTACAATACTATTGTATTTACTTCCCTTTGGGAAATAGCTTAGGTAATGGATGTCGAAAGAAAATTTTTCAGTTTCTCTAAACATCTGTCCTGAACCGCATGACGTCACTGTTTCAAATTTCGGTATGACGGATCGCAAATAACCCCAAAGCATATCCATGTCATTAAAGGTTCATTAAAGATGACATGGACACTTTGAAGGGCTTTAGGACGAAAATGGGATTTTCCCAGCCTTGAGACCTGCTCCAATCGACATTTCAAGGCCAAATACCTCTTATAAAATAAAATCATAAATCTTTGGACTGAAAACATTTTTGACGGACAGTGCTTGTTTTAGAGTATAATAAGATAAGATAAAAATAGTTACATTTGGACATCGGGATATTAATTAATGGTCCTGACGAGTTAATCAACTGTGTTAGTTAGTTACAAAGGTACACGTCATCAATTCTATTAACTCTACAACCTCTACTCATAAATTCATCCAGCTACTTGGAGGTCACGAATCGTGGATAGTTATGAGCGATGGTCGGTGGATAGGATATTCTATAGTGTTGATTAACGTCCGCACGATTGAACACTAGGGTCAGTCCATCTGCAAATAACATCCTCATAATTAGACCACTTCGTAATTAACTCAGAACTCGGACTGCTTATTATACTGTAGGTCCCTTATATAAGTCATTGACTGTTGGACTAATAGTGAACAGTTCTGTCTAAGGAACTTGAATATAATTAAGTCTAAGTAACTAGACTACAAGATCGCGCTACAATAATCTTACCCTCATTTCTCTTTCATACCTGAATAGGTTGCCATTTCAATAAGTAACTAACTAATTCACGTTAAAATTCTATCTTTTAGGGTTGAGTAGGGGTCTTACGAGTTAGAATAAGAATAAAACATTTCCTACTACAAAGACAATGTGGTTTTAAGTACAATAAATTCATCGATTTCATCAGCTTAACTGTTCATGTCCAAGCTCTTGGTAACATAGAGCAAAATGGAACTTGGTTTGGACGAAAAAATACTTATGATTTCGTAAATTTGGAAGCAGTAGGACTAGTGGTTTGATAGGAGCAGAGTATATAAAAAAAATTAAAATTCTATTTTACATCTCGTTTGTAATTTTTCCTGCTAGCCACAGCTTTTTGAAAGGTAGACCCGTAGGTCTATATCCAGACATGCGGGGTAACAGCTGTGCGTGTTGATGTTGATGATGACCGGGCCTGTTTGAAGAACTTAAATTAAATTAATAGAAATTGTATTTCCGTTAGGCTTATTCTTGATATTATTATGCAATAAATTGCGCCAATGCATTGGAAGTAACAATAATACTTAGAATGTCATCACTGCTGCAAATTTTTGTATTTACATGAAAAAGTAATAAAATGCATTTAACTTAAAAGGTACCAAAAATTAAAATAAAAAAACTGTCATAGATTTTTTTTAATTCAAAGAATTCCTTTAACACATATTATACAATTTTAATTTAAACTTTTCAATTGTATAGTTGAATAGACATTTCATATAGTGATGCGATGGTAAAGAACGTCATGTCCAGTGCCGGTAGTTAGCAGCCAGTAGCTCCTCAGGTCCGCGGTGGGTGGCACCACTGGTACCTCGCACCTAAGGGAGGATCAATGAGGGGTGTAACAGCTGCACGCCCCTGGCGGCCGTCCGTCTAACTAACACCGGAAGTGGTTAAGTCCTCGTGTTGAGAGGAAACACGACCCCCCGTGTTCCGGTGTGATGGATAGCCTGGAGGAACGTTTACGGGTCAGAAGTGCGACATTCCGCCACCAGAGGAGCTATAAGCAACACCAAACTTATGGCTGTAGTTTGGGGGGACGTAACAATTAATTATTTAACTTAAAATGTTTCTCAGCAAATCCCCTTACTCTTAGCATACTTATACTACCAAGGAGGTATTTTAAGCTAAGTATAAAATGAGTGTAAGATGATTGTGGCACGATCTTATAGTCTTACTACTGACTAAGGCTGACATGTTCCTTAGACAGGACTGATAATTAATAGCGCAACATCCAATGGCATCTAAGGAACCTACAGTTTAACGTTGGTTCTTATCCTTAATTTTCCTCTGAATTACGAACTGGTCTAATTTATGAGGATAGTCTTTACGGATTAACGCAGTATTCAATAGTGTGGACGTTAATACACAAGAGAACACTACATCCACCGACCATCGCTTATAAAAATCCACAATGTTACAAATGTTGCTGAGTCGGTAAAGGACATTTAAGCTGTTCTCGTTCAACGCGCTAAAACGCGTTATAAGATTCAATATATGAGGACCATATAAATTCTGGTGTAAATAAACTTAGGATAAATACATATAATTGCTAAAATCTTGACAAAAATCTTGAAAATCAATCATGATGGCATTTCTGAACTTAAAACATGTTCTCAGAGAACTGATGACAGTTCAAAATACTGTAAACGCTTCTCAGTTCAGAAACAAGGTTGTATCGTACCTAACAACTATTGTACTTGTTCTCTTATACTCAACCCATAATTTCGACAATATTAAACTTATCCAAATTGATATTACGAGTCTAAACCTCCGCCATCTTAAATTTTTAGTCACGTAAAAGTAATGTTGAAACCTTTGCGTTTCAAAGGCCGTTTTCTTCAAACACTAATTTTGAAATTAAGGCAAATTGGATTACTTATAAATCAGATTATGTTTATAATATATGTATACATCGATATGATATATATCGACCTTTGGATTGTGTCAATGATATTTTTGTGGAAATAATTTTGACATGGAAATGTCTTAGTTCTGGGGAGTGTTAGTGATTTTTAAGAAGGAAAATATGTAACAGGTTCCCATAGAAACTACCAGAGTTATTGCATTGAGTATTTTTTAGTAATAGTTTTTCATGTAACCATTATTTAAAAGAAAAATCAACATAGGTCCCCTAATAATAAAATAGATGGACAGAAATCGAAATGCCCTTTCTAATAATACAAAGCACAAGGTTTTACAGGAGAAATCTCTCACGGATTGATTGAATTTAAGATTGCTTTCATAGAAAGTGAATATGGCAAGGGTATTGTTATAGACCTTTAATTTCACAGTTAAATTTGATTACTCATTGTGACATACCTAGGTATTGTAAGCCAAGTATAAATGATAACTGAATGTTAATTATTTTGGCGCGATATTTTAGCCTTGTTACTGACATGTTCCTTATAACAGCCAATGACATCTAGGGACCTGTTTAACGTGTGGTACGAGCCACAATTTCAGATCTGTATTATGAATTAGTCTAATTGTGAGGATAGACTTTGCGGATGAAAGGAGTATTCACGGAATATCATTATCATTCTCCAGCCATCGCTTATAACTATCCACATTTAGTAAATTCAAACCTTGCTGAACTTAAAGTTTATATAGTTTCTTTTTTCAAAAACGAAATAAATCTTGTAACCGGATTGTTGCTGGGGAACGTGTGAGCTCCGTAGGCCCTCGCCGACCCGGACTGACGGACAGCCGTGTCCAGGGGACCAGCTGGCCGCCAATATATCTCTTTTCTGATCGGCTCTCAAATAAACAATCCTAATAATGTTCTCCGATTTATTTCTAATTTAGTGTTCGAGGTACCCAGTGACCCGAGGATCAGTCGTGACAGCGGCCCTTTGGCGGCGACCGCCAACCAACAGCCCCCGTCAAGGTTGTGGGCTAATGGGTGATTTATCACTTGGTTCCGATGAAATGCTAGATCTTAAAAATCGGGAATTAGTTTTTAATCCAAAAACCTAAAACGGCATTGTTTACCATGAATATTCTTTAAGAGTACTGGAAACTGACTGGGTGATTTAGTAATTATAGTGGTTAATAAAAGAGCTGACTAAAAGGGTGGCGTGTCCTGTAATCCAGCTACTTGGAGGTAACAATATTTGTATAGTTATGAGCGATGCTCGGTGGATGTGATGTTCTCTGGAGTGGATTAACGTCCGATTCATTAAATACTAAGTGCATCTGCAAATACTATGCTCATAATTAGACCAGTTCATAATTCAGATGCATTGTTTCGGACTCCACGTTAAACTGTAGGTTCCTTAGATATGACATTCAGAGTCGGGCTAATTAATTAATTAACTACGTTCATGCACAAAGACCATCCTCACTATTATACCTATATTCAGAGACCAAATTGTGGTTAGTTAGTTAGTCAGTGCAATGGCCTACCTAGGTAGGTATTTTAAAGCAAGAATGAATGTGAAATGGGTGTAAGATGATTGTGGCGCAATCTTGTAGTCTTGTTAATGACTAAGTCTAGAATGTTCCTTATACAGGAATGTTAATTGACAGCCTCAGTGTGATTCGGATCCCATGTTTAACTGTAGGTCCCTTAGATGCCATTGGTTGTTGGACTATTAAGGAACATGTCATCCTTATTCAGTAACAAGACTATAAGATCGTACCACTATCATATCTACCTAGGTAGGATGCTATTTCAGGTAAAAGTATTTAAGTAGGTATTAATACAATAGTGTGCAGTACTCGCAGCTTCTTTTCCTAATTTCTTATAGTAAAAATGTTAAATACAAGCAATTGCTACGTCTATTTGAGTCCTTCTCGCATTTCGGTATTTTTACCGTTTTGATGGGGAACGGTCCAAACCACGGTCTTGTTAATACCAAACGTCGATCTGTTGTTAGGATACAACTTTAATTGATAGCCTAATAACGAAACGGCAACTGGGTCCAGATTCAACCCTTGCGGGATTCGATCAGGTGACCTTCAGTGTTGAAGGCGTGTACTATAAACAGCCTGCCACCCAGCCAGTTTAGGAAACGGTCCAACATCTGGTTTGTTATTGTCTGCGTCCAGGATTGGACCGGTGACTTTTGCATCACGAGGCGAGCACATTACCAGAACACTTGTACTGTTGTACTGTAGCCTCAGCCGTTGCTGTTCGCAGGCCGCGGGCATCAATCCATTTGGCGCGTCGCTAAGCTCTCTTTATGACTGTAACCAGCTTAGGCATTGTCACTGCAGTTACGTGGGGGATTATTGCCAACATTACGGAGAATAAAGGGACAACACATGCTGACATGTGCCGACGCAATCTGTTGTGTTGGCAATGAAATTTGATCGGACGTGTTAAGTAAATTTGGAATATTTCGAGACTCATGTACTTTAAAATATTTCTACACAGCATTTCCTGAAATGAAATTCGTGATTTCTTCAGTCCGAATATGAATCTTAAATGAGACGGATAAAATAGTTAAAATAGTAAAAAATATTTTAAAAAGCCGGAAACCGATTAATTAATTGTTTTTAAGGACCTCTAAGTGTAAGTTCCCATTTGAACCATATTCTACCCAAAAGTAAAGAATATCATCGAAAAAATAAATTAAAGTATTTATTTGAATCTTTGAAGTTAGTTTACAACTATGTCTACTGTTGACCGCCCAATTGCAATGGCAATAACCTTAGGTATAAATCACCAATATTCCTTCGTCATTAGGAAATTTTTAAATACCTTTAACAGTGTTTACATAGAAAATTATTGATTTTTGAGACAAACTTTATCCTATTTATAAAAGTGATATTTTAATTTATTATTTGTTTAGATAAATATGCCGTTTATTGAAAAATGTCTTGCGTATTACACGTAAAAACAATAATATCGTCCTTTGAAGCAGTGCTTAAAATTTTTGATATTTTGATCGGTTAAAAGTGTAAACTACATTTTCTACAATGTTATAACATTGGTGTTAAACAGTTCGGGTAATGAACCACAAATTAAGTAAGTGTACGATAACAAAAGCCAGCCCCGGACAGGAAGCAAGTCACAAGTCATTTAAGCAACACTGTTGATAATTTCTCGATTTTTGAAAACGGAAGCAGAACTGCAATGTGATTGTAAATGAGTCAGTTAACATTCCTAGTATTGCTGTATTGCCAATCCCTTCTGTTGAGTCATGCCTCTATGAACATGCCTCAGAGATGTTCCGATATCGATTATGTTCCGATATTGACTATCAATAACAATGTAAAGTGGGAGTATCGATAAAGCGATATTATCGGAAACAAATTATCGATATCGCCGATATCGAAATAATGATATTGAATTGGAGAAATCAGATTAAACTGACTAGGATATAGTAAATGCTAACCATTCCGACACTGACTTTCTCACTGTCCAAGTAAACTAAATAATAGATGCCTTTATGCTTAGAATTCTACAGAATTTTTAGAATTCTATTTTACTAAATGAAACTTTTTTACAAATCGATAATTTTAGAGAAGGTGATCGAACTACGTCCTCTATACTACATGTATTTACAAACTTTTCTCAAAACTCCATAGAATAATAAGATAGAAGGAGAAAAATTAAAATATGGTTTCCCTGAAACATACAAGAATAGAGAATTTGGAATTTAGTTGTTTTGGTTATTAATTAATTAATACAACATAGAAATATTGTATTTGATGAAAGAATGCCCAAATCAAAATTCCACCGCGAGGTGATACAAAATGTATTGTGTAAGTTTTATTGGACCTTAAGCTGAGTACCAAATTTTGTGGAAAATTGTAAAAAAATAAAGTGATTTTTTATGGTACCTCAAATGCATTCTGTATACGAAATTCGATATTTTACACTTACCAGTTTCTAAATCAAAACGAACAACAGTTATCAAATATTAACTCTTAGAAACAAAAATTAGTGTGGGACACAAAACTCTGTATTCCGGAGTTTGAATAGTCCGGGTGGCGAGTGACTGTCCCTCGGCGCTGATGAGGTTGCGGCGTCAGCACGGCTGCGGTACAGCCTTGGACTCAGGGTCTGCGTCAAAAACCATCCACAGTGTCAGGGGGACCACCATCCCGTCGCCATGTCCGAGTTTATACAAGGTAGGGTTAACGTATTTGTGAGTTAAGTTTAAATTTTAGTTGATTTTTTTTCAAAAAATTTTCCAGTACATGCCTACTTGGACTTTTCACAGATTCTTAAAATTGCATTTAAAAAATTTAGATTAAGGTATCTGGTTCTACCGTCGAAGAAATTGTTTTATTCACAGAAATTTGTAATTATATATAGCAAGAACGGTTGTGGTCGTTTCGTGGAAGAAACTCTGGAAGTGTAATTTTAGAATATTTAATTCGTCGAAATTTCCTTTGGGAAAATGAACGTCCCTTCATTCGTCGATCGAACCTTAACGAAGACTTGGGATTACCTTTAGTAATCGTGGGTAACACTTGTTTTGAACCGAATGCAAATAGGCTAGTATAAACTCAAATAGAAATCAAATCAGAAATGTTTTCTAGGTTTTTGTATGAGTACCTAAATTGTGTCCAGTTAATCACGAGAGTTAGTGTTTCCCATGTATTTGAACTTTTTCAGTAGCCTTAATTTCACAATGAAAAATTCTATTTTTTTAGACGAAGTACAAGTTTCCCCAAACTGGACAAGGGAGGGCTGGTTGAGAAGAGTTGACAATTGTCTCAATCTATAATAAAACCATTGTGGGTAAAAATTATTGCTAGTTATTCCTTAAGGTTGTACGATCTCAAAATTCTCCGTTGTTTACCTCTGTTTTTCGGCGCAACCCTATCTGAGTTTAATAGTTAACTGTACTGGATTGCGTTGCATGTAGCTTTTAACTGAAGGAATTGAATCAATATAAAGTAAATTAAAAATGTTGTTGTTTTGTAAATAACAAATGATATTGTATTTTCAGTATAATTAAACACTTAACTTGTCCTTCGGATTACGAGGCGAGCGTTTGTCGTCTGGGCTACCCAATTACTATCATACTAGCTACTTATTGTTAAAACCAATCTAGTTCAGATTATAAAACCAATAATACTTTATTGAAAACGTATTACTGTAGTAGATTTCGTCTTTGTATTTAGTATATTTTCCATTTTTACATTTTTTGATGGAAACCTCTACACAAGAAGGTAATTATTTATAAATGGCGATTAGGTCCGGAATCGAACCGGCGACCTTTGGGTACACGTCTGCCACTGAACTACCCAGTCAATTATGATATACTGTTTCAACCGTTGCCGTTTGTAGGAATGCCAATTCGCGGACCAAAACGCGTGCATAAGCTTTCTGTTCAGGTAACAGTTTGCTGGTAGATATTAACTATTATTTATAATTGGACGGTTACGAAAAGCGTTTTAAAATTTTAAACATATGGTCAAAATCAAAACAAAATGACATCACTCTCAAAATGTGCAGAAGCCAGCCAAATTCGGTCAGATGACTACGCTTATGACTCGCATTGTTTTTTCATGACGTTCGATCCTCGACACGCGAATGACGTCAGATCAGCACATACGATTGTTCTTATTTTTCTCTCCAAACAATAGCCTCGCTCACGCTTCGCGACCATCAGGCGACCTGAGTCATCGGATTGTACTCTCGAACTTGACCCGCGTGCTGACGGAGCAGTGCTCGTGCGCGTGCGTGTGAGCGCGTCTTACGACCCGTGCCGTCGCCGTGTAGACATAATAGCCGGTCATTGTTGATGGTAACTTTTGCCGGACCGGACTGTACAGTCGGTCATTGTTTATGGTAACTTTTGTCGAACCCGACTGTACCGGCGGGTCCATTCTGTCAATGAACTCCAAGAATGGTCTTTGTCATAACCAAGCGATTGCTAAAACTGAGTTATGACTGACGGAGTGAACGTAACTAATGCGTTTTGGGAACTGAGCAATTTATGTTTTGAAGTATTGGCGAGTATAGTCGTACGTAAATATTCAGACATCAGAACATTCTGCAACATTCTCTCCAGTCGTGTAAATTAAAATGGTAGACCTACGTATAGTTCATATTACACAAGAAATAAATCTGTAGTAGTAGTTACAGTACATACAGTAGTTACAATAGTTACAGTACCTACAGTAGTTACAATAGTTACAGTACCTACAGTAGTTACAATAGTTACAGTACCTACAGTAGTTACAATAGTTACAGTACCAGGGTAATCCGATGGCCCACTATATTTACTCAAGTTTTTTTGACATTTATACTGTCTTAACTTTGGGGTGGGGTATTGGTCATTTGAGCGATCAAAATTTGAAACAGTGACTTCATTTGGTTAGTGACGTCATAGTTTGTTTACAAGAACAGCTGTTTAGGTGATCTGAAAACATCCCCTTTAGACATATCCATGATCTAACCTCTTTCCCACAAGGAAGTAAATGCAAGCCTTTTAAACCTGAACCTGTCTTCGTCCCCTAGGACCTGTGTGGTGAATTACAGTGAGGTACCCTAGTGGCGTGATTCACATAGGTGAGAGACGGAAGACCGCTCATAACAGGAGTCGCCGGCAACACACTTTCTCTTGGAAAACATGTACGTGTCTCTTGGAGGATGTCTTACTAGGACAGGGCGTAACCTCTGAACTACCGTGCCGGTTTAGGAAGTCTAAAGCTGTTGACTCCTGTCGGTGCCAGATCATGAGCGGTCACCTCTGGCTAACTCATGCGATACCCGCCACAGTACATCGCTGACTTGAATCAACTAAACAGACTGTGAAGAGCAGTTCAGTTAAAAAACGTAGCATATAGTATATAAGGTACTAAACTATTCAGGGATAAGGAATTTATCATTGTAATTTAACTTCAAAATTGCATTGACAACTACATCATTAGGCTAAAAAATTGCAATAAATATAACTATAATCGTTTCTATATGACATTTTCATTATTAAAATTATTTCTAACACTGTATTTATGTAAATAACTGTTTTACAGATTTTACAGTGTAACCTAACGACAAACTAGTGTATATTGTACATCAATTATTTAAAATTGTGTTTCTTCTGTTTTCATGAATATTATATGGAAATAAACAAAAACATTTAAAGTTTCATAGACCCGAATAGTTTTCCAGAGAATATTTAACTTATGGTGGAATATTACCTGCGAAATCGAGGCTTCCAACTTACGTAACCTAAATAGATTTTTTAATTTTTTTATAATCAAGTAGTTGCTAAGTCGCCATTGTTAGTATACTTACCACTCTTTGCCAATTAAGTAGATCATTTACAAACGCTATTTTGAAATTTTCTAGCAGATGAAATAACAGGTACTATAATTTTCAATTTGATTTTAAACTTCATTTTTACAGAATCTTTAAAATTCATAATAGCATTGGTTATTAATTATTCAATATATTTTATTGTACTTTTCCAACGAGTCTGTGTTTTTAACTACACAACGTTTCTGAAGGTGAAGAAACTCCTCCGTTTTCAAGTGATTACCTAAATATATCATGTTGTCAAATATACAATACTAATCTATCATGCACAAAACAAAAACTATATTAATAACGCAACAAATAACCACAAAACTCTGCCTCCGAGCTAGCGAGGCGACACAAGAAGCGTGCGCTCAGCAATTAATATCTGTAACTTTAACTTCAAACATTCAATTTTTTTAAGTAAATTATTAGGTAATCACATGAGAACGGGAGGAGTTTTTTCACATCCAGAAGTGTTGTGTAGTTAAAAATACAGACGCGTTGGAAAAGTTCAATAAAATATATTGAATGGTTAGTAATTTTTAGTAATTTGCTTCTTTACAAAAAAATCCTCAACCCTTCCAGCCCCATTCCCACGCGTGGGCGTGGGCGTATCTCGCATGTGTTTGAGGCGACGAGCTGTCTGGGAAGTCCAAACCCTCCCTTTACCTGTCCAGTCCATCCCCAGTTCGCGGAAACTCTGATCCCAGGTGCTGGGGTTTCCCCGGCCCTCGGCCGCCGCCACGCCGTCTGGCCGCCCTCGGCCCACTTAGGCACTTAGTATCGTGGTCGTGGTGCAAGTACAGAGAGCGGCATCGCTCTGTGTTATGGTGTTCCGTTTGAGGCTGACATTTGTAGGGATCCAAACGGGGTAAGCTGGAGAGAATATTGTCTGAATTTATAAGATTAGATTTTTTCATAAATTTAGATTATTTAGTAACTATTGCAGAAGCTATACATTTTTATATAAATTATGAACATCAAGAAGTTACCTCTAAAGAGGTTTAAAAATTCCGAGATTAAAAAATATGGTGATTTCAGATACAGCTGTTGTATTTATGATTACTTACAATCTTAAAGATATGAAATATTTTAAGCCAAGAAGATTTTAGATTGACATACCAGTCAGTTTTTTTACTGCAGTATATTTTTTCCTGTAAGGTGCATGTCGATGGGGAATTTGCTAGGTATTATGCTACCGGTACTATAAATATGGTAGCGCATAGCTATTAACTAACCACCAGAAATTCAAGATTTATTTTTTAGTTTTAAGGTTCAATTTTTTAATAAAATCTCATTTGAATAAAAGCATAAAATATACAGTTGTTGGAACCATATTGTGTTTAAGTGGCAGGTGGATTTGTGATAAGGGAAATTTGGTTCTTTGGTTCTGTGATGTCGTCATTGCGATCCATTGTTTTTATCATTCACTGTGCATGTTCAGTATTTTAACCGTTCTTTTAGGCTGTAAAATTAATCTTATCTTCTGTTGCTTCAATAAGAATATATAAATTATACCTTATAGTTAATAAATGTTATTAATATTATCGGGGTTTCTGGCTTCAAAAAGTAACAAAGCTTGTTGAATACATTACTGTTTATAACCAAAAGTTGTATCACAAACTACCTTAAATTATTAGGCTAGTACTCATGACTGTGGTGATACTGTCTTTTACTATGCTGAACAATGTTCAAGGAAATATAAAAACTTGCTTAGTATTAAATTCAGCATTTTTTAAACCACGCACTAAACTTGCATTTATCATAGGAATGTAATAAAATGTTTAAATTGAACCAACCATATTTGAACTATAAATATCTTGCATGCCTTATGTATTTATAGTTGAATTACAGCGGATTAAATTTAGACAATTTCCGGAAACAAGGTGATTATGTATAGGCTTACTCTACATTTAGATTCAAGAAAACTCCAAGCTATATATGAGGCAATGTTGCAGAGTACAAAGCTATACAGCTATAAATTAACTGTATTCATATCGAAATATAGCAAATAAAAAGTAAAATTTATTTATGACTAGTAAAATGAATCGTAATATGGTTAAACTAATGATACTTTAAGTACAAACACATCAAATCATTAAAAATGAGCCATCAATTGTTTTATTTAAATTAATAAATTGTGGAAACAATTTGCTTGATAAGGCATTTAGTTTCTGTTCAATTTTAAACATATTTAAAGTATATTTTTAAAATTAATTATCAAAAGCATATCATCGTCTAACTAGAAGTTTAGTACTTTATTTATATTACTGCTGAATTACCCCCAAGTAATGAGTTCCAAAATATATTTTAAATTCAAGAGTTGTGATTTGTACTTCAATAAAGAAGCTATAACTACGACCATAGGGAAATAAAACTGGATTGGTTATATTGTTAAATGTTATGGTGGAGAAGGACGCTATATCCCTATATAGGAACGCTATGACTTTCATCTAATTTTTTTCATCTGTTTGCTAAGTTAAATTCATTTTATATTTATTATTTTTATATGTATTAGCTCATTTCTTTCATTTGGACTTGGTGAGTCATGAAAACACTTTTCGTGAAACAAATTTATTTTATAATACCACTAGATTTCTGTAAAATACTTTAATAAACTACCTCAATTTGATTTGAGGAATCTCTATATTTTGATTATTGAAAAAAGTGTTTACATCAATAACTGAAACATTCATTTGTATAAAAATTTTGATTTGGATTTTAGTTATATAAATAGTTTAAGCATTCAATATTATTTGTAGAAAAAGATGATTGAAACGAAAGCAAAGTACTACAGTACCGCAACAAAAAATATTTACAGTATATGTTTAATTTTATATTTTACGTTACCATAGTAGTAAGAGTGTCAATTTTATTTATTTTCATATGATAGTAACTTAAAACGTAAGCCAAACATAGTATTCTTAATTGCCATCCTCATAATTATTAGACCAGTTCGTAATTTAGAGTCTGTGGTTCGAACTCCATGTTAAACGTTAGGTCCCTTAGATATTCCATTTGCTGTTGGGCTAATTAACAGTTCTGTCTCAGGAATATATCAGCCTTAGTCAGTAACACGACTACAAGATCGCGCCACAATCATCTTACACTAATTTGTCATTTATCCTTGAGTAAAATACCTAGACAGGTTGTCATTTCAGTAACTAACTAACTTAATTCTTTGATGGAAATTCGATGATGGCGTTATAAATCATTGAAGAAAAAATATTAAGAATACACATGAATAAGTCTACCGAGTAAAACATTTCTTATTTCTTGTCCATTGTTGCTGAAACCGCTCTAGTCATAGGCATGATTAACAGCTGCTGGTAGTCTTATCAGGTGATGCCATTGTTTTTGAATACCTCACGTTTGCTGATAGGACGGGCCAAGGAACGGTCCAAACCCTACCGTTGTTACAAATAGAATTTAGAACACTCACTACGTGCCAAAGTAGCCTCCTGAATATGAGGGAATGTTGATAGGGATCACATAAACTGTTTACAGTCAACAAAACGTAGTTATTTCTTAGGCGGGAGATCAAAATCACGCTAACGATGGATTTATTAATCCGCCGTTAAAACTAACGTTAGTTTCATAAACGAAAGATTAGAGTGAATCGAGGTGGCAATGGACTACATTGACCTGACTAGTGAACAAGTAAACATAACCCAGAAATAAACGGCACCAGTATAAATGATATAAATAAAAACAATGGTATCAGTGAACCGAAGCATTTAAGGTATTTAACTAAATAAACTATAACATTATTATATGCTTATTAAAACTGCATTTAACAATTGTAACATTTCGAAATAAACTAATGACAACAGGAGAAAAATTCTTCGCCGTTTATACAGCAATACATTCTTGTTTATTTTCAAACAAATAAGTTAGAACTGCATAAAGAATAATAGTTTATATCAGTGTATGGCAGATGTATTCGGACACAACAGTAAACAAAGAACAATCACTGCCAGGTGTTCTTTTTTTTAGTTACGTAACGAGAGATTACAATATTGTGACTGGCCAAATTTGGGCAGTTAATACCCAACGACAGATTCCGCTGTAACGGTGTGTGGTGAAATCAGATTTCGTCAGTTACGGGGCTAACTGCACGTTAGCGTTATAAGTTAACGGCAGTTTAACTTTTTTGTGAAATCCGGCCTTAGTAGTATACATGGAAATACTAAATAAAGCAACTCTGCACATTCAATTGCCACTGCTTGCACCTTGTACCAACAACCACGACCTACACTATGGGTTCACGACCTTTCAGAGCTTTGCATTGACATTGTTTGTAGGTATGTTTATCTGTCGCTCCATTTATTTTATCCACAATTATTGTGGAATTCTTTACGATGCACTAAGGCGACACTGAGATTCCGATGGATAGAATTTATAATGAAATTATGTTTCGGGTTGGTTAAGTTTCCAATTGGTTAAGTGTTCAACAATGATGGATTTTAGTCCCATAAGAGCAATAACAAATTGTTATTCACAATATTCTATTATTTTTTCCTTTGCTCCTCATAAACGTCAGCTGATATGTGAAGGCTATTCGAATGAAAATAATTATAAAAGTAATAATGAAACCCATTCGAAAATTTGTATCCAAAATTCAAATCTAAATTAAGATGCTTTTTAGTGACGAACGTGGTCCACTCAGTGGACGAGTTCATGGACCACACAGGTTAGAGGACAGTGCTGTTCTAGCTCCTAGAATTATTAACTGTTTTTGTGATCTGGCTGGTTTCTCTCATTTTGACTGTGCTAAATTAATTTTACTGACTGTTATATTGATTATTGTTATTAATATTTTATTTTAAAGCTTGCTATGCAAATTTTGTATTTTTCAACAACAATAAAGATTATTATTATAAAGCAATAGTGGTTATCTGGGGAAATAAAATTTTGTTTCAATAATAAGGTACTTAGTAGGCTTTGTGTATAAATGGTAATGAGCAAGTAATTATTTTTTATTCAAACAAAGGCATAAGCCTTAATTTTTTTCATTTCCCTAGAATTTAACTGAACACATCGACAGTGGTTTTATGACTCGACTGCTCAGTTAGAGGTCTAAAAAGGCCTAAATGTCGTCATCGTATAAAATCTTTAATGGAATTCATAAGTTTGTGATTTTTTGATAACCATTCCTTACCTTTTACGGTTTGAATGGAAAATAGCCGAAACTAGAGTTTACCAATTGTTTTAATCGTACGTTCGTAAAGTTTTATTGTTCATCACTAATTAATCATTGTTTACGTACGGAGTTGCCTCGTCGGCAGCGGCTCGGTTCTGACCTATGATGATGACTCAGTCTACAACAATGATATGAAATCGGTCGATGGCTGATGTTTGACATCGATCAGCTGCTTTGATATTAGGTTTTCCGAGAATCAGATCTTAAAGAAATCAAGTTCCATGTAGCCAGTAAAATTAATAATTTTTAGTATTTTCAAGACTTTAAATTAATAGTTTATTTATAGAAGACTGTGCTAATATATCTATAGCAAACAATTACTAAGGCGGGTTGTTGTAAAAGTGTTTTTTCATTTGTAAAACATATGGGGAACACAAGAATTTTATTTAGTTGAATTTATGTTATTCTAACCATTTATAATTAACTATAGTTTTTATCACTGCCTATAGCTTGTTGAATAGTCCGACTATTTTGATGGCATTTTAAAATATATAAGTTAAATAAATGTAGATTCGACTCGTCACTTCACTTTCGTGCCAATTTAAACCATATTCTGAAAAATAATATTGAAGATACTTCACTTGAAGGTACTTAACCGATTTAAAAACATGCTAAAATGTACTTACATACAATATGTCAAAGTGACACAGAAGTGAAGTGTGTGATCAAACAAGTGAATTAGAGAATTTATTTAATTTAAGTAAGGTAAGTTATGAAGCAAACCTTGCTTTATCACTAGATTGTGATTGTAGGTAATTGGTTGCTTTATCAATATAGTTTTTCTGTTGTGCATGATAGGTAAGTATAGTATTATTGACAACATGGTATAATTAATATCTGTAACATTCAATTTTTATGTAAATTTCATCACTTGAAAACGGGAGGAGTTTTACCACCTCCAGAAACGTTGTGCAGTTTAAAATACAAGAGCGATAGGAAAAAACTAATTATTTACAAAATAAATAATTAAAAATCCATCGCTGTCATGAATTTCAAACAAACAGTATACAATTGTTTGAAGGTAGAGTGGTGACGGGAAGTACAAGATTAAAGGGTTAAGGGTTCAGGAGCGGCGTGTATGGGGAGGGGGGCACAGTAGAGGGATTCAGAGTGGTACTGGAGGCGACGTCTGTATCCAGCTCTTGGAGCTGAATTGTGGATAGTTGTAAATTCGGTTGGTGTAGTGTTTCTCTGTGGGAAAGTCCGCTATTTCCGTTTCCTGAAATCCTCATAATTATACGTAGTTCGGAGGGTTTTTAACTCACGAACGGTGGTTGACCAGCTGTTGGGCTTAATTAACAATCTGTCGGAACGGTGTGTCAGCCTGTAAATCAAGTACAATCGCGACACAATTCCTGTCATTTATCAATTATACTCGGGTTAAAATACCTACCTGGGTAGGTTGCCACTTCAATAATCTAATCTACTCCCAGCATGCTCACTCTGGAGGCTGGACCGTGGGTTCTGAGGTGTCAACGCGTAGCCGCATCTCACATCTGGGAAAGTCTGTTTCCGTTTCCTGGAATCGCTCGCAGGTGTGAAGCTCGCAGACGAGGTTGAGATTAGAGGGGTTTCCGCGACACAAGGTCACCGCTCCAGCGTACCTGCTGCGTGGGAACGAACCTGTTACTCTGCTGCAACGGTTGTCGATTGTCACTGTTGTAAATCATACCGCCGGCGAGGCGGTGTCTTTGGCGCGTCAATATGGGGCTCGTGAAGGGCCAAGTTTATTGGCCGAAGGGACTTGCGAAATTCTTGTCGATGAGTCAGACAGTTTGTGCCCACCATTAATATGTTTCTAATATATACTAAGAGCTGGCTTAATAATTAGTGTCTTAGACGTCATTGCAAGAGACGCCTGTGAACATTTGAAGGATTTGTTGAAACGCTCCCTCAAACACGGTTACAAAACCCACTGCCGTAGAAAATACATAAATTGAATATAAACGCACTAATTTATAGTTCATCTTGGATCATCTTGGGATTTCACAGTCACAAATTTAATTTGCATACCTTTCTTATAATTTCATTTTTGATGTTTCACTCAGGCTTAAGTTATCAGCAGAATGAGCTATCTGATTCTCCTAAAACATCAAAATTGCAACCGTAATAACTTAATTTGGTTTCATCACATCCCATGTTCTCCTTGTCAATTTAGATATGACATAAAAATAAGACCTTGGTAACTCTAGTTTTATTCACACCTTAAATGTACCATAAATTACATGAGTTTAATACCAGCTGAGAAAGAGTTATACTCGTGCCATGAACCCTCCTGGAGGAGTAGTGAATATACTGGCCTGTCTGAACTGGAAGTGAATTCAAACTAAAGGGATGGTTTTCAGATCTAATATTTGATACACCGACACAAATAATTAAGACCGGGGTGGTGGCGTGACCTGTAATCCAGCTACTTGGAGGTCACGAATTGTGGATAGTTATGATCGATGGGGTGGAGTCAGATGGGGTATTCTCTGTTGTGGATTAACGTTCGCACTATTGTTTATTAAGTCCATCCGCAAATGCCATCCTCATAATTAGACCAGTTCGAAATTCAGAGGCAGTGGTTCGGTCTCCACGTTAAACTGAAGGTCCCTTATGTATAGGGTCTATCATTGACTGTTGGACTAAATAAAACAGTTCTGGCTAAGGAACATGTCAGTCTTAGTCAGTAACAAGACTACAAGATCGCGCTATAATCATATTCTCATTCATCCTTGGTTTAAAATACCTACCTGGGTAGGTCGCCATTTCATTAACTAACGTGTACATTGATTAATATGGGCGACTGTAACTCTAGTGTGGAATGCATTTGCGAAAAACTAACATAATAGCCGAAAAATATTATATTCTTATTCCTGAGACACCGACTCCACTGCGTGGGTGTATTAAGGCGAATATCTTAAGGATTAAAGCTTGTGATGAATGTGATGAATTTTGTGATATGTACCTTACCTATATGTACTTCGTGTTACACTGAAGAGGTCGTTGTGATGGAAGGTAAACTTTTCAATCATTACAAACTGGATCCTAGTTGGATCCAGATCTGACTTTTTGTACTTTAGGAGGTTGCTATTTTGAGTCCTAACTTTCACAACATTGTGTTCATAATGATGTGAAAGGTAGGCTTTAATGTGGGAAGGCAGACAGGCAGGATTTGTGAAACCCTTTTCCCAGTTCATTTACGATACTCCAAAAGTTACCAGCTAATGGCTTTCAATCCAGTGGCAAGATCCTCCTAATACTTCAAAATTTTAACTTTTTACTACTCAGCTATCCGTGTGTGAAGGTAACTCCTTCTAGGCAGTCTGTTCTCATGTATCTAGAACAAGAACATATGACAAAATTACTAATGGATTACATAACGACACATGATTTTTGAAATATAACCCTAAATTACTGCGTTTTCATTGTTTGAAAAATGTCGTGAGAATATTATTTTATTCCCTATAATACATTTAATTTAAAATTGTATTAATAATTTTTAAGGTTAACCTAAATTAAATAAAACTTTCAAATTACGTTTTGAAATTTTCATATTAAAGTTAAATTTTGATCTTAAAATACCAAGCTATGAACATTACTATAGTATTATTATCTTACTCTGTGACGCGAACGGAGCAATTTCCACAGAGCAAGACTTGATTGGATTGATTTCCACAGAGCACGACGACAGCGCGACAGTCGTCAGTAGCGGAGTCGCACTATAAATATTCAACATGTTGTCGATTATACAGGCCTTTGTTAGCTCGACAGCTCTCGACTCCGCCATTTTGTTTCCTTGCCTCTAGCCTCTAAAAGGCAAGATTATATTTTATTGTTCCTGGTAAAGATTTAAAATCATACTCCAAACTATGCAATGTCATGGTTTACGATAGAAAGCAGCAGATAATATTTGTGGTGATAATATTTATTAAATACCTATTAAATTCGACCTAAATTTAATTCTTAAAAACGAAATTTGGAATATTTTACTGTTGTAATTAGATTTTTAAATGAATGAATATAGCCATCATTTGTCCATTTACAAGTAATTGGCATATAAAAGGAATATAATTTAACTCCTTCCTTCTTGATAACTAAACCTAGGTATCTCACAAGAACAATATTAAAATGTGTTCTCCATCAGTCCTTATCAGAACTCAAGTCATAAAAGGCTAATAAGAAAGACTGATAGCGGTTATCTAATTAAAAACTAACTTTGTTATTTGTATATTATTAAAGAAGATAACTATCTCAATTGTCAATTATCAAGTACAGTATAGTTACCAATGAAGTAAACTAACGTTATTGTTCGTTATACATTAAACGAATCTCAATTCTCCAGGTAACCACTGTGTTTTAACTGTGTCCTCCATGACCAACTGATTATTACCTCCCTGGTAATTGCGTCATAACCTAAAGGTTTCTGGTTCAATTACTTAATGGTTAATGAAAGATGATTTTTTTGTGATGGGGCATGGAAGGATAAAGTTTAGTGGTGGATTATTAAATAGACAAGTAATTATTGGACAATAAAAAAAATATTTTCCTTGAGTGACCATAACCCCTCGTCAATCTTTTTACAATAGTTATCTTGTGACCTGTAATAATGTAATTTAAATCTGCCCCTAGCGGGCACCATTGTTTAAGATTCTTAACTGCTCCGTTTTTCACAGGTATGAAGGAAAAGAGCAAGAATGCAGCACGGAGTCGGCGAGAAAAAGAGAACGCCGAGTTCTTAGAGTTGGCAAAACTGCTTCCGCTTCCGTCAGCCATCACGTCTCAGCTGGACAAGGCGTCCATCATCCGTCTCACCACCAGCTACCTTAAGATGCGCCACGTCTTTCCAGATGGTCAGTGGTTTAAATAATTAACGTAGGCATTGTAGAACATTATGGATCATACTGTGGAAGAAGCTTAAGTATTGTGCTTTTATTATTTTTTCCTTTTGGTTACCAGAACCGTGGTGTAATCATGAAGATACCTCTTTCCGTTGTTGCCAGTGTCAAAGGAAAGTACCATGGTCTCACTGAAATTATAAAAAATACGATCTCTTGCTTCATATATTGGGTCTATGCAATAATAACATTTCACTTTACATAAATGTTCTCTTGTGTGGATTAACGAACGCACTATTGAATACTGCACAACGTTGAAACGCAAAGATCAGCCTCAAAATCCGACCAGTTCGTAATTAAGAGGTAGTTGCTCGGACACGTTATACTGTAGGTCCCTTAGATATGTCATTGACTGTTGGACTATTAATTAACAGTTCTGTGACTTAGTCAGTAACAAGACTACAAGATCGAGCCACAATGTTACACTCATTTCTCATACTTGGCTTAAAATACCTTGTTCTGGACAGGTTGCCATTTTAGTAACTACTTTATTATTTTAGAAATCCCGTGTATTCGTTTCGTGAGGAATTACAAATACCAAATTTACATTTAGGGTTATATTTAAATAACCTCTTGTTCACAAATGAGGGTTAAGATCGAGTAAAGTATTACCTTCCACGTTTTTGTGGTTGGTATATTTTTACATCTAATTAATATAACATGAGAATACTTACCTTATGTCGCCCATCAACCTCTCTCCGCATTATATTCCTCTAGAGTTTCGCTCCATGGAGACTTGGGTAGGTCCAATATATATTCTGAATATTGGTTAGTATCCACACTCGCTTCAGTTCCATTTTTTATCATTTTATAAATTATTTCAAAACCCTAGATACAGTACTGTGATTACTTGGGGCTTTGACCAAACCACCCAAGTATGTAAGACCTTAATCAGCAACGTCTTCAGACTTTGAAATTGACTATTATTTTTTCCATGGCAATATGCCATAGTACTTTACAGCAATGCTGGACTTACCTGCATTTACATTATACATTCACTTTCACTGAGAGATATCGAAGGTTTGAAACGAACTACGTTCTTAACATTTGCTAACCTACCTTTTATGGATTTCAAAAATAATCGATAAATAATTAATTAGTTTTCCGAAAAAGGATTAAAAGGAGTATAACAATTTTTCAAATTTGATCATTTGGTACTAAAAAATTAAATGGACGACTTAAGCTGATTAAAATAAATGTCAAAGTAAAAAATAGGTTCACTCATAATAAAGGGTTGAATCGTTTACACAGAGAAGATCCATAGTAAAACTGATAACGCTCCAATAATACCCTGAATATTTATTTTAATTCTTTTTTTACTGGTATATAAAAAACAACACAAATGGCATTTCTTAGACGTTCATAAACGCGTTTTTGGCGAACATAGGGAACTGTCCAAACCGAGGTTTTTACTACCCAAATACGACATGCTGCTTGATATGTAATTGATTAATAACCTCATCACAAATGGTGTCTCAGTCCAGAATTGAACTGGAGATCTTTGGTATACGAGATGAGCACGTCACTTCAGACAACTCATATGTTAATTTTCATCAGACGGTAACACATTGTCACACACAACTCAACAATGGAATACCATCTCAAGTAACCTTTTGACGACATCCCGTCTTGTCTGTCACCTGAGTGAGCCTAATGTGTAGGGCCTGTGTGGGTCGTGGTCCCGGCTGGAGATGGCCAGATATCGGCCCTAATGACACATCTCCCCCGCACTAAACGACGCTAATCACAGGTCCTACAATCACAGAATCGAATTAATAGATGCGGCTACACGTCACTGATTATACAACCCCCGCCTCGCCACACGCGCCATTTGTCTGCCGTAACAACCCCTCATGGCCTGGGGACCGGGGGACGTCCCTTCGATGCTGTTTGTTCGCCAAAGACCCCGTAAATGTAACGAAGCTTGTCACTGTTGGATTGAATTAATCAAGGTGTTAAATTAATTCTCAACAATATCATGTATTATTAATTTTAAATTAGAAAACGTGAATCGTTATTATTTTTGCTACAATCATAATATCATGGCTTCGCCAAGATTTTAAAACGTGTCA
Source organism: Nephotettix cincticeps (assembly GCA_023375725.1). Lineage (NCBI taxonomy): Eukaryota > Metazoa > Arthropoda > Insecta > Hemiptera > Cicadellidae > Nephotettix > Nephotettix cincticeps. The sequence continues at coordinate 82,811 of JAGISJ010000012.1, forward strand.
GCTAGATCTATTAGTACGCTTATATAGATAAAGAAACACTACATCCATTACATGAATACTCTTTGCGTCTTAAATTTATTGCACTTTTAATAATTAAATAATAACAAAATACTAAATTTATAAATGTATGTGCATTGCTTTAGATTATGATACCTTTTTACTGTTATGTTTTATACCTCCAAGAAAAGTCGAAATTGGTTTTAGGTATCTTAAATTCTGTTTATCTGTCCTTCTGTAACGCTGAACAAAATCTTTTTGTAACACTTTTTCGTGAAAAATGGAGCACCCACTAAGATTTATGTTCATTAAATTATACCTTTTGGAAAATGCTTTTGTTTACGTTAAAATGACCCACAGCCCATTAAAATATAGCGATGAGCTATCAAAAGCCCGGTCTGTAGAGATATTAGCCACATTCTTTTCTAGCTTTACTAAACATATGATCTATTAGGCCTACACTAATCTAAAAAAAATAACCTGCTATCAAATTAATATAAATATTAGTTTAATTACATTGATTCAAAATCATATTATATAATACAAACTATAATGGTAATAATAATAAGTATTTTGCTTCTTAACTTTGGGACATATAAACCGTGTAAAGGACGAGCTTAGGGTTAGTATAGCTAGAAGAAAACGCAGTTGAAAATTACGGTGGCGTGCCCTGTAATCCAGCTACTTGGATGTCACGAATTGTGGATAGTTGTGAGCGATGGTCAGTGGATGTAGTGTTCTCTTGTGTGGATTAACGTCCGCACTATTACTAATACTACATTAATCCGCAAAGACCATCCTCATAATTAGGCCAGTTCGTAATTCAGAGGCAAAGTGGTTCGGATCCCACGTTAAACTGTCTGTTGGGTAATTAGTTAACAGCCCCGTCTAAGGAATATGTCAGCCTTAGTCAGTAACGAGACAACAACATACCACCTTAATCATCTTAAATTCATTCCTCATTCATACTTGGATTAAAATCATACCTGGGTAGGTTGCCATTTTAGTTAAAAGTACTGTATAAGTAAAGTACTTATTGTTTGAAGTTACGAAAACAACAATGTGTTTTACTCGTAAGCTACCGGGGTACTGGTGAGGTCAGAGCTGTAGTTTAGCGATAACAGTGTGACAGTGTGAGTGATAACAATGTGACGTGTTGCACTGTTGCAGGTCTAGGAGACGCCTGGGGGGCCGCTCCCCCACCCATCCACCCCAGGGAGGCCTGCATCAAGGAGCTGGGATCCCATCTGCTCCAGGTAGCCCACACATACACATTCACTTCCCTAATAATTAATCTTTAATTGCTTACTTGTATTCATCGAACAAAACGATTACACAAGACGTCACATCCGTTACACTTTTTGCGTCTTGCTAATTGCTATCCCCCAGTGCTTAGACATTTCATTTCAACAATAATTTAATTTTTATATATTTATGTTCTTAATGATGTACATGTAAAACCAATAAAACTACAACTACATTAAGTGTTCTCGTTGTTTCTGTCCTAGACTCTCGACGGATTCATTTTCGTCGTCGCGCCTGACGGCAAGATCATGTACATCTCCGAAACCGCTTCTGTACACCTAGGACTGTCCCAGGTAAATATGTAGGCTACTTTTGAGACATACAGTTTTATTTATTTCTTATGTTATTTTGATGTTTTTTATTTTGATGTACAAACATGTTTCTCTAAGCAAAGCTCGTCCCCTTTTCGCAGGTGGAGCTGACGGGCAACTCGATATTCGAGTACATCCACACCGAGGATCACCCTGAGATGACGGCGGTGCTGAACCCCCAGCAGCTCCAGCCATCCGCGGCACACTCCACCCTGGCCCACGGTGAGTTACTGAATGGGAGGATCTCAAAAGCTCAGCTTGCGATAGGTCGGAAGTCTCGTATTTCGCTTTATAGGGAATGGTAAGGGAGCACGCCACGCCCCTTCAACGTCACTGCGTCGCCGAAGTTGTTGTGGTGGGAGAAGGACAGACAGGAGGATCTCAATCGGTCCATAGGGCGTTTGATCCACTCTCCCCACTTTCAATAATAAGGGAGAGACTGTTATAAGTATACTAGCAGTAAGCCCGTCCTTTGTACGGGTTGTAGGATTCAGTTTGGAGAAGAAAGATCATCATACCAAAATGTAAACCTGAAATCCTAAACAAATCAATACAAATAAAATAAATGCATACCCAGCTTTATTATTTAAGATTACTTTACAATTAAATAGATCCATATAATATCCATAGTATAGATATTTAATATAGTAGTATATTAGTAGTATTAGTTTATAGTAGTATAGATCGTTGACGCTAAAACACAGTAAATAGTCGCTTGTGCAAATTTTATGTTTTAATTGTTAAACTGTGAAAACAGCTGATTTAAATCATAAAATAATTTATATAGATACGCTGGTAGGTCTAGTGGGAACAAATTGAGAGCACGGGAAAGTAAATTTAGAGCAAGGGAAATTCAGGTGATCTTTTTCCCTTGCTGTAATTTTAGAGCAAGGGAAATATTTTATTGGAATCAGCTGTCGTGGGAAATAGCTAATACATATGAGAATTGATGACAAAAATATTGAAGTTATCGGCAGAAACACGATTATGTAAGGTGAAATGAACGGTGCAAGTGATGGATATACAGGAGAGTTAGTTATAGGTGGAAAAATCATGCAAACAACGAAACAATAGAATGAATGAATCCCAGAATTACTCACATATTGAACTGAATAAATATTATACTATACTTATTATACCGATTGTTTTTTTTGCAGAGTTTGAACTGGAACGGGCATTCTTTCTCCGCATGAAATGTGTTCTAGCCAAGAGAAACGCCGGCCTTACCACCGGCGGGTACAAGGTAAGGCTGCATGTTGTTATACAGAATACCATACATATAATGCTAAGTGGAAATATAGTCCATTGTGTTGCAATTTATAGACCTAACTTTCCTTTGGGGTGACTAAAAATTGATTTTTTATTGCCTTTGTAGCCAAGATGTTTTAATGTTTCATGTAAGTAAAGTATTTAATATCTTAATTTACGTAATTTTTGTGATCTTTTTAATGAGAAATGTTCTTAAGGATAGGGTCATACTGTATATAGGCCTACGTAATTCGCGAAAGAAATTTAGCGAGAATATTTATTCAACACCTTTTGTATAAAACTCCATCTCCAAATATTTACAATATAAACAGTATATTATTTAATTTTCTTGGCTCAAATTGTTTTGAAACTTTTATTGTTTTGCATCCTTGGTCGTATATTTCTTAAAGAAAGTTCCACACCACACGAGAGATTTCTAAATTAAAAACTACAATTTTTACTTTTTGGAATTACGTAGCAACGATATCTTCTTTATTTATTTTTTTGAAAAATTATATGAACAAAAACCATTACATAGTACACTTTAATTAGCTATTTTAATCATTACAATAATTGATTAAGTGTTGATTAAGATTAAGACGCCAGTGTAGATTAAGTGTAATGCTAAATGTTCCTTTAATTACTTGTAAGTAAACAAATGTATATTATTATGGGTTTCAAAATTGTGATGTGATGTATACTTGCTAGTGTAAAATTGTATTATTTGTGGTAAATAAATACAGTATGAGCTGGAACCCTTCTTGCTAATTATGCTAAAACTTGGTATGCAGTGTAAGGTCACATCACCCAAAAAATTTCACTCAAAACTGTTTGGTTTTACCTGGGGGTGTGGGCATGCCCCCAAAACCTCTAACAATTAATTTAACTTGGTGTCTCTTGTTACTTTCAGAAATTGGATGATTATTTTGGAAACAATAAACTATCCAAATATATTTAGATAAACTTTAAAGAATATGATAGTTATTAAAGATTGCCGTTTTGCAAATTTACTTAAAGGGAGAAAGTATTTGTCAGAACACTGATTCCGGTTTTTAACTTCAATGTATTGGGACAATTATTGAAACGGTCACGTAATAATTAAATAGATTTATTATTCAAAAATTAAAGAAATCCCTATAATGACTACTACCCCTACAATAAGTCAAGAGAAATGACAAGATACGTGACAGAGAGGGGCAGGCTCGATTGCGTGATATCTCCGCCGAAGGCAGGCGCGGCGTGATCAAGTAGTCCCGGTGGCAGGCAGTCCCACGCCCGCCTCTTTGTCAAGGCGCACGCCCGGGTTGTTTAGCGCCACAACCGTATTGTTCTCTTCGACATCATTATTTTGCGATTCCCTTTGTCTCCCCATCAGTGACTTGTTCCGGTGAAAAACACGGTTGTCAATTTTGTCGTGCAGTTTGCGTTTTGACAACGATTCTCCCACTCTCTGTTGTTCCAGGCTTTATGTTTGGGATTAAGCTCCTGTTATGAAATTGCCGGGATTTCACATCGATTAGTTTCCCACGTTAATTTTCATCTTCATATGAAGTGTAATAGATATTAAGAAACGTGTTTGACCTCTACACATCTCAGAGAATACCAAATATGTAGGCTTGCAGTAATTACAAGATTTGTACCATATTAGTAATTTTCCCCTAATATGACTGGGATGGTGGCGTCATCCTGTAATCCAGCTACTTGGAGGTCACGAATTGTGGATAGTTATAAGCGATAGTCGGTGAATGTGGTGCTCTGTTGCGTGGATTAACGTCCGCACTATTGAATACTACGTCAATCCGCAAAGGCATCCTCATAATTAGACCAGTTCGTAATTCAGAGGCCGTGGTTCGGATTCCACGTTAAACTGTAGGTCCCTTAGTTAACAACGGTTGTTGGGCTATTAATTAATAGCCCAACTGTTAATTAACAGTCCTGTCTAAGGAACATGTCAGCCTTAATCAGTAACAAGACTACAAGATCGCGCCACAATCATTTCTCATTCATACTTGGCTTAAAATACCTACCTGGGTAGGTTGCCATTTCAATAATCTAAATCTAAATTTGAATTTGGTCAAGAGTGTTCATGAATCCCGCCATATTGAATTTTTTCTGTAAAAGCAATTACACAATTAAATTTTATTCTTGATAACTCCTCACTCCATACTTATATTATGACAGTTGTGTTAACGTAAGGTTATAGTGTAGTAATTTAGAAAGATAGATTATATTTGTTATTTTATGTTCAAAAAATATATAGCACATTGTTATACCTAATAATTAGCAAGTAATTATAATGTATCAGGGTAATACAATTTTTGAAATGAGTTTACTTTTCCTTAAATTGTTACTTTAAAAATGTAAACACCTAGGATATGTTTAACGTCTAAGAGTGACCAGTAAAATCCTACCAGCTAAATATTGTTCTTCCGCGGCTAAAATAAAAATTGACTTCACCGATGGAGACTCCTGAATGTCATTTTTGTTCATAAATCCCGTAACTCAAAAAGGATGTGTGTATTTGTGTAAAGTCCATTTGTCACCGAGACGACCCTTCTCATTGACGCGTCCCATGAATGAGACACATCACACTACCTTCCTCAACGCGGGGTCGTGGAAGACCGCCTCTCGGACAAAAACAAAGCCCGTCCAAACAGCAACGGGCGTGGTGAGGAATAAAATGGCCCCTAATGCGGCTGGGGGCGGCGCGCCGAATATATTACGGAGCTCACACCTGTGATTTATCATTCCCCACCTTCAATCACTCCCTTCACACAAATATTTCACACGCGCACAGTCATTGTTTTTGGTCACGTCGGGGTTTTGTCACCCCGCGCATACGTCACCCCTGTTTGCAGGGTGTTGTGTTGCCGTTTTTTCGCCTGTGTAGTTTTCTGAAAGGGATCCGGGAGTGAAATGGGCCGGAAATTGATTAGTTTTGGTACAACCGAAATCGCATGTGCTTGCGGGATTTTTGATTTTGCCCTTTTTCTGTGATGAAAGTGTTTTATCAATGAGGGGAAACAAGTACTGTAATCGCATATTGAGCGTGTAAATATACTAATGAAACATTTAGTTTCAGCTCCATTGAATATTTTATATTGACTATAGATAATAAAACGAGCCAAATAAGAATCCTGTGCCAATTAATAATTCTAAGAATCACGTATGATAATTGATAATAATGAGATTTATTACACGCTGGGGCGTTTTTTGTACGTGCAGCCAATAGGTACCACAATATATTTAATAGTCTACTGTTACGGCAACATTAAGACGAAACAGCATATCGTGTAGACGCGAGTATTTTTTTATACGACTGTATAACAAATCTATCATATTTTAGGCGATTCACTATACCTTAAGATGAAGCATCTTGTTGCCTATTGCCTACGACGGATGTTCCAAAAATTCCCTGTCATTTTTCAGGTGATTCCCTGCTCCGGATACCTTAAGATGAAGCATCTTGTTGTAGACACCGCCATTTCCTAAGACGGTTGTTTCAAAAATTCCCTGTCATTTTTCAGGTGATTCCCTGCTCCGGATACCTTAAGATGAAGCATCTTGTTGTAGACCCTGCCATTTCCTAAGACGGTTGTTTCAAAAATTCCCTGTCATTTTTCAGGTGATTCCCTGCTCCGGATACCTTAAGATGAAGCATCTTGTTGTAGACACCGCCATTTCCTAAGACGGTTGTTTCAAAAATTCCCTGTCATTTTTCAGGTGATTCCCTGCTCCGGATACCTTAAGATGAAGCATCTTGTTGTAGACCCTGCCATTTCCTAAGACGGTTGTTTCAAAAATTCCCTGTCATTTTTCAGGTGATTCCCTGCTCCGGATACCTTAAGATGAAGCATCTTGTTGTAGACCCTGCCATTTCCTAAGACGGTTGTTTCAAAAATTCCCTGTCATTTTTCAGGTGATTCCCTGCTCCGGATACCTCAAGAAGATGCATCTTGTTGTAGACCCTGCCATTTCCTAAGACAGTTGTTTCAAAAACTCCCTGTCATTTTTCAGGTTATCCACTGCTCCGGATACCTCAAGATGAAGCAGCTAGGTGTAGACCCCGCCACTCCCTATGACGCCTGTTTCCAGAACGTCGGACTGGTGGCGGTCGGTCACTCCCTTCCTCCAAGTGCCATCACGGAGATCAAACTTAACAACAACATGTTCATGTTCCGAGCTAGTCTAGATCTAAAACTCATCTTCTTAGATGCCAGGTAGATTTTATTCTGTTATTAATCAACCTTAAATATCCTTTTATGATTTAGTGCAGTTTTCAATTAGTTATATGAAGTAATCGTTTTAACAACATAAGAGGTTTTTAATATATTTTGGCAAAATTGCGTTCCGAGTAAAAAGAAGCGTTTATTCGTAAAAAGACAAAAATAAAACCAGATTAATCAGTCATATTAGCTTTTACCATGTTGGTATCAAAAATATTAAAAAAATTAGCAGAGCATTATAATTGGTTACACTATATCAAATGCGTTTAAAAATTATGAACTGTACCAGAATGAAGTCACTGTGAAGAGAGTCGATTACAAGTCAGACATTCTATGACAAAAACTCAATATGAAATCAGTGAAACAGTGATAAAATGTTGGAAATGTTTGTGTTATTGCGTTAGCCTCTTGACAAGTGATGGATAATCTTATTCTAATCTCAGGATGCCAGTACAAAAAACGTGATTGACGGTGATTATAAAAAATATATCGGAGTCTAAAATATTAAAATTGATTCAGATCCAACTCATGTTTCGTTTCGGAGGTTTGTGCAAACAGAATTTTATTTGCTCGGTGCCGATGTAGCAGTTTCCCCGGCTGCGTGCGTTACCCGCGGGGCCGGAGCTTTCCCGCCAGATCCCGCGTGAGACCCGCCAGCTCCGCCAAACACCCGCCAGCGCGCGTAATCCTCCACAGCTGTTCACTGTTTGTTTTGTAAATCTACGCCGACTCACTGTATTGGCTGACTCAACAGCCCACTCAACTATCGCATCACCGCACGTGCCAAGTATCCGGTGCGGTTATCGAAATTGACTGACTGAGTGAATTCGAAGTACAATCGTTGTGAAACAGTTTTTTGTGATGTTGCTAAGTAAATGGAAACAATGAGATCATCGCATCACGAGCCACAAATATCATATTTATTCTTCCGAAGCTCTTTATTAAATGGTTGTATACCGGTACCAGTTGGTAGACAGTAAAAATTGTTAATACTTTATAGGATACTATATGACAACATTTTAAAATATTAAAATTGCTTAGATTCTGAAAACCAATTTCTGAACTATGCACTTTGATTCTCATTTCAACCGCATTCTATGGATATTTATACAGGGTGTCCATGAAAATCGTTTCAGTACTTCGGTGAGTGATTAGGTACATTAAAAGGAAGGAAAATGTTGCTCTATAAAATAGGCTTATACTGTTCACCACGTGCCTTTATTACAATACTGTTAATTGAACAGTAAAATCAGCTGAATAAATAAATCAGCTGATTGTCCATTGTTGCGCTGAGCCTTGCGATGTCGCTCCCTTTTGTAGCCTTTTTACCTAAATCTACATTCAAATATATCTCAGATGTTTATAATCCGATTTAAACAATTTTGGTGTTATTCTATTTTTAATGAAATTTCATCAAAAATGTATTTTTTAAAATTTATATTATTTTACCATTTTCCAACTATTTTAGTTTTAAAATTTTTAATAGCCGCCATTTTGGATTTTGAGCTTGAATCTTGGTAGTTATTGTTTTAATAATAGTAATCTACTAGTGTAAAACACAAGCTAAATTTAAAAATAATCCATTAAACAATGTTTGAAATAAAAAATATTTTGTGAAAAATATAAAATGGCGAAAATCTGAGGAAATAAATGTTCTAGGCCATACCTTCATGGGTACGTACCTAATCACTCACCGAAGTCCTGAAACGTTTTTCATGGACACCCTGTAGAACATGCTTATATTGGCTAACATCTTAACGTCAGATTGATTAGAAAACGTTCAATATTATTTGCAAGAGATGTTTGCGTTGGCGCAAAAGTGAAATGTCTGTCTTACCTAAGAAGGTGTTTGCACTTTTTTTAAATTTGAATACTATTTTTTATGTCGTCAAAGTTTTAGAAATATGACCTATCTTGTACGCCTACAGGGCTTCCTTTACTGAATTTTGTTATTCGTTATGACCATTCGATTAGCAGATCTTTAAATGCATTTAAAATACCTCGGGCGGCAAAAGTCAGCATGCCACTGTGGACCGCGAGCTTCATTGTATATCTCTCGCGTTATAATTCTCAGAGTCAATCTTTGAACTTTGTGTACTCAGTCATACTTTGATGATGGATGGAAAGAAGAAACTCCTCTCTATTAATTGGCCTGCTAGGTCCCAGACCAGAGTTTAGTATGTGGGTTTGTTGAAAGGATACGAAAATGTAAACAAATTAATTACGAGACATATTAATATTTACTCACACCACAACTGATGCAACAAAATTTGTAAATCAGTGTTGAAATGTGCTACGAGTGTGTAGTCATTAATGGTTGTCATTTTGGGCAACTTCTCGAGGCCGACATGTTCCTTAGACAGGACTGTTGATTAATAGCCCACAGCCGATAGCAAGGGACCTACAGTTTAAGTGGAATCTGAACCACAGCCTCTGAATTTACGACTTGGTCTAATTATAAGGATGGTCTTTGTGGATTAACGTGGTATTCAATACTTATGCTTAATACTAGGAACAGTTTTACTACATTTTCGGTACGTTTAAACTTGCCACACTCGTATATATCCAAGTCGGAAGCGTGCCTAAGCGTGACGACTTGTATTTACATATTAAAAATTCAAATTGTCGTTATAAATGGTAATTACTTAAGCCTTAATCAGTTCTAGGCCTCAACCAAGTTAATACAGTATTATAATTCGAACCTCAAGCGAAAAAAAAATTCGAATTATCCATTCGAATTAGAAAAGTGTATGCAAGTGGTTGAAATAAACAATCAAACATCATGTTTTAACATTGTATATAAAAATTAGGTTAATGAAGATATTATTGATTAAAAATCCTAATTTTTGTTAAATGTCAATAATGTGTTTTGAGGGATCCCGAAACCAGCTATTACAAACTTTTTTAAATCTTCTCTACTCCTTGATCGCCGCTATTTATTCTTGCAACGTCAGAGATTTGTAAGTTCGCTTTGACGAAGCCATTATACACACAACGTGTTACATAAAAATCAGACGAAGTCACAATTGCCAACACGAAACAAGACGACGAATATCGGAACAAACCACCACCGATGATACACACAGATGTCAATGTTGTGATTTGTGAGCAGTAGTGGACTAGTGATTCATGATCTAGCTAATAGACTGAGGACAGGAAGCCCGAACGTCGTTTCTGGAAAATCGCACACAATGACTTGTTCACTTATACACAAACTAGATTTCCGCTAAAAACTTTGAATTATCCATATTTACAATATTCCAAGATATTTTAACATTGTTTTTATATATAAAATTCTAGGACCAAGACAAATTTGAAATAACAATTACAGAACAATTATCCACAACGTATTAGCGATTGAACAAGTGATTCCCTTACAAAGAGAATTAACTTGAGAGGTTTCATTTTTGTATATTATCCAATCTTCAAAGACATTGCTTAGAGTAAACCACACGAAAATGGTCCGATGAGGTCTTGAACAGCTGGTTCCCCCCTCACCCGCTCTTGCCAGCAGTGTTGCCATTTTTCATCTAGCCTATCAGCTGACGTAACCAAATGCTATAATAGAATAGGGCGACTTGGCAACACCGCACTGACTCTTATAGGACTACTTTCGTGCGGTTTACTCTAGTGGTACTGTAGAGTATTTACCTTGACCGTGTTTCCTACCAGGGTGTCACATCTGACAGGATATGAGCCGCAGGACCTGATAGAGAAGACCCTCTACCACTACATCCACGCTTGCGACATCATGCACATGCGTTTCTCCCACTACATATGTAAGTTCATTTCTTTGATTTTTAGAGACATTTTCTCTTCGTTGTTTATTTTTGGAACACCAGAAAAGAGACCTCATTCTTCGCTTAGGCCAAGTAGGGAAAAGGGAGTGATTTTTTCGTACAAGGTTTTAGTAAATGATTAAAAAATAAAATTTTATTTTTTACCCGAGGTCAAAGTCAAAGAGGGTACTTATACGGCTGTTCAAATGTTTTGTCCTAGGCAATTTACTACATATTCATTGTTAAAGGGGTCAGTCCTATTTCTGTATATCCCTGCCCTATTCCTACACCCTATGCGCCATCCCTGTACATGTTAACTTATGTTCCTTTTTCTCAAAATACTTATAAAGATAGCTTACTCCTGTTTTTACTTGAAATATCAGTTCTTCTTACTTGTACAAACATGTCAATTTCAACTTTGGGCATTTATTAAGTTTACCATGAATGTTTTGAAAAACCATTTTAAATTTTGAGGAAAAAGGTTAAAAAACCAAGTATAAAAATCAAAAGATGCGTCATGATAGCGCATCTGGGCAGACCGGCTCAATCCTCTTTTTGCGTCTATTGTTATTAAAAGTCTCCTTCCATCCACTTTCTAGACCTGTTTGACCCAAAACTAATATTACTGTTTGCCGACTGGCCAGTGCTCAACAAGGGCCAGGTGACCACCAAGTACTACAGGTTCCTGGTCAAGGACGGCGGCTGGGTGTGGATGCAGAGCTACGCCACCATCGTCCACAACAGTCGCTCCTCCCGGCCGCACTGCATCGTCAGCGTCAACTACGTCCTCAGGTAGGCCTACTATCTACGTCATGACTCATCAATCAATATGGCTAAAGAGGACATAGTCCTATAACCCTCAGCCCTCGAATACTGTCAATCAACTTGATTTCTCCTTAAAATCTCTAGGTCTCTTTTAGAAAAGTTCTAGATCGTATTTTTGGGGGAAGGCAGAGCTAGACAGTAGGGAATTAATAACGTTTTTTCCATCCAAGATAGTCGAAGCTAGACCTTTTTACAATGAGTTCAAATCATAACATTTCTTTTAACCTACATTTACTTATTAAATTTTTAATAAAATAAAATACTGTACATCAATGTACAAAAAATTTCTTACGCTGGCCCTTATCACACCAGGAATTACACTTTGTAAAACTTTTTGTATCTAAATTAAAACTTTAGTTAAATAATATAACAATTTTTAAAATGCCCAAAACATCTTAGATGTTACCTCCTAAGGTAAGATCCTCACTATGCGGGTCGCGGGCCGGATGTGGTCCTCGGCACGATTTTTTGCGGCCATCAGACTGTTAGGAATTAAAACAAATTTATCAAAAAAATATTTTATGAAAAACTGTACAAAATATTTTTCGATTTACGAAATGAACTTAAGGTATGATTAATTATATTTCTGTAAGTTAACGCCTCTCGTACACGCGGGTTTGATAATTCTTTTACGTGATTAAAGAAAATTGCTTGGAAAAATGTGTCAGGAAGCACATTTTACGCAAATTTAGGCTTATAGTTTGAAAAATTGTGTTTTATTTTAAATTTATGCATTTACTTATATATGTGAGTTTCTCTTTATACAAAAAAGTTGTAGATAGTATTTTTAAATATTTTCATTACGATTTTTAACCCTCCAGCTGCCATTCCCCATAATCTGGCGATAAAACCGGCGCGACTTAATCTTCTCGTAGCTGCTCACGGTACATCGCAAATGTACTTTTATATATACCATTGTAAAGAGGAGATTATAATCTACGTCCTTAGTAGTATTTGCAATTTTTATACTCTATGCATTACATCGTATGATACGTGTGTTACGACGTTGCGCCAACAGCTGTCTGAGCCGTGCTTTGCGTCGTGCTATTGGGTTAGTGTTTCGTTGTGTATTTTGCGTGAACTATCTATAATAACATATGAATTATTCATAACACCTTTCTCCTTGTATTTAGTGTTATAGATATATGTAGGCCTAATGTCATTCTTTACAATGTTCTATTTTCATTACGATTTTTAAAGAGCACATTAGTGAAAGAAAGAAAGAGAATTAGTTACTCACACATAGATGTATAATGATTTTTACTGTACTCGTACACTAAATAGGGGAAACATTTAAATCGTAAACTGTAAATATGATTGGTGTGATTTAGTCCTCCTTGTATTCCCCAAGCGTACCCTACATTACCTAACAATAGTCATGCATGCTGCCACAGCGACATGGAGGCCAAGGAGCTGATGTTGTCCACGTGCAGCACGGAGGAGGCCTTGTCCATCGAGGCCGGCGCCGGTGGGAAGCTGCGGTCCAGGCCCACGATGCCCAAGTACCAGAGGCCGGAGGACGACTACAGCGACAGCGGCGCGTCTCTCTACACCGACTACTCCGCTAATGTGGTACGTCACTAAATATGGCGGTCTTAAGGCCTTTTCACACCGGCGTACTGGACGTTCTGTACGTTCGGTATGGTTTTTATTAACAAATCGCTGCCCTCGTTTCACACCGCGCCTTCAGAACGTCCTGAACGTCCGCGATGGGTTTGCGTGAATCGCTCGGAGAGCGATTTTTCTGAAACGTTCGTGGCGTCCATGTGCTGGCGCATGCGCAGTGAGCACTTCCAAACCGCGTGGTCTGCTGTGTGTTTGGTGTTGAAGTATTATTAATTAACGACCTTATGGTGGTAGTTGTTTTACTTATGGCTCAATTAGTTATGGCAAAAATAAAATAACAAACGTATTTACTTACATTGCAAAACAATATTCCTTTAATATATATTTTGCTATGTTATTTTTGGCAATCTAAATTGATATAAAATAGGGTACTTGCTAGCATATCAAAAACCTTAAGGAAATTTCATTCACTGTTTTGAATAGTTGTTTTGATATTAATACACTAGAAATGAGTGAGGGTGTTACTTGTCTGACTGCAAATGAACAAGTGGACGATTTGGAAGTTTTTTTTTGTGTTTTTAAGGTGTGAACGTCCAGTAAGCCGGTGTGAAAAGCCCTTTAAATACTGCATTATTAAAATCTTGACAAATGAGTCAGCTGGTCTTTGTCAGAGACAAAGCTACATAAAATCTATCAACCTCTTCACGTAAAAAGGCAATCCATGTGGTTGGGTTTGTGTACCATGAACTTTTCACACTAATAACCCCGCATTGCTTTTACAAGTTACTCAAATCAATTTTGTTGAAGTTGTATACATAAAACGTAGCCACTTTTCCCTCATTCAATAAAACCTATTCACCTTTACTAGGCTACTCTAAATATTATCTCCTGTCCCCCCTTCCTCACAACTACACTTCTCATTTGTGTTTGCAACAGTAATTCAGTATATTTGCTCAATTTTTTATTCATACCAATTTATTGCACTTGCAATACGGTATATTTAAGGTGAATACGAAATGTATACAGGGTGTTCATTAAAGTCGGATACAAACTTCAAAGGATGATAGTACTCATGAAAATAAACAAAAAATATGCAATAAACATATGTCGAAAAATATTCCGTTTAGCCGCTAGTCACCATTTTGTATTTGTTACAAAAATTGTTATATCTCAAGAAACGTTTAAGCTATAGAAACCAAACTTTGCACACATTTTTATTGGTCAAAGAGAAAAATGTTCTTAAAGTATCATTTAGTTTGCTCTTATATTTTCAAAATGGCGGCCGTTAAATATATTTTAATTAAAATAACAACAAAATCATTAACTTTAAAAAGTTTGTAAAGGATTTGAATAAAGATTGTAATTTAAATTTCAAATCTAACGATGATATTTCGTTGAAAGAAATCCGTCCTCGGATAAGCGAGATAATGGACTCTTAATGTTAGTTTACAGAGCCTATCCGACGGTGCGCATAAAAAGTGCATTTTCTCGCTTATCCGTGGACGAATTTTGTTCAATAAAATATCGTTACATATAAAATTAAATTACTATCTTTTTTATATTTTTTTAAGTTTTATAAAGTTAAAACTTTTTTATGTAAATTAAAAGATTTACATAAATGTAAATTTACGTAAATGATTTATGTAAATTAAATATAAAAGCAAACTGAAAGATACTTTAATAATATTTCTCTCTTTGGCCAATAAATATGTGTGCAAAATTTGGTTTCTACAGCTTAAATAGTTCTTGAGCTACATCATTTTCGTAAAAAACAAAATGGCGGCTAGGGGCTAAACGAAGGATTTTCAACTTATGTTTTTTGGGCATTTTTTGTTTATTTTCATGAGTACCCATCATCCCTTGAAGTTTGTCCCCGTTAATGAACACCCTGTATAAGGTTGGTGAGGTGAGTCTAACAGATTTGATGCCATTTGAGTTCTGATGAACTCCAGCTGATTTAAAAACTTAAAGTTCCAATAAAAAGGGGATCCAGTACAGGATATCACATTTTTTTACAAATTTTCTTAGAATCAATGTATCTCCCTCCCCTATCCTCTATCTCTAATCCTTAAGGTTATTTTATGCACAGACATTACTCATTAACTTCATACAGCCCTTCCCTCCTTAACTCATTTATCTTCTTCAGATTAATCGTTGTGGCGAAAATATTACTTTAAACTCACACAAAAGTTAATTTTATGGTTTTGTGTCTAAAATTTTATAGTGTGTAGGATATTTTATTCTCAGAAAAATGTAATGATGTTTAGTGGGTTGTGCCGCAGGACCTGGGAGCGATGGGCGGCGTGGCGCAGCCGCAGTACTACAACCAGGAGTACCAACACTACCCCGACCTGCTGTACACCTACCAGCAGCCGACCACCGTCAGTCCCTTCAGCAGCAACAGCAGCAGCTGCAGCAGTGAGAGCGATCACCATCTGCTGGCAGCATCGTGTGCGTTCACCCCGCAGCCGCCGCAGTACGCGGAGCCCCCAGGCGCGGGGCCAGGGTACACCAGCGTCATCGTGGACACCCAGCAGTACGTCAACGAGTACGTCCACTGAGGAGGCGTCACACGTCATACGTGATCACATCACAAGCCATGACAGACCATAGAGGGGTAGCGCCTGTAGCACAAGCGGCTAAAATAGAAGGAGTACTGGTGGCGATGTTATGTGGAATTTGTGAGAACTAGCCCATTCATCGTTGGATATCTTATGGTGTCTCTACTTTTCTTGAAAAAGTATGCTTTTGTTAGGTTGGTATATAGGCTACTGGTGTATTTTGACGATCTTTAATCTTTACCTGCATACTAGAGGAGGTTCACAATTTTCTGTGAAGCGAATACTAATTTTTAATTATCTCACTATGGAAAACTGAACTTATTTTACCATATGAATACCAGTACCAGAATAAGTGTCAAAAAGACCCGAAAGTCTCGTTAACCTTTATAACAACAAACATTTATTTTTAAATTTTTACAACCTACAAAAAAGATTTGCATAGTTTTATATTTGGTTATATTTATATTGATTCTTCTCTGGTCCAATCAAACATACCCAGTATATGCCTAAGCCTACACCATTTTTTCCGACACAGTTTTTGTACTTCTGAGTGTTTTCTCCTGATACGGAATAAATCTGGATTTGACAAGGAATGATGCTCAAGAATTTAGACTCTCTGTGTCACAGAGAGGAAATGTAGACAGTATTTAAGAAGAGTGTTGTATAAATATTAACTATTTTTTCACTTTAACTCCGTAGGCCCTATGTTTATGAATACCTAATCTACCTAATTATCATCATTGTCAATATAATCATAACTCATAATCAAAAGATACATTTTTTATCTCCCATTTCTTCTACCACAGTAAATGCAAATACTGAATTGGCATTTATCATTTAATGTATGTGACAGGCGGACAGGTATAATTGTCTCGTAGATTTTTACTACAACTTTAAAACAAACTTTAAATGTTTCAATTATGTAGGTCCCTATCAGTATTTTTTGAAAATATTAGATATTAATTAATTACATAAAATGTAATGTAATTACTTTACCATGATTTGTATCACTAAAGTAATTATTTGTAATTATTTTATAATATTTCAGATTTCTTTATTCAATTAATGTACCCATACATATTGTTTCCCACAAGGATTGCAATAAAGTAATGTTTATTAATTTCAGTGAAA
The DNA here is from genome assembly GCA_023375725.1 of Nephotettix cincticeps. Lineage (NCBI taxonomy): Eukaryota > Metazoa > Arthropoda > Insecta > Hemiptera > Cicadellidae > Nephotettix > Nephotettix cincticeps. The sequence goes on from JAGISJ010000012.1 coordinate 99,760, forward strand.
AAACTTTAAAGTTCTGTATACAGGATAGTTTTTAATTATTTATACAATTAATTGAATATTGTTATACGATATAGTTATTAGTTATTATTTCGTTGCCAAAGACATAATGTATATAGTGTGTTGTATATTATTCTTGTAAATAAATGTATATATTATACATATAGTAAACATATCGAAGTTATTACATTTGATATAAAACTGTAAATAAGTAATAAGTAAAACTAAATTAATTTATATAGATACTAATGTATACAATCGTATAAATTATTCTCTATGTATTTTTCAAGTAAAGAATGGTGATTTCATAGTTCGTTGATCGTGAAATTACATTCCTTGATTTATTTTTTATTTATTATATAGTAATACTATTTTTAACTTATTCAAACATATTTAAACAGTTATATGTTTTTTAAATCTTACATATTCAATAAATAATTAATAGTGAATTTTATTTATTTATCTGACAATATAACACTGGCTAAAATAGTAGTTCAGAGGTTTTTAGAATATTTGTAGTTTGTTTATTATTTTCCGAAGGTAGAGAGTTCGCATATCTATTAAACTATTTTATTTATTATTTTCCTCTTAGGAATCCTTGCCAAATCTGGTTTTATTTTCACACTATTTTAAACTTAATGTTATCCCGTATTCATTTTGTTCCTCAAACGTTCTCTCTTTAAACTAGGCATCTATTATAAACAACCTTAACCTACAAAGTGTTTACTTAAAGTAATTTTCTGTAAAGTAATTCGTTAGTTTAACCTGAATCTATTATAAATACTTGTAAATACATTGAGTATAGCTGATGCTCCTCAATGACTTTAAGGCATGAATTTTGCTTTTGTTTAAGAATTTGTTATTTAAACCTAAAGTACAGTACTTATGCAATTAATTGAATATTGTTATACGATATAGTTATTAGTTATTATTTCGTTGCCAAAGACATAATGTATATAGTGTGTTGTATATTATTCTTGTAAATAAATGTATATATTTAAAACTGTAAATAAGTAATAAGTAAAACTAAATTAATTTATATAGATACTAATGTATACAATCGTATAAATTATTCTCTATGTATTTTTCAAGTAAAGAATGGTGATTTCATAGTTCGTTGATCGTGAAATTACATTCCTTGATTTATTTTTTATTTATTATATAGTAATACTATTTTTAACTTATTCAAACATATTTAAACAGTTATATGTTTTTTAAATCTTACATATTCAATAAATAATTAATAGTGAATTTTATTTATTTATCTGACAATATAACACTGGCTAAAATAGTAGTTCAGAGGTTTTTAGAATATTTGTAGTTTGTTTATTATTTTCCGAAGGTAGAGAGTTCGCATATCTATTAAACTATTTTATTTATTATTTTCCTCTTAGGAATCCTTGCCAAATCTGGTTTTATTTTCACACTATTTTAAACTTAATGTTATCCCGTATTCATTTTGTTCCTCAAACGTTCTCTCTTTAAACTAGGCATCTATTATAAACAACCTTAACCTACAAAGTGTTTACTTAAAGTAATTTTCTGTAAAGTAATTCGTTAGTTTAACCTGAATCTATTATAAATACTTGTAAATACATTGAGTATAGCTGATGCTCCTCAATGACTTTAAGGCATGAATTTTGCTTTTGTTTAAGAATTTGTTATTTAAACCTAAAGTACAGTACTTATGTGTGATTAAAGAATTTTATTTTATTTTTCATTATTTTATACTAAGTTTTTTCATGTAAAACGTTTCTTGTTCTTCGATGTTGATTGATCAGTCTGTTCATTTCACAAAACAATTTCCTATTCTTTGACCAAGTCCAATTTGTAGTCCTTTGCTTCATACTCCTTGGAGTTCTTTTCCTCTTCACTTCTTTGCACCTACAATTCTTTGCGGTTACACTAAACTATAGAATAAATTCTAAAAACTAATAATATATTTAATAATGACTATGAATCAGTAAAACTCAAAGTTGAAAGTAACTTAAATTAACCATGGAAATTTTAGTTCTTGAACTAGACAATGACAAATACCATGTTGGCCAACAAACATGCATTACTGAGGATATATTATCAAGATGATAAGGAAAGCTGTTACAGAAAAAAAGCTCCAGTTAAAAGTCAAACTAATTTAAGCTAAACCATACTTGGGGAAAGCAGTTCTTAGAGAAACGAATCAGTTAGATTGAATAGAAATATATTAGTGTTTTATTTTTGTAAGCCCAATTACGACATGTGATATTTTAAACGTATCATATAACTTTGTTTATAGCAAAATGTATGTATACAAATATATTTGTACAAATGTCTTCCAGTCCAAATTTGAGTAATTGTTGTACATATAATGTATTTTGATTTTAGACTTTTTAAAATTAAACATATTATACAGCATTGTCATACCTGTACATATGGAAAAGTAAATAAACATTAATTTTCCTAGTTTTCACACTTTCTTTTTACCACCACATAAAGCTATCTTTCTGATACATAAGCAGAATACTGGTAGCGTACAACATTGGGGTTTAAAAGTTTTAAACTAAAAATTTAATGAAGTTGTAAAACTAACCAGAAGAGGATAGTTCCCTAATATGGGATCTGATTTGAACATGGATATGTCTTAAGCTCTGGGGGGGGGAAGGGGAGTTAGCAGATTTGTGTAACGCAAAAAGTGCAGCGGAAGTGTTTAGATCCCGTTACCATAGAAACTACCAGAGCTATTGTATTGAATTTTTGGTTATAAGAACAGCTGTTTAAATTAACTAAACACATTCCCTTTAGACATATCCATAATGAACCTATTTCACACAGGGAAGTATTTACAAACATTTTTATTTAGAGAACGTGTCTGATAATTAAGAAAAATAAATGCTACAAACTACTGTAAATATAGAACCTGTTGAGTTACCTGTACCCAGGAATGCTACAAACTACTGTAAATATAGAACCTGTTGAGTTACCTGTACCCAGGATCGAAACTTGGCCTTCTAGCCACATTAACTATATAGATTGCTCTTTACACAGTTCAATTTCGAACAAAAGTTAAGCCTTCGTGATCGTCGCCATATTTGAACAAAAGCGTGTTTTCACAAAATCAGTGGGTAGATTTGGTTTTAGTCCCATAAGAACAGTGTTAATTATTGTGTTATAAACAATGAACACAAGATAGTGTCAAATGTTAGAGTTAATATGGCCATACTTACATGATTGAAACTTAAAATAACAATTTAGAAATAAATAAGTAATTTTTCTGTTTTATTTTCAGAAGAAATCCTGATGAATACTACGTAAATCGATAGGCCTCATAATGTAACACAATCGTGATCGCAAATAATCGAGATTGTATCGATATATTTATCGTTATTGCGGGCATTTTCCATTACGATTAGTAAAACAAGGTTTTAGGGCTTTTCGGGATCGGGAATCTGATTCAGTCCTTAGTGAACTGGAACCTAGAAAATGACAAGATTAGTTCATAATCCAGACCAAGCCGGTAACTGAAAACAAGATTAAAGCAGTAAAAATTGTATTAGTCAAACTTAATCACTTTTAAACTAAAAAAATTCAAGCAACAAAAGTCGCACAAAAACAGTGTACGTTCATACGTCACAATAGATCAGGTAGCACTAAACCCTAACAAAAGGTATACCTGGCAATTTGTCTAATATTGTTTTATAATAACTGATTATTAAAATTTAATTTTTTTTATCTCTCTAAAAAATAGGCCTGCTACTTTAACTTTTAATAGTGACTCGTATGGAAGTATAAAATTAAACGTTATTAGTATGTTACAGTAATGTAAAACAATAGAGTACTTGAAACTTATCAGTTATAATTGCATAGTGTGTGTTTGTGGATAGTTGTGAGAGATGGTCGATGGATGTAGTGTCCTCTTGTGTGGATTAACGTCCGCACTATTGAATACTACGTTAATCCGGAAAGACCATCCTCATAATTAGACCAATTCGTAGTTCAGAGGTCGTGGTTCGGATTCCACGTTAAACTGTATGTCCATTAGTTGCCATCGGCTGTTAGTTAACAGTCCTGTCTAAGGAACATGTCAGCCTTAGTCAGTAACAAGACTACAAGATCGCGCCACAATCATTCTACATTCATACTTGGCTTAAAATACCTACCTGGGTAGGTTGCCATTTCAGTTAAAAAGTAAAAGTAAAGTAAGTAGGGTTTTATTTCGAAAAGAAAACATTACATTCTTATTTAAAGTTAAATCAAACAAGGCTATCAATTTTTACCCTGTGGCCGACGATTTAACAGATCAACGAATCCTTCCAAAACGCAGTTTCCCTTGATCAGTCGCCCCGGGGGCTCGTAAATGTCCAATGATCATACTTGTCGCCGGCGCACGCTCAATTACTGAAGACTCCCTGGAGAGAGAGGGAGAGAGAACTGTTGACTCTCTAATGATCCCCTCCCCTCCCTCCCCCAATACTAGTAGCGCCCCTACTGGCGTCCCACCCCGACACTTTGACCTGTCATCACGGATCATTGCTCTTCAGCCGGGCATCGCTAAAACATAATCAACCACTCAAGAGCACTGATCAGCTAATATTCGTAAAATAACATGTACAAGCATACTCCAGTATTATTTCGGAAATTATACTATAGCAATAAGTAATTATGGAATGACTATATGATATATAACATGACGGTACTGTATTTGTATGAAGTAGTAGGTTTATGTCTCTCCGCCATACTCTGACTACCTCAACAAAAGAACTCCCTGGAAATTTTCGGCCAATAATTATTAAAGGAAATATTTTCATTATTTAGGTATTTGTAGTGCTGTACTCCGAATGAAATCATAATCATACTGACTTGTAGTTCAGTAATTCAATTATTTATCATCAAAATATTTCATATTACACTTAGAAACTACCGTACATATTATATTTGATTTTAGTCCCATAAGAATACAAAAATACGTAGGCCTACATTCTGTTCTCCACTTCTCGTCTCTCACTATAAGTGTTAAATTAAAGCTATAGACGTTCTCTATGAAAATAGAAAATTAAATTATTTGTATTGTTACCACAACAAAAGACAACTAATTGTTAATTGCCATTTATAATAATGTGGCGTTTAATTTTCTTTTTTTAATGAAAAAAATCTATATTTACCTTTTTTGTAGATAATTACTAGTTGACACCTCAAATGGCTTTTTATGACCATCGGGTAACCAGTAGGGCTATAACAAAATTACTTTTTTATTACCCGTATACTGATGGAAAATTAGTCTTTAATAAGATTTCAATTCTACATAAAATTCAGTATGATTATAATTTCCCCTGTTTTCATTTATACTAACACGTTTAACAATTCATTAAAATGTACATCTAAAAATCCAATTCAACATCACTATTTAAAAGTAGCCTATTGGCTAGAGTCTAGGACAACAAGAGACAGGTTCAAATCCCAAGATGTCCATCTGGGTTTGTACAGCTTCCCAAAAATCCGTTAATCTCTATATATAAAATTGAATGTATGTATGTATGTATGTCCTTTATGCGTTGCCAAACTGCTCATCCGATCGCCATGAAATTTTAGGAAGTTGCTCTACATGTGTCCGGGAAGGTTTTAGTGAAAAAATATTTTCAAAAACCCCATAAGTTTCCATTCTATGGCGTTTTAAATTTCTAATGTTAACCTTATGGAGAGTAAGTTTGTTTACAAATTGTCTACAATGAAAACATTTGATTTCTTAGCTACAGCTGATTGGTTTACTTTCCATTAGCAATATGCTTTACTATCCAATGCCATCTGGATCATTCATTAATGTGAAACTATGAAGTAAATGTGTACTGTAAAAAATAAACAGCTTTATTCACCACGTTAATAGTTTACGGTTTTGGGGGGTTATGTATTTATATTTTCATTTTCTGTCTGATTAAAATCACGTGTTTATATGATAATTAAAATGTTTATATTATTATGTTTATTATAATAATCAGCTGTTGTATATGTTTCCTATAAAATCCGTATTACAGTTAGGTTTAGTTTGAGTTTGAATTGGGTTTGAAAACTGTGAATTAATCCTCAGATTTATTCGTTTTATGGGAATGTTATGAATAATACTTATCGTTTCAGTATTCTTATTCACGATGCCACGACCCAGAATATATAGCCTTTCACAATAAAGCCGTAATGCTATTCTACTTCAGAACATGACCACTCTTAAAGGTAACCTGTATTTACTGACAGGCGTTACGAAGTTCGCCGGGTCAGCTAGTGCAAAATAAAATGTACTGTATTTACTTCCCTGTTGTACCTAATTAGGTTAGATCATGGATATGTCTGAAGGAAATGTTTTCATTTCGTGTAAACAGCTGTTATAAACTCGCTATTATCATTTCTTATAACCATATGACGTCACTCCCGAAACATTTATGCGTCTCGCAAATTACAAACACCCCCCTCCCCCGGTTTAGACATATCCACGTCAAAATACCTCTGGTCTCTGGCGTAGACACAAAAAATCGAAAGTCGCTACAAAATAGCTTACTCTTTGTCGAGTAGTGGCGGGGGCGGGATCACGGGAATGACGGCGACCAGCTGAGTTTGAGGTTATGCGACCCTTGACCGGCATCCGACACCGACCAGCTGTGAGCTGAGTGCAGACCACACCTGCTGTCCCGTGACCAACCCAACACTTTACGACCTCGGAAATATTTGAATATTTGTGACACAGACGAATTGATTTGTGCGAGAACGCTGGGCCCAAACACACTCGTAAAACTGAAACTAAATAGCATATTTTATAGGTGTGACCGGCTGGTCAGTGTTTTAGAGAGAGGGGGTGTGGGAATGGTTTTTGTTGACATAAATAAATTATTTTAGCTGAGAAAAGAAAAATTATGAATCCCTACATCATAAGGGATTGTGTTCTTTTTATATGTTACAAACATATATTTATTGTGGTTAGCATTGTCAGATTGTCACCCTGCGAGGTGCGTAAGTGGGGGAGTCAGCTTCTATGTCTAATGCCTTTCTTCTTGAAGCTAACTGGGACAGGTTAGCATGCCATGCTAAATGTGTTCTTTTAATAAATCACTTTTGAACAACACTTAGTCGTGTTATTAATAAATATTAATCTATAACAACGTTATTGCGACTTGGTATCCGTATCCAAAATACCAATGACTCCTACACATTGGACGACCTCAATGGAATCTCGGTTGAGCAACGCGTCGTCTGCATCGAAATGAGATGAAACTACGCGACCCACGGCCCTCGAACTGTTAGCAATCAAAACAAAAATTAGAATTATGAAAAACTACAAAATACTTCATAAATATAAATTTTATTCATAATTGTGTAGTCCTATAAAGCAAATTGAAAATGTTTCTGATTTAATAAAGTCTTGAGTCTTTTCTCCATTTTTAAGCTGTACCGGTATTGTGACAAAAAATAGAACACCAACTCTCTGCCCCCCAACGTGTAACCTATAACTCCATTCACGATGGTCAAAATTGCTACAACTGTAGACTAGTAATTAATTGCTTGCGTAGTGCAGTTTTAACTTCTGGTCAAAATACTTTATAAATGCCAAACATGCAAATGCGGTCCTGTCAAACAGATGTTTTAAATCGAATCACAAAGATCATTGTGGGAATTGGTCCTAGAACACATGGGGATTAAAATCACATTGCGGTATCCCGGGGATTCTCCCACGCTATCAACAATGGGAGCTACTTTCCATTGCGTTTGTCAAAAACAAAACACTACAAAGCGGCATTGGCGGGAGACAACGCGACGCGTGCCGTAGCTTGGCAACCCTGCGTCTGCCGTCAGCTGATAACACAGCCTGTTACAGGTCTGCCAACATTGACATGCCTGTGCCAACTGAATAGGAGATAAAACAATAAATAAATCAATTTTTATTTGAACAATCAAACTACCGGTACTGAATTTTCGTGTTAAAATTCTTTAACATTTTAGCCTACTTGTACTAAACTGTATCACAATAACTCCTGTTCTGATGTAAATTTTTAGTTTCTTGATAGGGATAAATATAACATTTTAACTGCCAAAATATTAACTACTTTATTTAATCACCAGAAGGCGCTATTAAAATTACAGAATAAATTAAAGAAGCTTTTGAAATTGCCTCTCTCTTAGAGTACGTTGTGATGAGAAGCGCTGTGAGATTACGCGATTTTCAACAGGAATAGGAAATCCTAGAATTGAATTCTCCCCACAAAATAATACAAATTATGAAAAATCACAATGTTAGGGAAAGAACTTCAGACAAAAATTCATTACTGAATTCAATTTATAAAAACTATAATAAAAATTATGTAAAATTAATCATCACACCAGAGTATATAAATCTCCCCCACGTGGTACGTTGTTTGGTTTAATGCACTGATCGGAGGAGAATACGTGACAGCAAGGTCACCTGACCTTGCTGTCTATCCGGACCGTGGGCAGCTTAACAAAGCCTCGACGTCCAAGCTCCTCCTCGGGGTGTATGACGGGACTGTGGAACTGAGGGTCGACCGTCGTCCTGGGTCCGTGCGTCGCCTCCTCCGAGACCTCATTCCCAAGGCGTCGCGACAACCTAGAACAAGCCCAAAACATTACAGACAGTCATCTATACTTTCTCCCCTTATACATAGAATATGGAGAAAGTATTGTTTTCGTCAAAATTTTTGAATTTGAGTTGAGAGTGGATATATCCGTTTTGGGGTCCCCTGAATCCAAAAAAGTGATTTCGACGTAATGTCTGTCCGTCCGGGTATCTGTCTGCGTGTGTGTCTGGATGTGTACAGTGCCACAGCCTACCCCGTTGGTCCGATTTAAATGAAATTTGGCATGTATGTGTGTATTCACCGTATATCAAGGCGTTTTTTTTAAATTTTTATTTTAAAGGTAGTTCACCCCTAAAAACCCTTAAAAACGTGAAAAATCCAAATTTCTCAAAAACGGCTCTAACAATTAATGTTGATTAATATTAGATTTTTATAGTGCACAAAGTACTAAACAATATGACACCACCCGCATGTCTGTAAAATCGACGGTTCAAAAGTTATGGGCTTTTAAATGTCAAACAAATCAAATTTTTAAATTTTCAGCAAAAACAATAAAAGTTAAGTATAACTTGACTGGCACCATTGAAACCAGCTTAAAAAACTAAACCAATTAGTATTTTGAATTATTCGTCTACGAATAACGCTTCCAGAGAAAAGTTAAATTTACTGTCTAAACGCAGTACGTTGTCTGAAAGCGCCCAATGTTATTCTTACGGAGAATATTAAAAAATCAATTTCTTCCTTATTTTCCAACCGTTTTCCATGAAAGTTTCATGGAAACCGGTTGGAAAAACTTGGCATCAAGCGTAAGGTCAAATCACGGAGTCTCCACATAACCCTCGCAGGAGCGGGGGTACTCATAAAAAGGTACCTCCTGCCCAAAAAAAGGTATTACCGGGGGGGAGGGGTTCCCCCCATACCATTTGAACAATTAATTTAACTTTGTCTCTCTTGTTTTTATTTTCAGAAATGGGATGATTATTTTTGAAACAATAAATTATTAAATGATATTTAGATAAAACTTTGAAGAACATGATAGTTTTATTACAGATTGTGTTTTTAAATTTACATAAGGGAGAAAGTATGCGTCAGTCCACTGATACCGTTCATTTAATAATGGCAAGTGGAATTTCCTGGGATCCCGTTAGAGTCAGTCAGTACTAAAGACTAATAGTTCTGAAAGTTTTTTAATTTCTTAGGCCTAAAATTTCTGTTATTTTGCATTATTCTTTACAGAAATATTAAATTACGTTAATAGGTAATAGCGCCTTTGGACGGTAAAATAAAGTAGTTAATATTTTGGCAGTTAAAATGTCATTGTCACTAAACATATATTTTGATTTGTTAATTAACAATTATTTAAACTTGAATTATTATCTTTTGTGTGGGCTTTCCAGTTTCCACAGATAAAGCTAAAGCCTATATATAGTTTGCATTCTTTAACTAACCTCTCAACTCTCATTTTTTATATTTTTAACTTTGAGACTAATCTCTTGGTCCACAGTAAACGAATACGGTATACTGACTCTTAAATCATATCAGTGGTTCTACTTTTGTCTATTAAAATAATAATCAAAAATACTACAGTGAAAAGGTATATATGCTTTTCTAACAATCCTAATATTGCATGATATTAAATTAAATTACATACAATTGAATTAAATTAATTCAATGATATTTTGGTTTGGAAGTTCAGTACTGTACTTCCAAATCCGATTTCAACTGATCGAATTCTTCAGGATCCAGTTCATAATGGATTTAAAATTATGTATCTACAATACTCATTCCTTCTTAATCCTCCGCTATTTATTCTTTAAGCACCTCTCAACGTTCTGCATTGTTATCAATGGCAAGATCATGAGAATTAGTTCAAGTAATTGCGCCCAGGTGACAGCACTGCTTAAGCGTTGGTGTATATTGATTTCGCAGCAGCACGAATAGTTCAACGTTTCTCCACTAGGCTCGCCACGCACCAGTGTCGGCAATGCAGATTAATACTATTGTCCATGGGTACTATGGCACTATCCATGGTCAGTACTGGAGCTAGAAGCGAACTGACGTACTGTAATGATCTTTTAACACCGTTGCTTGTTTGCATATACGAGAAAAGTCGACTTAACATTTTTTTCCTCTTCTGTGGGTTTTTACAACTTCAAGGTTTACAACTAGATACATTTGTTACTGTACTTATAAAAAAATTAATTTTGTCCAAGAGGATATCACAATCTTATTTCTCAAATTAAAGTTTTTAAGGTGGCAGTTATAGGTTACATAATGCTTTTTATAACTTCTCAATTAGATCAGTGACTACCCAGGGGGTGGGTATCAGTTTCCCAAAATTCTACATATTATTCCTAATACTGTATATGTAAATATGTAGATGCATATACCAAAAAATTAATAATATACCCCCAACCCCCCCCACAAAAAATTATGTCCCTTTGGGAAATAGAATTATGGATAAGTCCATAAATACCTAAAAATTATAGGAAATTAATTTCATAATATAATAGGACATTTTGGAAATTATTTTGTTTTTATAAATGAGGGAATGTTTTCAGTTCCTTTAAACAGTTCCTCATAACCATATATTATGACATTACTAACCATATGACTTTTTTTAAGGACTGCCAATACCCCCCCCCCCGGAGGTAAAATATATACATGTCAAAATGTTGGAAGCCTCTGAGTTATACCAGCCCCTCTTTAGTTGATCTTATTTTTGTATGTTATGCTTGACAATCTGGACAGAGGGATGGTAAGGGTTTGGGGTTTAAGGCTCAGGGTTTACAATTGATAATTTGAAAATATAAATGAATTAACTGGTTTTAGAATCAAACTTACTGGGTCTAAACTAAATATTCTAAATCTATTATCTCTGGGGTTTTATAAAAGTTCACTTTCTTATTGTCAATAACATATTAATATTAATATTATTATATTACTAAAGCGTTTAAAAAGTAAAATAAATATTCTTTTATTGGGTTTAGTTATATATTTTTACTTTACAGTGATTCCAAGTACCCTCATAACAAACTGCATATTAAGTCTAATATATAGGTAAAATAACCTAATTGGATGGCAATTAATCTTTAGAAATGTTATACACAAACAACATTGTTTTATTCGCTTCACTGGTAGAAGTTATAAAATAAAAACGTACGCCTATTATATTACATCAGTAAATATACATCTCATTTTAAAGTTATGTATCTGATTACAAAAAAGGGTGGAACTAGGTTCCTTACGCACATTAGCCATATCTGTTAAGAGTCTCAAGGTTCTTCCAGTTTTAAAAGCCTGGCAAACTGCCTTAATCTCCCGTTCAGCTCCCCCCCCGTAGAAGGTAACTGCCATTTTCCATGACACTAAGAGTTGCAGTCCTTGTCTCAGTAAGCCCAGTGCAGTCAAACAGCAGATGATCAGCAGTCTTCTGGACTACCCACACTTTCTGCAGACTGGGTCTCAAGAGAAGAATCTTTGTGAGCGAGATGTTTCCTCATGTGTCCACGTCCCGTGATGATACCTACAATGAGTCTGAGTTCCAACCAACCTGTCCGAAGAAGGTCCTCTGCGATCCTCGACAAGGGAGAACTGAAGGACACTCACTTTCAGAAGCGAAGCTCCGCCCATTGTCTACGGTGACACTCATGGGCTCACGTGTTGATCTCTCGATCTACATGTGCTCTGTAGACACCGCAAAAGGCTTGAGGGGCCATAAATGGGGTAGATGTGCCATCTTTTGCCAGACGATCCACTATTTCACTACCATGATACCTGAATGGCCAGGAACCTAACATAGGAAAGTTGTTTTGGCTGCCAAGATATACAGTAAATTAAAATAATTGCTGTACAGTTATATGGTATTCCAAATTACAGAGGACACTTACTATATTTTTATTTATTTTCGTTAATCATCAATATAGTATTGACAGTAGGATGCATAATGTAGGATTGAAGTACATAATGTTTATGTACATAGCTATAACAATAAAATTAAAAAAGTCTTTGTGAACCTCTGCGCTGATCTTTTGAACAGTATTACAGGTGGTTTTCATCCTGCACACATAACGAAAACTCCAATGTTTCATTGTAAATATATAACAAACTAATAGGAAATCATATTTGAGGTACCTATTGTATCACTAAAAAGTAATACAGTAATTACAAATAATGAACATGTCATTTTTATCAGAACTAAAAATGTTTAATAATTAACCTTACTACCTTATTTTACCAAAACCTAAAAATAAAATCCTTCATATTGAAAGCTTACCTTTTTACCCTCAGAAGTAAAAGTGTGTAGAGCATAAGAGTTATGAAGGAGATGATGATAGATGCCAGTGAAATACCGGCCAACACGTACATTTGTGTCTGCAGATCAAGATGTATCTGTGGAAAATTAGATCTAACAATAGAACAGCTGTAATCTTGTAATTGCAAACTTTTATTCCGATAAACCCTAAAATTTAAAAATCAAATATCTTAACAGCAAAACAGTATACACACAGGTGTGCCTATAAAGTTGTAAGGCAACATTTTTATCAGGTGTTTGAAAACAAATAATTAGGGTGTGGGGGGCCTATCCCATGCCAAGTCTCCTGACCTTAATCCCTTAGATTTTTTGTATGGGGCTATTTAAAATCTTTCCTTTACCAAACCCGTGTTAAAAATATAGAAGATTTAAGGGAACAAATTTTAGCAGGTTGTAAAACCTGCAACAACCGAAACAAATACCTGGGCCTGGGGTATTTAAAAGAATGAGGGAATCGATGAGAAAGAGGATGAATTGTGTCATAGATATGAATCTCGGACACATTGAACATTTATTGTAAAATTGTAAACTTTTAACAAGCATGTTTAGCTTAAATTCAGCTTTTATTTTGTATTTAATTTTTTCTAATTTATTAACACGATTAATGTGTTAGTGACTCATTAAATTGATTTCAGTGTATTTTGGTTGTTATTTATCTCATTTTTTTGTATTGAAAAATAAGAATTATTGTCTAAAAGAATTGTTCTTTGTAGTTTTGTGTTTTTTACTATTTTTCCGCCATCTTCATTAAAAAATTTAAAATGGTCACCATTTTATGGTCAACAATGGGACAATGGACCATGGATCAAGTTGAATTTTATTTTCTAAAATAGGTCTCTTCCCTCTCTTCTACCCTATGACCATTAATTCGACGTTTATGAAGCTACTGATCGATGCTGTGGTAGTATTCGTCATCCGATTGTTTTGACAGTTACATTCGATTACATTCAATTTGTAATAAAAAAGGCTACAATAAAGCATTCTTGACATTTTTTATGAAAGTTACTCTTTTCTAGTAATTTTTGTTTAAAATTTTAAAATGCTCGCCATATTGAAATATGTATTATCAAACTAAGCTGGTTATTTTTTTATTAATGACATCTTGATCAAAGTAAGAACCATACCAAGTATGAACCCAATTGGTCAGACAATTCTTGAGATATAAATTATTTTGTAAAAATACAAAATGGCGGATATTTGGTTAACGAACCATTTTTCAAAATATGTTACTCTTTTTCATTATGACCTATTACACCATTTGACAGAGTTTGGCACTTTACATATGGGACACTCTGTCTGCTGATTCCCAAGACCACCATTTTTTCTTTTTCAAATCTCAAACAAGAACATGAACAATTTTTACTAAAATTAGTTTATCCAATTGTAAAACTTTCCTGATTTATTTTTTAGTAAAGCTTATCACTTATTAATGATTATAGATTATTGCAATTCTAGTAAATGGGTTTGTGCATTGTAACTTTATTTTCAGTTGTAAAATGTGATGATTGTATATCAGCTCACCTGTGCCATGATGTATGTTGTAGATACTCCAATCCTGTGTCTGTTATCTCTTGTGTTGTTCAAATATTACCTATCGTAATCTCTGTTAAGCCTCACAAGACTCCAAGTTTATATTCACTAATAAGATAATTTTTGCATAGAGATACAATTATAAAAACAGTACATCAAAAATTTATCATACTGTTTTGCATGTAATAAAATCTGTTAATTTTCTTATAAAACTAAATGTTGCATTTTCCTACTGATAACAAATTTACTGAAACTGTTAAAAAAATATGTTTTCTTAACATGTTTAAATTCTTCTGTAAAGCTTGCTTATACTGCAGCATTTTGACAGTTTTCATTCTTTATTCTCAAAATGTATTATTTAACACATGAACACTGATGAACCTTCAAAATTGACTAATTGTAATCCCGTCAACATGATTTTGTACCGGTCAACAACGTTTTTCGGTACATAATACCACTTCTGGTAAATATTTTTGAACAAGATTTGTACAGTGTGTGTGCCTGTATAAAAGAATTGTGCACACAGAATTTGGTATTTGGTTGAATTCGGTACATTAAAAGTACCCGGTCAACATGATTTTGTACCAGTCAACAACGTTTTTCGGTACAAAATACCATTTGTGGTAAATATTTTTGAACGAGATTTTGACAGTGTGTATCTATATAAAAGAATCGTGCACACAATATTTGGTTGAATTCGTTACATTAGAAGTACCCGATCAACATGATATTGTACCGGTCAACATAAATTTTTTCGGTACAAAATACCACTTCCGGTAAATATTTTTGAATGAGATTTTGACAGTGTGTGTCTATATAAAAGAATTGTGCACACAAAATTTGGTTAAATTCGGTACATTGGAAGTATCCCGTCAACATGATTTTGTACCGGTCAACATTTTTGGTACAAAATACCATTTGTGGTAAATATTTTTGAACGAGATTTTGACAGTGTGTGTGTCTATATAAAAGAATTGTGCACACGAAATTAGGTTCAATTCGGAACAATAGAAGTACCCTGTCAACATGATTTTGTACCGGTCAACAATGTTTTTCGGTACAAAATACCACTTCCGGTAAATATATTTAAACTAGATTTGTACAGTTTGTGTGTCTATATAAAAGAATTGTGCACACCAAATTTGGTTGAATTCGGTACATTTAGAAGTACCCGGTCAACATGATTTTGTACCGGTCAACATTTTAGAAATTCCCATCAGGATTATCACAAGGAGCGATCAGCGTGGTCATTGTAAGCCCCTTTTTGCAAGACTTGGGGTGCTTACGATTGTTGACCATTATATCCTGCTCTGGCTTATGCACGTCAGGTTGAATTTGAATAACTTGGTGGTCAGGCAGGCTATCCATGCGCACAACACCAGACACCGTGGCCATCTTGATGTTCCTAGAGTTCGGCTCTCACGAACCAGGCTGGCTACACCACATCGTCTATTGTGTTTTTCAATAGACTGTCACAGAGGGTTAGAGAGCTGGAAACAACTAGTTTCAGAAGATTTTTAACTGATTATATTAGGGTCAGAGCCTATTACACCACCCAGGAGTTTATGGATGTTAACTTTACTCATTGTAGCTAGCCGGAAGTGACAATTTAAGTGTTTTAAACATGTGTTTTTATGTGAGTCTGTGTTGACGCCATCAGTATCACCACATAGCCACCAAATGAAGTATAGGTATAAGGTAAGATACTTCTGCTCAAGGAGAACAATAATCTTGTATTTCAGATCCTGAGAAAGGTGAAATTGGTGTTAACCTAATAAAATGATTGGTTTTCTGAATATGATCTCTTGTTTCTGAATTTCATATCTGTTTTACAACTCCAAAAAGTTCAAGAAAAAAACACATAGAGTATTAAATCACTTGAATTTATTTTAAAATATCTTGTTAAAATATAAATCTACATAAAAAACCTTACACTATGGAGTTAGACAAAACACAGCCCGAATTGAAAGATTTGCTCAAGATTTTGGACACAAATAAATATATTACAGTATTTTATAATATTCCTTATTGAGTATTACAAAAGGAAGCGATTTCCACGTTATTCCTATTGTTGAGCAACAAGTAAGTCCAAGAAAATTAATGTAGTCATAGCTTCACTTGAAATCCTTTAGAGGGTAATTGTCTTTGTAAGCCTTCAGGTGGTTTTCCATATACTTCATTTGTTTGCTGAAACAAAAAAAATAATTTTAGAGTTTTGATCATTTATAATAGTAAATTGTTATGGTTTTTTTAAACTTTTTTAATGTCTAGGCCTAAGTCGAATGTATAGCTAGCTCATCCTGCAGCAATTAATTCCATTCAATATACTATGTCATATATGAAATAAGCACTAAAACAAAAATATAATATTCTATATATTTAGAGATCTATAAATAATATGAAATATTGAAAAAATAATACAGCGGCTTATCAAAATGATGAATTCTTACGGCAATTAATGAATGATGTATGGTAGGTAGGTAGTGTTTTCAAGCATTTTTGCAGGCAAAAGTAGCTGTACACTTTATAGGTACATGAGATTTAAGGTAAATCATTTTTCTTATAGAAAAAATCAAACTATTGGCCAATTTAATTGCTGAAACTATGGGTAAAGAGTCAGTGTAGGTGAGGTAAATAAAGACAGTTCATTTCCACTCTTAGTGCTTGACTTGTTAAGAGTTAATGAGAGTTTAAAGTTGTGTTTTACACAAAATAGCAACTTAAGCCATTGGAATAAAACATACAAGATTTTTAGACAAAATATAAAATTGAGGTTGAACCATTCTTTTGAATAAAGTAATTAAAAATTGACAAATGGGAAGTGTTAAAATTATTCAAAGCAATTATTCAAACAACTACAGTGTTATATTAACACCAAGAGAAATTTGCACATGACCACTTAAAATTTATTTCCTTCTCATGTCTTATGGTTTCAGAAATAGAATTATAAATGCTGTTGTTTTAAAGAGAGGGTGGCATTTGGTTACGATTAATCAAACAATTGTGATCGAGACACTACTTACACAATATGATTCGGCATTTCATCATAAACATCCTTGAACATTTCTTGCCATTCTGGTTTCAGCTTCTTTTCTGAAGTTAAAAATGTTTCCAACACCTGAAAATAAATTATAAAGTGTAATCATGACTTGCTAGAAAGTTCAGTGGTTGGTTAGTGATCTTATTTTGTACTCACTTCATGCTGATGGTTGTCAGTGTAGCCTGAGCAGGCTATGGCTCAGTACACATACTGCACACACACACACAAAGATATCACTTCGAAAACCACCTTTTTCGGGTTAAAGGGACGTCAAAATGAATGTATTGACTAAAACTCAAATTTTGAAAAAAAACAAAACCTTCTTGTAATACTAACGTAAAGATAGGAGAAAGTAAAAGTCAGCATCTAAAAATAATACGAACAATTTTCAATATATTGGAATTTTTTTTTTATATCTGAATCACAGGACACAACTCAACGTTAGGTGGGAACAAGACCGAGGTTTGTACTGTTCCCCATCAAAACGTAAAAAATGCAGAGAGGCGTAGAAAGACACAAAAACAAAACTCACCTGTTTCTTTGTAGCCGCAACAAACTGTTGTTCTTGCTCTGCATCCCACAGGCCACGAGCCTCCAGGTGGACTCTCAGCCGGAATATCGGGTTTTCCTGTTGCCACTGTTGCACCTCCTCTGCATCCCGGTAGGCACTGCTGTCGTCCGACGTGCTGTGGTGGCTCACTCTGCCACATAAACGCATCGGTCATTTTGCATTACAGTAAACCTCCAATAGTTAGTTACTCTCAATAACTGGCTGGGTGGTTGTAATACCAGCCTTCAAAACTGAAGATTCCCAGATCAAATATGGATGGAATCTGTTGCCATTTTTTTTATTGGGAAATGAATTAATGATTCTTTCTGACAAAGGATCAACCTTAGATAATGTCAAGATCTGCGTTTGGACTGCCCCATCAAAATAAAAGACTTATAAAAACACTAAATAACTCCTACATCAAAGGAAGCTCTGTGCTACCATTATCCAGTTTGAACTTCAACTCTGCAAGCCTTTAGTTATTGGTATCCCATTGTATGTGGAATTAAATTATTTCATACCGGTAATTATTAGACTGAAACAAACTTACCTCAACTCTTGTCAGATTCCTTTTTCTGTCATAAAATAAGGCCATCCAGCATTTCGCTGTTCCATATACAAATTTAATTAATTTTAAATTGAATTTGAATATCGTATCCACTTTTCAAAAAAAGTATTGATAAATTAACAACTAATTGATAGTGTCATTGATTGCCATATAGAGTACAACATGCCTATATTAACACCTATTAATATAGAGTACTTCATTGTTGATGCCGGTGTAGGCTTGAATGAACTTTGATGGAAGTTTAGTAAAATCAGGTCTAAGTCCATTTATAATGGAAACAGAGTAGACAAAATTAATTCTAATCATTAATTCTTTCAGAACTGCAGGTCTTAGTCAGTTTAGATATTTATTAAAAAAAGTTTGTATTACTGTACTTTAAAATGTGTATAAATTAAATACCGTACATATTTTAGCATGGATGGGAGAGCAATAATACAGTTCATATAGTAACACAAAATATGGCAGGTCAAAACAATTGTAGATCTATGCCCTATTTGGTTGTCTCTCAATGTAACTATGAAAAATACAATGCATTTGAGAAGTGACACATTCTGAGAAGAACATATGTTTAATTTGATGATTAAAATTAAATTTTATCAAGAAAAAAGTGATGAAACAAATTACTTTTACAATGCTATGAATAGCATTTTAACAAATAAGAAAATATTTATCTACATCGCTGTCACACCAAAAAAGATTGTGTCACCTGTAAGTCATGGCCTCCAGTATAACAGGTTTGTTCTCGGAAATGACATATTGTCTGGCAGCTCTTGTAGCATTGTAGACTGCCAAGATGTCATTGCCGTCCACTCTAGCAGCTGCAATGCCATAGCCCTCGGCACGTGCCACTACACCGTCCCCTGCGTACTGCTCTGTGCTAGGAGTTGATATTGCATAGCCATTGTTTCTGCTGTGAATTCAATCATTTGATGATCTATATTTTACATATTATAGCAAAGTACATCAACTTAATCATAAATAAAATTATGATTAAAACTTTAATAAATCTCAGAATATTTTCTAATACCAGAATAGTATTATACAGGATTTTTTTATACTGTACCTCCCCAAAATATATTTTTACTAATCTGAGAATGTGTACCTTTAATCACAAACAAAGTAAGCAACACAAAAATGAGACTAAACAAATTTATGTGGGAAAATATTATGAAAGATCAAATTAATTTATAAATAATACTTTTGATTAGAATTATAAGTTCATAAAGTGAAATCATCTATTCTATCTTGTTGTTCTTATTTCTAAAATTTTGTTAAGTTTAGGATCAATCAGTACCTGAATTTTCATACCCTAAAAGAGGAAACCAATAAGACATTTATATGCACATTTGTTTTCCAAAATTCTGCTTCCCTTCATAGTAATAAAATATTACCTTAACCTTGGTGTGTATATCCAACTGCATTACTTTTTGATGTTACTCTTTTGCATCTCTTGTTTTATTTCCTTTATTTAATTTGGTACTGAAAATTAATACTACTTTGATAATAAAATTTCACAAAAACTGTACTGAATAATACTTTAATTACATCCTACCAGAAAAAGACGATTGGACATTGGAGTGTAGCTGCAAAGTTGAATGCAGCGTGGGTGTCTCCCTCACTTGCAGCACCTTCTCCAAAATAAACAATCACACAACCTCCCTGGCCCGCTCTCTTGACTGCATACGCCGTCCCCACAGCTGAGTATTATGAAAGAAAATTATAATATAAAACTATAAACATATTTACTGAAATAATACCAGATGCTCAAATTAGACATGTTAGCAGACTCCTAAGCGAGTTAGATAAGGTTCCTACAAAAATTATTCTTAACATCGGCCCGAACAATGCTACCAAATCTAGGACCCCCTAGTCGAATCAGGTTTTCCACGCAGCTACAAAATAATAATGGTGAAGTAAATGGTCACTTATACTTGCCCATAATGTGGTATACATCTGAGAACAAGTAAGCTAGAAACTCAATGAACAATCGGTTACAGATTATGAAATACTGCATATGCAGATCGTACTAACATATGGTGTAAAATGGTCCAAATGGTCTGATGCTAACCTAAACCTGACTGTGTAATAAATTTCTCCCTACCCCTAGAGCACCGCAAACCATTTTTCACAACACACGTCCTTACCTTTTTTCGATACCTCCTTGAAACCATAATTCTGTCCAGTTAACAGACACAACCCCTAAGAAAGAACAATGTCCACAATAGAGAACACATGACGTGCAGAAGCTTAAACTTTAAAAATTTAAAAGCGTTGAAACCTAATCCATTTTTTGTTTTTTTATTGATCTGATTAGTTCCTAGATGAAAACCAAAGTGAGCTTGTAACTTATGTTAAATGAAATAATAGAAACAGCTTAAATGTTGAACATGGTTGTGTAGGTTTAAGAACCATTAATTTTTATTTATTTTTCAGTGAATGATCAATTAAACAAATTACATTCTGTAATTATTATAAGTAACAACAAAATATAATATATACCTTGGGGAATCTGAGTAGCCAAGGGAGAAGAGAGAGTCACAAACTTGTGTTTCCTTGAGCCATAGTGGATAGGCATTTGTCTGCCTTTTCCTTTGTCTTCACAGTTTCCATAACACTGGTCTATGAAGCTCTTCAGCTCAAACCCTCTATACATGAGAACTCCTGTAGTTAAAACAAGAATGTATGTATATATTTCCCTGTGGGAAATAAATTAGACGTGGATATGTCTAATGTTAATGTGTTGTTTTCAGATAATCTAAACAGCTGTTCTCATTCTTATATATTAAAAATTCAATACAATAGCTCTGGTAGTTTCTATGGAAACCTGTTTCAAATTTTCATCTTACAAATTGCCAAACCCCCCAGAGCTAAGACATATAGCCAAGTCAAAAGTAAACAACCATTTTTTATGAAAATGTTTGCTATACAAATAAGTATTACAAGTTCAATATCTCAGGATTATTTTCAATCAGGAAAATGTCATAATTATGTAACGTCAATGTTCTGTGCTCCTTATACTTTGGTTTGATTCACATCTACATTGCCAATGTATTATGTATCTACCTATAGAGCAACAAAAATTAATTGAAGGAAGTTCTAACAATAACTCAAAAGTAAGCAATTACAATAATTAATTTTAAAATGAACTTACAGAGAATCCACCAGGGAATATGTCAAGTTTATTCATTTTTATTTTATTGCTTCCTGAACTGTTTAATGTGTTAACTAGCTTACATACCTTGAAACCAGCCACAAAACATTCAGAAAACATTAAAAGCACATTTTCTGGGAATGGCAATTTACAAGTTTGTTGAATTATAAAATAGTTAATGTAATTGGTCAAAAATCAAAGCAAATTAGAAGTAAACTAGTAATTAACTGTATTGTATGTAAAGAAAAAAAATATTTGAAAGACACCATTTGTAGATTAATTTGTATTTTTTGGTTTATAAATTATTTTTAGGCACTGGATAATTGAGTAATAGATTTTTAGTTTAGTATTTTTTACAATATTCAATGTAAATTCTAATTGTACAAAAAAAGAAATCTAAATTTTTTAGATACCAAAATGATATATGATAGTATCACTTAAGTTAAGTAAAAAATATCCAAGAAAATACAAAATAAATTCTCCAGTTATAAACAATTTTGACTTTGCCCACCGGCCTCGCGGTACTGGCTGAAGACCCAGTCCTCTTCATCCAGTGCGGCAGCACTCCCCACACTGGTGGCTTCTTCACCATAGTGGGTCATGTAGAAGGAGATGCGGCCCTGACGTTGGGCATCGTACAAGATCCTGTCCATCGTGTGCAGCAACGTCATACACTTGTACATCTTCAGGTACGTCTCTGGCTCCAGCTGCAACATATAACACAAAGCATGTGGTTGCATATTCAAACACGAATTTGAAGTAATTATGTGATTAAATATTTGTGATGTGTTTTTACTTAAAAAAAACAATAAAAGGTCATAAATTAATAATTAAGACATGTAGTTGTGCGGCATGTGTGTATTGGTTATTCATTAAGTAATCTGCGGGGGAAGGGGTATTATATGATGGTAGCTGCAGCGGGAAAGGTGGCGACTATTTCAGGAAGACAACACAAATAATAAAATACAACTTGGATCATAAGCCAAAAATTATAAGAGTTATTGGAAAAGTAAGAGATAATTTATTAAATTAAATTTTTCATGTGGAAATAAAATTTTGAGTAAAAAGAATCTGAAACTAGTTTATAGGATATTTAGTGAATTTATTGCTTTAAACCTAAAAAGAAATAAGGGAGGAAATCACCCTCACATTTCTGTCATATTTCTGCCTAAAATACAACTAACTAGTTATATTGTCTTCGGATATATCTACATCATAATGAACTGAGTATTTTGTTGTATGAACTATTAGATTAAATGAGTACAGTACATATAATTTATTTTTTGGGTTACTTAAAAAATTGGTACATCAAAAACAATGGTCCAATTAGTTTACCAGGAACTTCTAGATATCATTATAACATAACTGTAAAACTTCAATTAACTGAGACCATCAATTTTATACTGTTGAAATGGTGAAAATTATTCATTGTAGCTAGTCTGTAAAATTTACCTTTGGATCTTGAGAATTGTTGAGAATCCGACCCTGTTTGTCAAGAACTCGGTACATCGGCATTGTGGTGTAGTCCTCTGGTCTCAATAGTGCAAACTTGTCTGTCCACGGAGCGGTCCCCATTCTGTTAGGGGACAAAGATGCGACAGAGGTTGGCTGTGAAGCAATGGAGCTGCTGTGCTAAAATAACGTAAAATAATATCTGTGTGTAATAGCAGTTATTTGTTAAAATTCAAATGTTTTACATAGGTTTGATAACTAATATTGATTTAAAACCTACTACCCCATAATCTAAGTATTTAAATCTGAATAAATTACAAAATATGTATGATCAATTACACAGAATAATAAAAGTATAAAATACATATTAAGTAAAGGCTTGCTATATATACATCCCTTTAATAAAAGCAAATAAAAAAATTGTAAACAAATTATTTATTCATTAATTTATTTATTTTTTAGTCACTATCGTTTCAGTGTTACAGTGCTTTCATATGTCAGGATGATTGTTTTGTATTATTTTTAACATTATTTTATAGACAAAACATTTTGTGTTCTGTTTTGATTTTGATTTTGTTTCTGTCTATGCTAGGTCTGTATTTTGTATTTATACGCTGACACTATTACTTGTACCATTTGTACATAGAAATGAATAAAGAAATATGACTATGACTATGACTATATATGTTCATGATATATGCTGTGGCACAGTTACTAATAGGTATACATTACATATTTATATATGATATTTCGGGTATAATATTATTACATATAAACATTTTCATGAGGATAATACATTTTGTTACTGTCTCAAAAGGAATTTGGTGAACTTATAAGTGAAATAAATAATAATGAATTTAACACATAAAATGATAATTTCTATATTTATATAGGGTATTCTGATTCATCCAATTATAAATGAAAAATGAAATATTATATTAGTAGTCTTGTATGTATTATCATTGATTTTCAATAATTTATGAAAATATTATTAAAATCCTGTATTATAATCTATATTATGATATATGTATTACAACTACCTGTACACTAGATTAATCTCAGTAGATTACAGTAATGTACAATAGATTACTCATGGTAATAATGTTAAATTGATTCTTAAAAAAATTTTGTCACTGATCTTGCCTATTAGTCAATGAAAAATGTAGTTTATGGTGATGTATGAATACCTTTACAATAGCAGTAGCCAATCCCCTCCTTGTGAAATGATTCATGTTGATTACTGCTTGTATAATATTGAAAATCCTTAGCAACTATCCACATACAGAAAGTATTTTGAAACATGCACTCTCTAAAATGGAAAGAACAATGACCTTAGATTTATTAGCCGGTCTCAATACAGCATGCAAGGAGATAACTGAAAAGTGATTATGCGATTGTTTACTAGACTTTCTGCTTATCATTGTTATCTACTGCTCCTTTTGTCACTGAACTCAAGGAGGAAAAAATTTCCCAGAGAGACTTAAACTATTGTCAAGGTCTCATTTACTGAACCCAATGTCTAACAAATAAGGAACAAAACAATATTAATGTATATTTTGAAATTCAATCAATAATGGGATGGGAACCCCAATGACTACATGAATTAGATTTTGAGTTTGCACTTAAGAAGTTTGTTTTGTTGTCATGTCGAAAGCGTTGTCATGTCCAATGCATTGGCCGCTGATGACGTCACGTGGTTGTGTTGAAATAACCAAACAAAACACGTAGACAATTTTTGAAGTTCTAAGCAAGTTATCTAAAATAAAATAAGTTATCGTATAATACTGAAAAACATTTTGTTGTTGTCTTTTTCTAATATTGTGTTTAGGTAACAAATGAATGTAAGTTTATCCAAATTTATCACCACCCAATAAAACGCTAAAACTTGCTATGTATTGCCATGCCCGTGACTAAATCAAAAGATTAATTAATTATAGCAATTGGGTGGAAATAAACCACTACCTACTATGGTTTCTACTAAAGATTACTACAGTTTACTCTATAATGATATAAAAAGTTTTGTTTTTCACTGTCTCTCACCTAAATATAGTGTCGTATTCGATTTCAATTTTTGAGTAAGAATTGTAAACATTGGTAATTAGTTAAATTATTTTCATTGCATTATATAATAATCAATATATATTTTTTAATCAATAATTGTCGTATTAGCTTGTTTACTCCATATTTAATGGGGGATAAAGCCTAATATAATATGTAACTGGGAATTAAAATCGATGAATTAATACCAAATATTAGGCCTATTGTAATCATAGTCAAGCTATCCAGCTTGGCAAAGGCAATGAAATATATATCACTTGAATAGTTTCAGACTGGCCATATAGTTAAAATAAGAAAGTTTAGTATTTTCCATCAAGTTATATATGTTTTGGAAGATAAATATTTATTGCCTCATTTTCCCTTCACTGTTCCTAGACTCGAGTTCATTAAATAAATGGTCTCTGTTTCATATCGCGTAAGTTTGAAGTTTGAATCTTCTTGAATGTCAGATTTTGTTTTCACTATTTGCAAGTACACTTGGGGAGGTAATATAAAGGGAAAAATAAGCATAAAATTTGTTGTGGTACCTTTGCTAAGCAAGCAAGCTTTATTTATCGTAGCTTTATTTGTGTATTTCTAGTTTAAATCTGGTTACAAACAACTGAACTGAAATATTGCTGGTCGATCTGTATAGGTTAAAACAGGAAAGTAATACTATAATTTGCTTTAATTATTGTCTAAGATTATACAACTTGTTAAATTAATCTGAAATGTAAGGTCTTAAAATATAGAGCAAAATAATGAGTTCTTTAAAATCAATACCAAAAAGTGTCAATACATGTCCTAAACATTCAAAAACTATGCCAGGACAAATTTCCAATCATGCTCCTACAATTAAATGTCACGAAGAAGTTATGAGTAGGTTATCATCTTGTACTAATGAAGATCGTGCTGGTGGTCCAAACAATTTCTCTGAACAGTTCTATGATCATAGAAATGAAAAATCTAAAGACATTAAACCTAAAACAGTGACATCTAAGTGCAAACTTGGCCTACACCAGTCTGTGAGTGTTCCTATTGCTAGAAGGCTTTCTGGACAGCGGCATAAAAATGTATATCCGAAAACTGTAAAATCAAAAAGTATACCTGATGTTCCATCATCTACTCCTGAAGATTGTATTGACTTCATCCCCGTAAAACTGACATCGACCAATACCCGAAAACAAAGACCACAAAAAAGAGTTAGACACAATTTGGAATCTAGATTAGAGCAAAAAGAAAAGACAACTAAACATAATCGGCCTACTTGGGATGAAATTTTAAGAAACAATTTAGAAGTAATCAGTAAACCAGAAAAAAATCCTCGCAAAAAGTCAGTCGAGTCTGTTAAAACAAATTGTTGTCAGTCTGAGAGTTCTTCACCTACAACCTTAAACAAAGAACCCCTAAAGAAACCTGATAACTTTCATGATAAATGTGATACCAGGACAGTTTCCATGAAGCAACCTAGTGAATGTTCAGTCTCTAATGAGTCTCTGATTTCTGAAAAAATCCCGATACTTCAACAAGTGAGCTCGTCTGATCCTATTAAAACATTAGATTTTTTAATAAGACAGCTAAGAGATGGGGTCTTGAGGCAGCGTAAGTAGTTATTTTACATTTATATAATGGACTAGAAAGTATTTATTTTAAATTTTACTGTTTTAAGTTGATGGAACTTTTGATTGCCTCATTAAAACTACTTTTTGTGTCCTATTCTAGTTGCAAGACTTCCAAGTTATACTGTATTTACTTAAAAGAAGGTGTTAAATATAAAATATAAAAAACAAAATTCTCTTAAGTCTCAATGTGGTCCTAATTGTGTGTCTAATCTAATTGGTCATTGAGCTTTGGTTTTACTCTTGACTCAGCTGAAGTCTTCTTACTTATTTGTAAACTTGCTGTAATATTTGCATATTATTGTAGACTCTCTACAATTTGGCATATCTAGTGTCCTGATATATCATTGTAAAGATGCTGATTACACCTTAGAATCAGTATTTTTCACTGCTACTCCAGTTTTGTCACTGTGTGTAATTCCTATTCTTATTCGAGAGAAACTAACCAAACTATGTAAGAATTTTAACATGAGTGTGATAAATTTTGATGACATGCTTCAAAAAGTGAAAAACACTTGATTTTCACTGCACATTTTTCAATCAGCTCAGGATTATTAAAAAAAGAACTATTATCTAAGTTAACTGTTGCTTCAAGAGATACCTCTTAATGTTTTGGAATTTTTCAAGTATGAGTGTTGGGTCTAATGTACAAGTGATATAAGTTGTAGTAAGTTAAAGTAGGCCTACTCAAGCATGTGAGCATGAGATAATATCATTAAAGCCATCGTAGGCCTATCACTCAAGTTCCTTTTAACTGGATGAACTCAAACTCTTAGGCCTACTATCTAGAAGACCTCATTATGTCTGGTTTGAGAGTTTCTACTGTAGTATTAGGCTATAATTTATGAATGGTAAGTTAGGCTAACAGAAATTGAAGAAAACGGACAAGAATAGGCTATACTCGTAATTAACTAGCCCTAATATGTTTCTTAAAAATGTTCATTCAAAAAGCTAGTGTGGACAGAACTAGTTTATATACGGCTAATGCCAATTGGTATGTCATTTTACAGTTTCATATTAGATACCAATAGCTGTTAATGTTATGTTAGAGCTTGCCAAATACTGCCAAAATTACACGTAGTAAAATAAATTAGTCTTTTCCTTCAAATAAAATATATTTTAAACACGTAGAAATAATTTCTAGAAAACCTAAAACTCATTGAAGTATTTAATCTTGGTAAATTATAATATGTAATATTAAAGTAACAGAAGATGTAACCACAAAAACTTTATTTGAATCCTTCATTTTTTCATAAGGGAACTAAGTTTCATAAGTGACATTTAGGACTATCTATTATTCCTAACTGTCTTTATGAGTATTCAATTCACACTGTGTTCAATTAAATGTGAAATATATTTTCATCCATACTATAGAAAGAAAGCACATTTCTATTTAGTTAGCCTAAAATATTAAAAAAAATTGTTTTTTAAAAGTGTTTTTACATATTATGCTCTTTATTTTTTGTCTTTAAATTGCAATTGATATAATAATAATTCTTGGATTTCCTCAGCTCAAAACAACAGTCTACAAAATATAATTCTTGACATGGAAAACGCTCTTCAGAAGATCTCAGTTGGGAGTAAATCGTGTAAAAATAATCCACCTGAATCAGACCTGTGTGAAAAGGAACGTTCAGGAACCAGTCTCCTCCCTTCAACCGAATCAACCAGCAGTCAAGAAAAAGTTAGTTGTAAAAAAACTATCTCTAATGTCTTCTTGCGCTATATAACTAATTAATTTGTGGCTGTTTTCTATAAACAAATTGCTTAATCTGTCTAGGGTTTTATTTATTCCTTTCTTTCCGTATTGTCTGTGTACAGATGTTTGCTTTAAAATACATTATATATATATGTGTGTGCACATATAATCATAAAAAATATAATAGTTTTACTTTTCTATTTATTTTACTGTATACTGATCAATTCAGTATAATAAGCCATAGAGCCAAATATTTGCCATAGAGAATAGACTTGAAAGAAATGGCGCGAAAGAAGAGAGGGGATAAATACTGTATTGGTACGAATAAACAAGAGGAGTGGAAATTATTATTGATCAAAAATAGATATGTTTAGAAAGTGCCTTATTTGAGATCGGCATGCAGGAAGACATTGCTGTAACTCAACTGGATTTTTGTGTCACACTGGCAAGGTACCATTACTGTACATTATTGTCATTTTATGGATATTCTTTAAAAATAATTGATTAATGAAGTCTAGTTTTCATATATTTAATTCACTTTGGATTGTTACAGTGTGAGGATGACTAAATTTAGGTTTTTTTGCATGTTTATAATATCCTACTATTATTCCTATATGTAATGTACTCGTCATGTAAGATTTGAAACACTGATTACACTTGCTTAATACCAAGTTTAATGTCACTCTCTTTTCTTTCAGATCAGGAGTAATAGGCAATTGGACATCATGCAGTTAGAACAAAATCTAGAAAAAAGTTGTCGTTATTTGCAGAGCCTTTGCATTAAACAAAAAGAAAACTGTAATAATCATCTACGTGAAAAAGAACAGATTTCCCTGTAAGTTGATTTTTTTTGTTATACAGTAGAACTTGGATAATTCGAACCTCAAGGGACCAGAAAAAAAATTCGAATTATCCAAAAATTCGAATTAGAAAAGTTTATGCAAGTGGTTGAAATAAACAATCAAACATAATGTTTTAACATTGTATATTAAAAAAGTTAGGTTAATGAAGATATTATTGATTAAAAACCCTAATTTTTGTTAAATGTCAATAATGTGTTTGGAGGGATCCCGAAACTAGCTATTACAAACTTTTTCAAATCCCTTCTCTACCTCCTTGATCGCCGCTATTTATTCTTGCAATGTCAGAGATTTGTAGGTTCGCTTTGACGAAACCATCATACACGTTGACGTGTTAACATGAACGCAGACGACGAATATCGGAACAAACCACCACCGATGATACACACAGATGTCAATGTTGTGATTTATGAGCAGTAGTGGACTAGTGAGTGGGGTGGGCGCGTTGATCTAGCTAAAAATAGTCTGAGGACAGGAAGCCCGAACGTCGTTTCCTGGAAAATCGCACACAATTACTTGTTCACTTATACACACACTATAGATTTCCGCTGTAAAAACTTCGAATTATCCAAAATATTATTCGAATTAACCAAGATATTTTAACATTGTTTTTATATAAAATTCTAGGGACCAAGACAAAACTTCGAAATAAAGAAGTTTTCGAATTACAGAAGTTCGAATTATCCAAGTTCCACTGTATATGAATATGCGTGAGGTTTTGTTTAAGCCATACCTTTGGCTCTTGCTCCAAAATTTCACAGCACATCACCTTGGTTGTGTCAAGTTCAAATTAGATCAATTCAATTATAATTTATTAATTTATATGAGGTGTTTTGCTATATGTAAAAAAACATGGGAAAAATTACAATAAAGTCCGGTTCTTCCAAATCCGAATTACGTATTATCTGGATCAGGCTTTCCAAGAAAAAATAATCTAAATAACTTAAAATATAGTTTGTACTCTTACCACCCATAAGGTTAACATTACACATTTAAAACACCATAAAATGGAAACTTATGGAGTTTTTGGAAAGATTTTCCGCTAAAACCTTATCAGAAGAGTAGTTTGGCAATGCATAAAGGACATACATACATACATATATTCATACATACATACATGTTTTATTCGTACATACAGACAGACATATATACATTCATTTTTATATATAGAGATGATGAAGGTTTATGTTGAATGCTTCCCGCGTTTTTTTGTTTGCAATTAAGAGTGCCAAAAGCACCTAGTGCATAGAAGACCGTTTGCCATTGTTCTTTGATTTTACTTTTATTAAAATGCATTACTGAATTCATTTATGTTATTTATTCTGCTGGTAATTACATACAGTTTGTAGAACTCATTTTTTATTATTTTACCAAATTTACTAGGGGTAATGGAGTTATTACTGTCATCCTGATTGTTTGAAACATTACATATATATATATACACATACACGTATGTGAGTGTATCAAAAAAAGTTTAACACGTTAAACGCGTGCGATATTTCGCGGCACTAATATTGCAAGCGCTATTCACGACGTGAATGTCTCTAATTTTATATTTTCAGTATACGGTAGAACTCCAATTATCCGAACTCCGACTATCCGAATCGCCGATTATCCGAATCACTTTCAGGAAAAAATTTGTCCAAAAGAAGTCTATGTGTGCTATTATTCTTCCCCCCGCGAAGCCAGTGTTTGCGTGTAAAATGTAAGTACATTTTATTTATATTCAAAACATGTGAAAATATCATGTTTCTTACATTTAATTCAATAAAAAAATAGTTCAATATCAAAACATAGCTTTTTTTCTCTCTAATGGCAATTAAAAAAAAAACTCCGATTATCCGAACATTTGATTATCCGAATGTGTCCCGGTCCCCATTAATTCGGATAATTGGAGTTCTACTGTAGTTTCAAATCATCCGGATTCTCCGCTATCAAGATCGGGGCTCCGCCACATTTATCCGGATAAACCAGACTTTAGTGCATTTACTTTTCTGGATCTGATGATGGCATTCTACTAAAATGTGTACACTACAAAACCATTTCGTATTGAATGACGTGAATACTCATTTGTTCAATATTCAATCCATTAAAAATACACAGATCTAATTTTATTACAATGTTTAAGAAATTCTTTTTAGCTCTTTCCATTATCAATGATTTTTCCAGGCAATTAGCAGAGAGTAGACGTTTATTAGCTCTTTCAAAATCGAAAGAGAAAGATTATGAGGTCACAGTTGGTGAGCTTCGATTGAAACTTCAAGAAGCAAATACATCGATTGATCAGCTGAAGCAGTCACTTCAAGATTTGGAAAACAAAAATTCAACTCTAAAAGATGAAAATAAGGTATTTTAATGTTTTGTGAAATTAGTAATGTGCACTGCTTACTAAGTTTTCATGGAAAACAGTTAAGAAATAAGGAAGACATTTATTTTTTAATATTCTCCATAAGAATAATATTGGGCGCTAATGATATGACAACGTACTGTGTGTATCATAGACATTATATGGAACTTTTTCCAGGAACCGTTAGTCGTAGTTTAAGCATTTAGTTTTTTAAGTTTTTTTAACCGTTTAGTTTTTGGATGTGCCATTTTGTTTGTCTAAAAACTTACTGCAATAGTATTCTGTGATTCATTCCATGCTTTATTAGTATCATTCGTCAAAAGAGATCAGCGCTGAGGTGGTGAAGTGATATTTCCTAAAATCATTGTTGGCTCTTGGTAAACATTTCACTGCTGGTTTACTGCCTTTTCAAATATCTCTGAGAAAACCGGCAAGAGTGATACTGGGCGGTAGTTTTCAACAATATTCCTTTTGCCTTTCTTAAAGATTGGTGTAATAACTTATACCTTCAAATTTATTGGAAAATCTCCTTGTGTGAATGACAGATTAATTAATTTACTAATTGGTCTAGCTATGTACTCTTTGCATTCCTTAATTAAAGCAACCTGCCGGTTGCTTTAATTTGATGAGATACCCTCATCCCAACCATTGGACCATTGAAAGAAATATGCAATTAGGAGTATCTACAATGTTTTAGAACTGAGACTGCATAGGTACGTAACATTATTTTAGTAGTCAATATCAGTTCTGGGGATATGTTAAAATGAATACAGTAGAACCCCTCTAATCCATCACCTTCAGGACTGAGACAAAGCTCGGAACGAAAAAATGGTCAGATTATACAAAAAATCTAATATTTATAGGAAAACAAATAAAGAAGATCTACATAGAGTCTAACAACATATTAGCTTGGAAATGTCCAGATACACTAGAATATGTAGAATATGAATGTGTATTACAGTGCAACTCGGTTGTTGCGGCCTCGGCCATAACGTCAACTCGGATATAACGTCATTTATTTTTAGGTCCCGCCAAACTATATGTATTTACATAGGAAAAAACCTCAGATATATTGTCAGTAAATTCTCAAACCTCATATATAACGTCAAGAAAATCGGGCCGAGATGAAGGCAACATATAGCTAAATAGAGAAAGTTCGGTCGGTGGTGCAACGTGAGGGCTACGGCTATTGTTTAGCTACATTCTATTTTTAGAAACGGCATTTTATTGCTGTCTAACCGCTAACCACCCCAACCCCCTCCCCTACCCTATATCTGCTGTCGCCGGTCATCAAGGTCAGTGTCAGTGATTCACGTCGCATCAAAGCACTGTGATGCCGTTCGTACGTACCTACAGTTCGTGTAGATATCGTTAGTTCAGTGTATGTCTTTTACAGTTTGTTTTTCGTTATTTTAATTTACGAATACAGTATTGAAAAATAATGGCAAGTGTTAAGAGAAAGGTTTTGCTGAAGAAAAGGTGTGAGTTATAAGAGCGTGTGAGGAGGGACGTAAGATAGCAGACGTGTGTTCGGGCTTGTTTTTTTAAATCGAACCAACAGTTGAATTCACCAAGCCAAACTTCATTGCAATATTTTCAAATTCGATTTTTTATATAGTAGAGTAGTCAGTCAGTCATAAACATAAACTTACGGTGTATTTCAAATTACCTTCATTAAATGTCGTAATTTCATGTAAAAAATGTGTTTCCCTATTTTTCCTCGGTTTTAAATTAAAATTATGTAACCTCTTTTATAGCGTCACTCGGATATAGCGTCATTAATTGTGTGGTCCCTTCAATGACGTTATAACCAAGTTCCACTGTATTTCTAAAAGGAAAAGGGAGAATCAAATTATGTACTGTAAATTTGTTGGTTAAGCAAACACTGGAACAAAATAGGCCAAATATCATAAATTTGGTAAAATATCATTGTATTGCTCAAATTATGTGTACGCGGCATAATTATAAATGTGATGATGGGAAATAGTTTGTTATGTCATAATTATCTAAACCAAGGGTAGACGATCAATATGGAGAAGTGCATTATTTTTCCTGCAAATATTGTTGCAAAATGAGTTATTTTGATTATAGAGCTTTGATAATAATCATCAAATAAACATTTTAAGATGGGTTATTACTGAAATCTCATTTTATGTGGAAAAATAACCACATTCTGATACTCGGTTTAACTTTCAATGATGATATGTTTTGTATTTTAAAATGCAATATCTTGCTGGACTTTATCGGTAACTGAAATACGCAGTTTACGAATCAAATAATCGTACCGACTCCTTGGACCGTCTAATGACGTTTTTGCATTCCAATATGTTATAAATTAACTAATTTTGTCATCTGCTTCAACTGTCATCTGAAGAAAGCAAGCGATACCAAACCAAAAACGACTCGACAAGTGTCCCGTCAGTGACAAGTCGGCATATGCCCGTGAGCATGGTCGGACTAACCGGAGTGTCGGGCCATCAAGGTTGGATTAGAAGGGTCCTACTGTAAATTGGAAAATATGGTTATGTATAGCCTGTCATAGGTTTTATGTAACTCTTTATTTTAAATGTAGTTTGTAGTTGAGGGGCAGTTGATTAGTTTTTCATTTATCATTGATTTCAGACCATGATTTCATTGAAACAATCCCTCAAAAGAGCTGGAGTACGGCTGAAACAAATTGCAAGTGAGAAAGAAATACTTCAGTCTAAATTGAGCCTAAAGGACTTAGAAATTGAGAAACTCAAAGTACTTCTGCAAGTAAAAACTAACCAGAAGACTGATTTGCAACAGGATAACTTATTGTAAGTATTGCATGGAACTGACATAGTAAATACAGAAGACCCTTAATGGTAATACTTAAATTGTAATTTAAAAACATAATTTATAGTAATGGGAAAACAAGTGTAATATTTTAGCTCCATATTTTTAATGTTAATACCTTACTTAAGTTTTATTAAGTTATACCACAAAGGAATACCTTACAGAGAAGTCAAAGAAAATTACAACCACCCAACAAGAGGAACCTTCCTTTCTCCAGATTTATAGATCAAACTATGCTTAGATTTCTGCTTACGAGGGATGTTCAGAAAGTAACCTCCGTTCATTCGCTAAGCAGGAAGTAGAGGATTGTAACTGTCAACTAAGTACTAGCACATATAAACCTAGCCATTCATGTGCCGACGTCATAACATTCAGCTTACATCAAGTCATGTTAGAGTCAAGGTTGTCTGTGCTTTAGTTTTTTTCTGTTGCTTACCAAAATGAGACCTCTAGTTAAATGTGATTCCATTGTTTTTTTAACTTTCGTGTTGATTTTGTGAAGGTTGTCAGTGACTGCACACAAACTTCAGCCTTTTTTTAAACAAGTGAATCCCATTTCCAATCAACTCATTCACTCATTATTTTTGGTCCATTTTCAGCATAAAGCTCTCTACGAATAGCTGTTGCTGAGTATCGTTTAGCTGTAAAAAATCAAATCACAGCTCAGATCTCACACTTAGTCAAATTTTTAATTGCAGCACTGATTTTGGAAAACGACAGAAAACAAACTAAAGCACAGGCAACTTTGACTTTAGCACGGCTGGAAGCCAACTGTACACGTAGGCGTCAGAATGGCAAGGTTCATATGTCAGTGCAAAGAGGTAAATAAATGTTTTTTTGCTCAAGGTACAAATTGTTGCTAGTACTTTGTTGACGGTTGTACTCTTACATCATGTACTTGAACTACATTCATTCGGAGCACAGGGTGGAGCTGTTATTGAGAAATATAAATTTTTCACGGAAGTAGTGCTCCATGTGCTGATATGTCTATTCATTCATAGTATACCTCCTGAATTGATCAATGATTAAAATATATATAGGCCACTAACCTGTTGTCTATCGGTGCCATGCTCTATGGAGAGGACATCTGGAACTGTGTTAAGCATTATGTACATTCCAATGAGGAAAATCTTAGTGTCATATATTATTTGGTTCCAGGTTAGTCCTAGGAGCTGAGGGGGAGGGTTTAGTGGGTGCGAGCCCCACACTTGCTAGAATCCACACTATCAGATCTCTGCGGTGTGATGTAGCATAACCTCCTCCTCCCCACAGAAAAAAACTAACCTATTTTCAATGAGTAAAATAAAACCCAGAATATATAATCCATGTTAGAGCGTATTTGTTTGTTTCAGAAACTTAAGTCCTGAAAATGCAAAGAGTGGTAAACAAAATGAAAATAATTTGTCAGTGATATCGTTGTCAACGGTGACCAGTTGGTCGGACGGGGCGGGTTTGATTTGCTCGTCGCAAGCCTCTAGCACCCCTAGACGATCACCCTCGCCTTACAACTCCTGGCAGCACATCAGCTCTATAATGCAGCAACCATCAGCTGCTGCCGATCTCAACCGGGACATAGCTCTCATCCTGCAGGACTTGAAAAAGAAGTCGGAACAGCTGGAACCGCTGCAGCTGGAGCTCCAGAATCCGTCGTCGTGCAGCTCTCTCTGGAGTGACAGGGACAAAGTCGTCTACTCAGACGGAGAGAGTGAGGGGTTCAGTTCGTAGGTGATTGTCCAGAATGCCAGAGGACGATGGGTGTAAAATTTGTGTTTGACGAGCTGTGATTTGAAATTTTAATCAAGTAGTGATATAAAAAGCAACAATTTTTTAACTGCATTTTACATTGCAAATCCGGGATTATTTTATACTTTTAAAGAAGCATATATAATAGTATTGTATACTTTTGTATCGGAAAAAAAATAAAAATTAAGACAAACACAAGGTGAAGTTTTGTTTTTTAACAACCCTGTAGCAGTTGTTTTTCATACTTCCTCATATGAGCGAAATGTTCTTAGGCAAGAATCTGAATTCAGTGAACTGAAACAAAGATTACACAATCAGCAAAAACTGCATTACTGAACTCCATGAATCATTCAGTCAACTTTGTTAGGATCTCATTAATCCGTGTCTGTATCAGGATTAGGAGGAACGGATTAGTGAATTTAAATAACTTTAAAAGTGAACTGACACATACTTTCTCCCTTTCAAAGTAAACTAACTAATACATACCTTTAAAAAAATTGCATTATTCAAATAACATCTTATAAACCATTCTAGAAATAGTCATTAAATCTTTTTCAGAAACCCTCTACCTACAAATAGTATTAAATTTTTGTGTGAATTTTATTGGGTCATGTGACTTTATGCTGCATAGCTTCATGAAAAATACTAGAGTAATAAGGAAAATATAGATTTATTAGTATCTCCTTAACAATTACATTGGGTGACCCTAGACAATAGACTGTAATGTCTACCTCAGGTAGTTATTGAACTTTTCTCTAATGATAGTCCTAGACTAATATGATTAGTTTTTGAGCTGGTTTTAATAGTAATATATACATTTATTGTTTGCTTTAAAATTTTAAAAATTAGATTATTTAGACATTTAAAGGCCATAGCTTTTGAACCAAAATTTTTCAGACTTGCAGGTGGTGTCATATTTTTTAGGACCCTAAACACTATTAACCATAAAATTATAATCAAAATCCGTTACTTATTGGTCTAGACTTACAGTAGTTATGCGTACGGATCCTGCCTGGACGTTCCTAGACATATGGCAGTTACTGGTGCTTTGGTGAATAACGTTCGCTATACTCCGTAGTTTGACGTAATTACCAGGATCACTAGATCGTAGTAGCATCCATTTGCAATTGAATTCTAGTAATAGTTTTGTATTTTTATTCAATTATAACTTTTAAAAAGTTAATTATTAAGTCAAGTATAATTTGAGCTAATTATTTTTGTGGTTTCCACTAGTGCTTAGCGGCGTTGATTTTCGGGTTAGCCTATCCAATCCAATACTATAATTTGAGCAAGGTTTGTATATATATATATATATATACATTTGCACACGGATCTCGAAAACGGCACTAAGGATTTTCTTTAAAATTTGGAAATAACTAATTTCTGAGTAGAAAATAAGTTCTAGATAGGTCTAATGTCCAGGGAAATTCCGGTTTTCTTGTAATATTAAGTTAAAATCTAAAAAATCAACATTACGCTTATGGAGAGTCAAAATGTAAACAATACAAATCAAAACATCTGTTTTTAACCGTTTGACAGTTGTTGATTGAAGATGGTGGTGAACAATATGTGAATAGAGGTTTTGCATAAATATTTATTTTATGTATGTAATAAATGAAAAATTATCAAATCACTAAACAATTTGTAAAAACTAAAGGGTAAAATAACTGTGTGAAATAAAAGCAGAGAAAAGTATTTCCAAAATATTTCGAGTTTTGAAAGAAAACGTATTCATTCTATTGCTTGAAGCCACTGTAACAAACCAATTAACTGGTGCAAATTAAATTTCTCTTTTGCTTTTCAATTCTCATTCCTTTTCTAACAACATCAGGATAATAATAACAACTTTATGGACAGTTAAATTCAGTATAAGATCAGCAAAAACAATTGAGGTTGGCAGAAAAACTCTTTAAACGACAGCTCAAACTTGGCCGACGCCGTAGTACAGTGGCTAGCGCTCAGATCTCGTGGTCGTGAGTTTGATCCCCGTCTGGGGAACCACATTTTTGTTCAGTGTTTACGCCATATTAATTAAGGTTTATGAAAACGGTTTTATTTAAACCACATAAATGTATTCATTGAGCAATAAATTTGTTTTAATTTTGCCAATAAACTTGTAAAATACATGTCTTATTCCATCCAAGCAAAGCTCGGTCACCAGGTACTATCTATACTGTTTGTTTTACCAAAATTATTCTATTACATTTATGTTAAGTGTCAGCTGACATTAAGTAATAACAACAGCAGATGAGATCGAGGTCTATTTTGGTTTAGTAAAAGTTGTACTTTGTTTTAGTTACACGTAGTGCTTGTTGTGTTTAAAACTCTTTAATTTTTTATCTATATTATATGCCTACTATCTAGGATAATTTCGAAAACAGAGATACTGTTGTATGTCTATTATGCCTCGCTTTTTTCAAAAAAGCGCATCGTGTTTCATATAAGAAAAAATATACTGTATATAGTAAATAAAAGATATTTTTGAAAAAACCATGTTTTTTGTAGGGAATTAAACTTTTTATCAGGTAGTATTCATTGTTAATTTTAAAAACACCCTAAAGCTTAGAAAAAATGTCTAGTTTTGTTTTTTTTGCAAAAAATTATTTTTATATAATTACTTACCAAATGAATGGCATCTGCCCTTCAGGCATCAATTTTTTAAAATTTCTTACAGGAACCAGTTTTGGTCTTTAAATAGACCATCATCAGCCGATGAAACAGGTACGGTATCACAAGACGCAACAGATTCCCCATCGTCTGTGTTCATCAAGATGAAACATTTGAAAAAAATCTTTTTTTTTCTGCACAGTGACGACATATATTTACAAATTATGAAAAACTAAAAACTTTGTTTTTTCATAAAAAGTTTTATATTGGCATTTTTCACAAAAAAGCTAAAATATCTCAACTTTTATTTGAACTAACTATCCAATATCAAAAGTTCCACTTCATATTGATGTGGAAACATGCTATTTTAATTTTTCATAAAAATTTACTAAGTCACGTTGGTTTTTCAGTGTCAACTGCATCATCTCGCATCCTCATTGGCTAGGCTGAGGATCAGCCTCAACCTAGCCTATGAATGAGTATGTCAATTCACAGCAAAGGTGAAACATTTGGCAACACGGTGGTTGACATAATATTAACTTCACATTGTTGACACCAGCTGTTTAAAGGCTTGTTTAAAGCCTACGTTTAAAGGTAAAAATTTACTGACTCATTGATGGGATCACAACGCCCATTACTGGACGTACTGAAGTTTTGAATGGCCATATTAGACTATACTTTAATTGTCTCATTACTAATCACTGCAATCTTATTTCACCTTATTGACTATTTGCTTAAAATCCCACGGCTGACGACTTTTCTCTACTCGCGATCAATCATTTTGCCACATTTACTACACTGTAGTTCGCAAAACAACCAATATAGTGCATGGTTGTTTCTTTAGCCTCTATACACTCACAAAACCAATATGGCGGCTTTGTTGAAATATTTATTGACTGAAATTACGTTGCTAGGCAACTTTGGCCCGTATTCATGCGCTCCCGCTCCCGTACTGCTTTTAACAAGAAAACTCGCGAGTCACTTTTGCTAACCTTGTTTTTAGCGAATTTCCCATAGGGAAGAAGCTATTACCGTAGGTCTCATGGCGAGACTTAAGCCCGGGACCATGTTATTTTTTCTTCTTTAGGTGTCCAAAAACAATAGTCGTTAAAATTGTTATATATATATATATATGTCTGTGAACACGATAACTCTCTTAAAAATTTGGTAGAGACGTGTATTCCTACAAATGCTCGGACGAGTTCGTAAACCAGACATATCGGTCAATTGGAACGGGTAGTTTGGGGGGGTTTTGTACCCCAAAATGGGGTTTTTTGCGTTTTTCACATGTAATTTTTAAAAATTTCAAATTTTATATTTCATCATTGGAATCAGCCTAAAAA
The DNA here is from genome assembly GCA_023375725.1 of Nephotettix cincticeps. NCBI lineage: Eukaryota > Metazoa > Arthropoda > Insecta > Hemiptera > Cicadellidae > Nephotettix > Nephotettix cincticeps. The sequence goes on from JAGISJ010000012.1 coordinate 139,987, forward strand.
GCTACACAATTAAGTTCCTTAAAGTTTTTCTCTATCTCCAACGGTTACCGAGATATTAAAAAATCTAAACACAGTATGTTGTATTGTGGGGCTCCAATGTTAATCTTATGGAGGATAGAGAAAAATTAATATTTCCCATATTAATCAATATTTTTGGATAAAACTTGATATATAGCTTCATGTGGTTGAGGTCTATCCATTTATGCTTAAAAATCATAGTTTATGTGTTTATCATGGCAGCAAACCTGCATACTCTTTTCCCATATTAATCATATAGTGAATAGGCAAACTCCTTTATTTATGGACAGATGTTGATGAAAGTTGGTATAAATGTTAAGATAAAAATTATTTATGGTAGAAATGCCTAATTTCAGTGTTCCTCACAGCAGCAAACCTGCACACTCTTTGCCATGTTAATCTTATGGAGAATAGGCAAATAATTCTCATGTTTATCGACAGATTTTTTTTAAACTTGTCATATATTATTTTTATATTATTGATTTGGAAATTCGCTGAGTACGCAGGTCTGCTGCGACGGGGGTATTTGACATTCTTGTCGATGTGTTTTTTCACTGTGGATTTATTAACTAATTATTATTAACTGAAATGGCTAATCCTGACAAAAAATACTTTTTTTAACACCTAAAAATAGTCTTAAAGTCTTCAATAATTAAAAAGATGCAAATTTCTGTTGAAAAACATAGGGAAACTAATATTTTGATTTTTTACACTAAATGAGCAGGTACAGTGATTTTCGGTAGTGCTTTAAGGGTTAACACTGTTTCTAATCGTGACGTTCTGTAATCCAGCTACTTGGGAGGTCACGAATTGTGGATAGTCGTGAGCTATGGTTGGTGAATGTAGTGTTCTCTTGTGTGGATTAACGTCCTCACTATTGAACACTACGTTAATCCACAAAGACCATCCTTATAATTAGACCAAATCGTAATTCAAAGGCTCTGGTGTTAAACTGTAGGTCCCTGTCTAAGGAACATGTCAGCCTTAGTCAGTAACAAGACTACAAGATCGCGCCACAATCAACTTACACTCAATCTTCATTCATACTTAGCTTAAAATGTCTACCTTGGTCACCATTTCATTATGTAACATAATCCACCCAAATTACTTTGTATTCAAAGGACTTAATTCCAGTCTGAACTAACAATATTGAGATAACAACAATCACACTAAAAAATTCTTGTTTGATAGGAGTTAATTAATACCCAGGACTTATCATAAGAGTTTTAAGACTTGAACTACCCTTAAAAATCATAAAGAAAAATACTTGGAATTATAGTGGATACACACATACGTAAGAAATTTTATCTTTATCAGACCTGCTGTGTAGGCTGTGGCTTTATCAACATACACCCACACAGATATCACGTGAAAAGATTTTTGGGTTCAGGGTACGCCAAAACCGATATATCCACCGACTCATATTCAAATATTCTTACCTAAACAATACTTTCTTCATATGTTATCGTTTATAAGTGGCAGAAAGAAAAATGTTTAAGCTTTATTAGAGTGATTTCAATTAGGTAAAAATATACCAAAGGTAATAAAATTGAGGTAAAGATGTAAAAACCAACAACAGTCTTTTGGTGTAATTTTATTGAAAACTTATAACCGTTTAAACCATTTCTTAAGCCACAAGTGCAGAAGCTGTGCTGGACTCGTACTTCCAGTTGGGTGCCAGGACAGACTTGGTCTTGTAGTAACGTGCGAGCCTGTGGATTCTTGACTCCACCAAGATCAGACGGAACTTGGAGTCCTTGTCTTTCCTTAACGGACAAAGAGTGTTCGCTTAATAACTATGAATTTATACAGAATAGAAAAATGCCAAACATTCTAGTAAATGCTTACAGATAACACATACATATTAGGCATGCAGATCTTGATATAACTACGCAGAAATATACTTGATTACAATGTAGAAATACATAAAATGGAAGAGTCCGAGGTTATTTGCCTGTAAACATCTTGATTTTACAGGTGGGTATTTTTACAGGTATTGGGCACTGTTGAACCACACAAAAGAAAAAACACAGTTTCAAATCTCAATACTTCCTCAGTAAGGGGATTAGCATCCTTAATTATTTTCATTAACAGAATAGTTGGCTTCAGCAAAGCTGGCCAAGCTCTGAGACCATAGCTGGTCCTTTGTGCAGCCACAGACAAATAACAACACAGAACAACCAACTTATGGGTTGGCTACTGTTTCAAATGAGTCTGGTACGCAGGAACATATGAATCAAAAGAAACTCCCATAGGGCGTGACTAAAACTTGGTATATATATTTTGCAACTTCCTATAAGTGGCCAAGAGAAGAGGCGACAGCAAAGTTGAGGCAAGTGATTAAGAGTTTAACTGTATTGATAAAAATTAATTGTCTAAATGATAACTAATCATGTCCAATACTGAGCTTCCAATACAGGCCTATTGTCTTTAATTGATTATTTTGATATAAGTTTAAGATCCTTGATCTTATCCATCATGAAAGGTACACTAAAACCTTGTTTATCTGTTTGATGGGACCGGGTCATTTTGAATAAACAAATTTTCGGATCAACCGTTTTACTAATTTTGGGAGAAAGCACTAAATAAACGCCTTCAGTTTTTTCAATACTGTACCCGTAGTTCAGGAGCACATTACGGTTACGTTTCTTTGATGAAAGTTTTTATTCAGCATTTACATTTAAAAAATTAATTTGTTAAGTTTTTTTTATTATAATTTGTATTAATATCAAATTGGTATTTACATATTTCAACAATATGAAGTGCAAAATAAAAAAAAACCATTAACGTTTTTTAATTTTTCGCAGTGAATACAGCGCTGTTCAGGCTGTCGCAAATCACGCTGTACTTTTCCTACATTTTTATTTTTCTCTCGGTACCATTTTGAATAGATCGGAATTGGATAAGTGAGTACCAGATAAACAAGGTTTTAGTGTATCTCATTTTTCATTACATTTTTTACTTTGTAATACCTATGTATCTGAAACAGTCATTGAAAATTAATAAATAAATGAGTAAACTCTGTAATTATAAAAAATGGGCCAGTTTTATTGCATCAGTGTACTTTAGCATATTCCATGTCCAGCCTATAGCACACCTAAAACAAAACTAACCTGTTACGCTCAAGATGTTTCCTGATAGCCACAGCCTTCTTGATGAGGTAGTACAAGTCCTCTGGCAGGTCAGGTGCCAGACCCATAGCCTTCATTATTCTCAGAATCTGGTTTCCGGTGACGAACCTCACCTGCGCGACACCATGAGAGTCCCTCAATATTACACCTGTAAAATAATTCATTTATATAGAGACATATACTAATATTTAATAAAAGAAAGGCAGATTAGTGCAAGGAGGACGGATAATTTTTTAATCAAGGAGAATGTGTGGAAAAACTATAAGTTATGATTTAATATTGAATTATTATTTTTAAACAATTTCAAGTATAGTAGAGGAAGAGAAGTTCAGCCGCTTTTTTTTAACAATCAGACCTAATCTATTTACACGTTCACTGCGGCATGAGTCACCGATGACTCACGAGTGCCTGGCTCTGCGTGTGGCGACTCTTCTACCACGGGTGACGCTCCTTGCGGCACGCATATTTTTCACACCAGTGATGCAAATTAAGTGGGGTTTTCGATGTTACTATAAGTTTTCTAAGTAGTATATATTTATATACATATTTATGTATGAGTCACCGGTGGCTTACACCACCGCACTGTGGTTAATTTTTACTAGATAATATTCTATTACTGCGGCATGAGTCACCGGTGTCTCATAAGATTTTTAGAGTGAGAAAAGTAGTTGCAATGCATTTCGACATTTATTCATGCGCAATTATTGTTTGAGGTTATTTTACTGTCTGATAGTTTGAGTCTTCTGTTTGTTGTCTTCAAAAAAACTCAAGGTTTTGGACGAAATCAAAAATCATCTGTGATCAATGCACTGCGGCATGAGTCACCGGTGGCTCATGACAAAATTCGCTGTACGATGCTGCGATCTGTTGGAAAATTTTCAAACTAAGCTAAAAATCCACCCGCAGCACTCCTAGTGAAACCGCTATGAAAGTAGAGCCTGCCAAAGTATGAAGCAAATGAGCCACCAGTGACTCATGCAGCAGTATCAAAAAGATATTTAATTTTGATGATGCAGTGAACGTGTTAATACTATATCATGGGCTATAAACATCAGCAATGTTTATCTTCTATATCTTACTCAAGCTACTATAACAAACATAAAATAAACTGTAACTAACAATGTAATCACATTACACGTGCATATGATATTATATAATATTCACATTATATTCTTCATGATTACGTTTTACTACTTATTTGAAAATATTACTTAGTGTTTATTGGATTTTACATGAAACCGTAGGGTAACAAATAAATCCCAGAGTGAGGTACTGAATCATGAACAATGAAATTCAATAAAAGCAATAAGTTTTTAAATGTTACTATAAATTGCAAACCTATATTCATAGGTAAGTAGTCAGCCCAAAGTTCTATTCTATTAAATACAAATGAACGTTTAATGCCATAGCCTATGAATGCCTAATTTATTGAATTTTAATTAAACTGTACATATTTAAAAAATGCTAAGACCTTAAATTTTTTATATAGCCTAGAATTTACAAATGTTCTAATAATAGTGAAATACACCAAAAACCTTCAACACAGATTTAACACATTCGCTGAGGATGACGCCATTTGGCATCAGGTTATGAGAATCGCGTGTGACCAAATTTGGTAGAGACATCATTTACTCGGACAATTTCGTAATCCAGACATACCGCTTGAGAGTTTGCACTCAAAAACTGCATTTTTAATTTAAATTAAAATGTTTTCTTTTACCATAAGAATCAGCTTAAAACACTATACAATTTAGTTCTGTAATCACCAACAGTTACTGAGATATAAACAAATCTAAACACCATACGTTGTATTTTGGGGTTCCAAGTGCTTAGTGCCTCGGATCGAGACGGTCATGCGCAGGAAATGCTGTCTTCTTGCTCTGAGACTTAGAAAATCACTGATCATAGTATGTAGCAGTTATTGTTACTGGCTTAAATTACGCCAGAAGCTTAAGAAAGAAATGTGATTTATTTTTATAACAATAACAAAAGACGATTAATTTGTATAACATTTTAATATTTATTATTAATTCATTGTCATTTCTAACGCCTTATAAAATAGTGCCTATTGTAAAGACTAATTATAATCTATAGTTTACAATGGACATGGTTGCTATGTAATGCTAAAATCTGCCATAAACACAATTTTTGTCAGTTTTAGCGAATTTCCCTTAAGGAAGGAGCTATTACCGTAGGTCTCATGTAAAGACTTAAGCCCGGGACCATTATTTTTCCCGGGCTTAAGTCTTGCCATGATCTTATACTTGGCTTTGAGATAGCTCTCCTCTTAATATAACACCAGCAACCTAAACCTAAACTAGCCGCTACCATCTTACCTATCATCCAACCAATCATTTGCCTTTAAAACCATGACATTTACAAAAAATTATAATTTAGTTATCATTTTACTATTACCATACTTAATTTTTCTAAATAATTATTTTTTTATCCCATTTTAATGCAAAAATCCATTCATATATTATCTTTATAGAATTATACTTAAGTCTTGCCATAGGCTACGGTAAAACTCCTTCATATAGATTTGCTCTGGGAGCAAGCAACCGAACCTGCTCTCGTAGTGCACTAGCCTGCCACCGGGCATAACTATATAACCAAGTAAGCGCTTTCTACTCCTATGCACTGAGTGGCTGAACCGGCTAACGCGCTACACTGACAAGCGTAAGGTTCTAGCCATCCGTAAGTGCTAGGGTTCGAATCCCGACCATGAGCAATCCCAATTTGGCTTGCAAATGTGTGGTAGAGCGGAGAGGAGGGCCCAGCTTAATGTGGTTGAGACCCATCCATTTATGCTTAAAAATCACAGTTTATGTGTTTATCATTGCAGCTAACTTGCATACTCTCTTCCCATGTTTATCATATAGGGAATAGACAAACTTCTTTATTTATGGACAGATGTTGATGAAAGACGGTACAAATGGTCAAAATAAAAATTGTTTATGGTAGAAATGCCTACTTTCAGTGTTCCTTACGGCGGCAAATCTGCATACTCTTTCCCATGTTAATCTTATGGAGAATAGGCAAATAATTCTTATATTTAGCGAAAGATATTGATAAAACTTGTCATATATTAATATTATTACTTTGGAAATACACTAAGTACGCAGGTCTCCTACGAAGGGGGTATTGCTTATTTGCTATTTTTTCTTAGTTAATAGGGGAATTATAATTTTTATGATTGTTTTACTATACATTTGCGTTTTTCGCGTTTAGGGCCGCCATTTTAACAGATCCACTGTACTTAGGGCTGGCAATTTCGGCTTGGAATTTCACTTAGTACACAGGTCTGTTGCGACAGGGGTATTTATTTGATTGAAAAATAACTTGACTAACCAATTTGTGATGGAGTTAAACCCTTCTTAGCCAATTTGTAGATCTGATCCTTGACATCTTCTGGTGACAGTTTTAACCATGTGGGGACACTTCTTCTGTAGGGTAGAGCAGATTGGGATATACCCTTCCTGAGAAAAAAAAATGGTTTTAAAAACATTTTCTAATAACACCCAGGCTAATGACAAACCATGATTTCATTCACATCTTGCAAATTGAGATTGCAAATTATTATACAGTAATCTTAAAATAGAAGACCTTCAAATCTTTATAGATTTTTATAGCCTACAAAGTATTAAGATAATTAGTGGATATAAGTTATGATAGTTCTAACCTGTGGTCTTTGAACTATATCTTTATATATTTGACTGGGATGGTGGCGACGTCCTGTAATCCAGCTACTTGGAGGTCACAAATTGTGGATAGTTGTGAGCAATGGTCAGTGAGTGTAGTGTTTTCTTGTGTGGATTAATGTCCGCACTATTGAACACTATATTAATCCGCGAAGATCATCCTCATAATTAGACCAATTTGTAATTCAAAGGCAGTGGTTCGGATTCCACGTTTAACACTTTTTAAGAGAATAATTTTTAAGACATAATTTTTTTAATTTAAGAAAAACATACGGTCAATTTGACCGTCGCTGTGCTTTATTGGTGTTTAGTGTGTTTATTATAGTTTTTATGTATCATTTGGTAATCACATGAGTAACAAAACATGTTAACATTTTACACAAACAACAGAAAAAAATGAAACTCCAAACTCCACGCTTCAAGACGACCAGCTCTGGCCTCGGGAAAAAATCTGTATAGGATTGTTGCCCAAGGCCATATTTGTGGTCTTACAGTGGGTAATATAGCTGTTATTTTACTTCTAGCAGGTATTCTTTTGTTTGTTACGTTTTACTACAGCCTTTTACAGATTATACAAGGTATATGTACAGGTATATCGACCGACAATTGCCAGCCGGTAAGCGAAACACGCGGTAAATCTGACCGACTGTATTCACACAATTCGTCCAATATGTACGACAACGTCGCTCCAACTAGTTGGAAATGACCAAATATTACGGAGAGGGGTAACAGCCGTCAAGGTCAAGCAGTTTAGCCACTATTACGTAGTAAAATTACCGATCGGTCAATTTGACCGATGTTTCGTTTTAAGTGTTAACTGTAGGTCCCTTAGTTGTCATTGGCTGTTGGGCTATTGATTGAAATTCCTGTCTAAGGAACATGTCAGCCTTTAGTCAGTTACAAGACTACAAGATCGCGCCACAATCATAACTCCTACTACCAACCTTCCAGTACTGTTGCCATTTCAATCTAATCTATATAAATGTGATGGTTTGAAGTAAACAAATTCCTATTCAAGAGTGTTATTTCAAGGATTTCATGAGCAATGCTATCTAACGTGTTTAGTGTCATAAAGCCAACGAACGTTTATTAGAATCTTTCAACTTAGATTTAGATTATTGAACTTCATTCCAAACAGGCTAGCTAGTGGTGAAGAAGCTGCGGAAGTAGTATTTGTTAAAATGGTAGGCCTAGTTGGGCCTTTATAATTATACACATCGCTAACATAGGCCTGCAGGGTCATACTGGATGTCAATGTTAATAATATTGGGTAGGGTAAGAATATCTGTTAGTGAAGTATGAGCTGAACCAAACAACACTTATGCACCTAATAAATTACTGAATTGAAAGGTTTTTCCATCTGAAAGTTGTCAATGTCAATAGATTTAGTGTCCACAGACAGAAAGTAAACATGGGTAATACTTGTCACTTGACCTAATAGATAAGTATGTTTCGTTTAAAGCTACATAATTAGGCTATACTTATTTTAGATGTAGGATTAAGGCAATATTAAAAACACCTCATAAATTGACAATTGATCTCAATTTGGAGACACTACTTGTAGAGGTTATGCTAGCTCAAAAGTAGCAAAGTCATCGCTACAAAATATCATACTGTTAAGTGATAGATTAAATATTTTATGTTTTCTGCAAGCTTACCCTGGTGCGTGCATACGTCCCATTTTACTGTTTAATCGAACAACTACGACAAATAATTAACTAATATGCCACAACCACGCTCCGAGAACGCAAGGCAGTAAAGAACCGGAACTTGTAGAATAAGCATGCATAGAGTTGAGATACGGTACAGGTTGCAGTTGAAAATTAAAACGGAAATGAAAACAACACGATGTAAGGAACAACATATCGTTTAGTACGTATTTATTTTTTACAATCCAGATTAAGATAAATTATTAAGTCGAAAATATGGCCAACAAAGGCGTACTGTTATATTATAAATTTTACCTAATGACAAGACAGAACTTACAAAAACATTTTGTTATGCTCTTTCAACAGAAATATTATCCGTTCAATTAGAGCTTTTATGTAAAAAAATAATTTTATATTGAATTAGATACAATTTGATATGTCTAAGCTACTATAGGCTTGATATTTGTATTTACATCCATGTGGGAAATGGGTTAGATCATGGATATGTCAAAAGGAATATTTTTTTAGTTCATCTAAAAAGCCTTTCTTATCTTTTATAGTAAAAATTTGATACAATAACTTTGGTAGTTTCCATGGAAACCTGTTACATGTTTTCCATCTTACGAATCACCAACACCCCCCCTCCACCAGAGGTAAAACATTTCCATGCCACAACAGAAATCACTTCATAACACTTATCAGTTCATTTATTTTTATGTAAAAAACAAATTTTATATTGAAAAGGCTATATGTATCTAACCTGTGGACCAATTTAATATTTTAATTTACAATCGTTCTGTACAAATCGACCAATAGTGCTTTTTAAAGAACTTAGAAATTCTTATTTTTGAGAAACCACCTAAACACTATTTGGGTTCATGAAGGCGAATACGTATGAAGGGTTAGCGGTGTACGTGTGATGAAATTAGTTAGATTAGATTATTGAAATAGTGACCCTAGCACAAGGTAGGTATCTTATTTTAAGCCAAGTATGAATGAGGATTGAGTGTAAGATGATTGTGCGCGATCTTATATAGTCTTGTTACTGACTAAGGCTAACATGTTACTTTAGAAAGGACTGTTTATTAATAGCTCAACAGCCGATGACAATTAATGGACCTATACAGTTTAATGTGGAATCCGAACCACGGCCTCTGAATTACGAATTGGTCTAACTACGGAGATGGTCTATGCGGATTAACGTAGCATTCAACTGTGCGGACGTTATAATCCACGCAAAGAATACTACACCTACCGACCATTGCTGACAACTATCCACATTTCGTGACTAATGGTTTTGGCATGAATATGTCTTAGCTCTGGGGGAGTGTTAGCAATTTGCGCCACCAAAATTTTAAACAGTGACGTAATTTAGTTAGTTACGTTGTATGGTTATAGTGACGTCATAGTTTGGTCATAAGAAAATGTTCAGATGAACTGAAACATTCCCTTTAGACGTTATCATGGTCTAACCTACTTTCCCATGGCGATTTAAACACAAACATTTTAATGTGGATATGTCTTAGCTCTAGGAGAGTGGTGTTGGCAAAAATGTTGGCAATAGAAGTCAGCTGGTGGAAATAACACACATATTGAATGGTAGAGCAGAAACAGTTAGTTCCAAAATCCTACTCATCACCAGAGGAGCCCCTCAAGGACTTGTCCTAGGCCCTGTACTTTTACCCCTCTTTACCAACGACTTCCCTGGGCTCATCAAAGATTACAGTAAAGCCCTAATGTATGCAGACAGCGCAGTAATGCTGTTGGGAAAACAAGAGCCAAGTCAACTAGAAGTAGACAGTTTTATTGCCCTCAACATGGCTATACAATACCGCCATAACAATGACCTTGTTGTGAATGAAACTACTGACTAAACAACTGATCATAGACAGGCAAAGCAAAAGCACAGGGAGAATTCCAGAATTGGATGAAGCCATAACTACTGAATATCTCGGCATAATACTCGATGATAAACTGAGATGGACAGAACATATTGACTCACTCTGCAACAAACTAAGCACCGGCTAAGTTGTAATCAGACGAATGAAGGATGTTGGTTGTACGACAACAGCAAAAACAGCATACCATCCCTTATTTGAGTCTCATCTGAGGTATGGTATTGCTGCATGGGGTGGGACTACAGTGCCGGTAGCCAATCTCAAACGATCCATATCCTTCAAAACGAGCCATCAGAATACTGCACAACCTAACCCAGAGAGACCTGCAGAGACGCGTTCACAGAACTCAAGATCCTGACAGTAATCAAATTATACATCCTGGAATAAATAGTATACGTCCGCATAAAACAGCCAGATGCAGCTAGGAGCGTAATACATTTTCATCATTACAACACCAGGCATGCAAACAACTACTGCCTACCCGTCCACAACAAAAGTTCCACAGAAAGACGAGATACATCGGCGCAAGATGTGGAACGCTCTGCCAGAGACATTCAAGAAAAAACAAGGACCACTTCCCTCAACAATATTGAAGAAGTGGCTACAAAAAAGACCATACTACAGCCTGGCAGAATTCCTCAACTTGACTGTGTAATTTTGTATTGTATTTTATTGTACAATTTTCATGTATGACACTATACTTGTCTTAATGATGATTTAATAAAGAGATTTTGACTTCGACTTTGCGAGATCAAAATTTCAAACAGTACGACATATATGGATAATGACGTCATAGTTTGGTTATAAGAATATTTGTTTAGAATAACTGAACACATTCCCTTCAGATATATCCATGATCTAACCTATTTCCCACAGGGAAATAAATACAAACATATTTGACATGGATATCCATGTCAGACACATATATGAATCTTAGCTCTGAGGAGAAATTGGCTATCCGTCACACCAAAATTTGAAACGTAAGTGACGTCGATAGTTATAAAGACATGTATAGAGGAACTGAAACGACTTTAGATTTATCCATGATCCAAACTATTTCTCTAAGAGAAGTAAATACAATATTTTTGACATGTATCCATCCTAATCATATTGATCTTATGAGTTTACGCTGAGCCACTTGAAGAGCCAAATATCCAGATTTCAGGGCAACTACCTATTAGACGGCTGCAGCACCAAAATGGAAATATAAAATAAAAAATCATAAAAATGAAAGAGGCTATTTATTTTTACTTTCTCCCCTTATCCATGGTATATGGAGAAAGTATTGTTTTCGTCAAAATTTTCGAATTTGAATTGAGAGTGGATATATCCGTTTTGGGGTCCCCTGAATCCAAAAAAGTGGGTTTCGACGTGATGTCTGTCCGTCCGGGTGTCTGTGCGCGCGCGTGTATGTTTGTGTGTGTGTGTGTGTGTGTGTGTGTCATGTTTAACATGAAGTCCTCCCAGAAAGACCTCTTCTTGATACTCCGGCCCAAACATTCTCCTTTTTACTATAGAAGTATACTGTAAAGATAATAGGTATACCAAAGGTATCTGAAAGATTCAAGATTTATGATTTATGAGATCATTATTTGAAACAATTAAGAGGTTCCAGTTCTTGGTTTTACCAATTACCTTGGTTCTACTCTTCTACCAACACTAATTATAGTAAGCATATAGGGAAGAAAATAATTTTAAAAGTCTGTGCATTCCCTCAAAGGCCATTGCCCGACCTGAAATGTAGAATAAATAAAATGAAGTAAATCAGAGATGTCGAGACGTCCACCATTTTTGTTGATTTCGTCGTATCTCTCAAGAGACTGTGTTCGATGTAATATTTGAAGAGTTTAAAGAATAAACATTTGAACAAACAATTACTTTTTGTCTTGTGCGTGATTATTAGTTTTATTAAAACGTTTCTGACCTGTGTGTTGTGAGTTTTAAATGTGTATTTCATGAACATTCTCCGGCCAGGAGTCGCCCTTCATTTTTGAGACGCTGAGTTTTTATCCTAATCATAAGTATAGGTAAGCTACGGAGGCAGGACGCCTTTTAGTATCTTATGATCTTTAGTTCATTTGTAATTATTGTCTCTCTTAAGAGGTTTACTAATTAAGCTAAGCCCGTCTCTCGTTTGTGGGTTAGTTGTCGATTTTAAAGCACACTTTAACCATAGGCCTAACAAGCCTTCTCTGTGAAAGGAGCATTCAATTAGTTCACAAAGATTTCTGAGCAGGTATAAAGGTCTTTTTTATTTTTCCTTCCATTGTTATCGTTTTCGAAGAAGTATTACATATACTTCTTGAATGTACTTAGGAGAATATTTAGACTGAAGCTTTGTTTTCCTCTCAAGCAGGTTTGACTGTCATGTTGTTTGATAAAAATATTGGTGATTATCTTTTACTATTTCATGTGCATTGCTTTTTTTACTGGTAGCTGAATGGAGAGCTTGGTACAAGCCAATTATAAGCCAATTGTGGTTAAAGTGAGATAATGAGATTGCTTATCTGAAAGTTATATTTATTGGTAATTTGTTAGTTTATATGAAATTATCTTGCACACTGAGTAAATTTATTTTCATTTTTTGATTACCTGTATTTTTGAAGGATTTAATTTGTTTTAATTCAGTGAATCAATTTCTGGGTTAAGATATTTAGGCCCTAACTACATAATATCATCTCACACTAGCCATACTTATTTGGTCCATCCGTCTCTTTTCAAAGGAGCACTCAACCAAAATAAAAAAAAGTTTCTTCACCTTAAAATGTTCATTTTATTTAGCCCATTGGCTACGATAGATGGCCACTGCCTGCTTTACTTTAGCCTACTTAATATTTGTTACTGGTATGCACTTTGTCGATTTAGTTTGTCACAATGCCGCTAGGAGTGCAGCAGTCTTCTATCAGCAAACTGGTAAAACACTGCACAGCCCTTTTTGCCGGCCTGATAGGGTCAGTCCAGCTGACCCACCTATGCTGATCCGATAGAACTGGTGTAGAAGTTAATGTATTAAAAAGACGTTTGTCTGGAAATAATGAACCAAATACATTACTACATACTCGCTTCATTTGTACATCTACAATAGGCATAATAACAAAAAATAAATATCATGGCAATGTGATGAATCCATAATTGTATTATAAATGTTCTGATTATTATGAGCTTCAAGGCCTATTGACAACACCAGGCTTCATTAATTATTGTGGTCCAAAGAAATAACAATTTGTTAGACTAATTAATAAATTCAGTGGAACTAGTAGCCTGTAGTTAAAAATGTTCTTTAATTTAATTTTTACAAAATCTTTCTTAGTGCTTGTGTATTATAAGCTTTACACTACTTGCTCCTTTCTGTGTCAATATCACACGCTGACGTTTGAATCATACTGGCACAGTATAGTTTCATCAACTAAATATAGGCCAAAGTCATATTTATTTATATTCGAGGTTCCAAATGAAAGTATAAGAGAAGGGATTAAGTTGATTTTTTTACTAACGGCAGGGAACTCATGTTGCCTCACTACATACCACTTCATAAATGCTGAGATATTGCTCCGCTGTTGGAGCTATAAACCTCTGTAAATTACAATAATTTAGAGTGTGACACATGCTTGGAATTGAGCACAGCTCTTCTACTAATTGTAAGGGAGGATATCGGTCTTCCTTTTCTCCCAAGGGAATGAATGATTCAAGTTTCAGAAGATATCATTAAAAAAATTATGAATATATCTTAAAAATATGCAATGGAAAGGAAGTTAAATGTTCGACACTCAATATTTAACCTGTTGACCTTTATAAGAGTGATGTTTAACAAGTGAAATGAAGAAACATGGTTATAAATCATGTTTATATGATTGATCATAATTAACTTATATGCATGTCCTCTCATGAAGTCCTCTGGGACGAACTGGCATTCATGCTGAGGGAGCTGGTACATTGGCCTTGGCTGATACAGTAGTATTTAAATTTTTGGCTCGGGCACAACTGAACTTGGCAGGTCGTTGTGGGTTTTCAGATGTTTAATTACTTTCTTAACTGAGATTGATCACTAGTTACTAAAACAATCAAAAGTACATTAGTTAAAAGAGTGAAAGGTGTAAGCCTAATGACTAAAATGGTTGAGTCTAGGGATGGCTATTTGCTTTCAACAATGCTTTTCAATTGAGATTGGATTGGAGACAATCAACTAGGTTTTGAACTATTATATCTTTGATTATTTATAAAACTTTTAGATCTTATGAAACTCAGTTTTATAGTTTCATGAGATTGGACCTTGTTGAGATTGGATCGGAGATGGAGATTGGATCATTTGGTCTTTAGTAAATTTTCATTTCATCAATAATTTTTCTTAATGTTACGCATAAATCGTTTATTAATTTTCTGTCACTTCAAGAATAATATTATAAATGTTTATATTATTTTTGGCTCAAAAAATTTTAACTGCTAGATGGCACCTCAAAACAAAAGGTCCATAGTCCCAGACTTAATTGTGATCATGGTAATAGCCTCATTCATACATATGGGAAAATTGCTTTAAAGAGAAAGAATTGTTTTTAACTTCAATAATTTTTTAGAAACACCCTAAAAACTATTAAGAATATCCTAAAAAGATTTTTTACTAAATTTTAAAAATTTTAAATGTCTTTAAAATGTTAAAATAAACATTTAGAGTTTTCTCTTATGATATCTAAAAGCTATTAAAATATTATCAATAAATATTTAAAAGACAGTGGTTCAAGTCCTTCTTGATTTACATGAAATGACTTTCTCTTCTCATTAGTACAGTTGAGCAGAACTAGGATATTCCACTTTTCACAAAGCCAATCAGCGTGCTGGCTACTCATTCCGGAGTCCACATGCCAAAACTACTCGTTTTATCAGTTGTTTTTGGGTTAATTGTGGAAGGTTCAAGCCTCAAACAGACTGCACACAAAGAAAGTGTGAAGAACTTGGTTAAGAGCAGTACAGACAGGTTGGCACCTCCAAATTACCCATCGTGTGAAAATCGCTCCTCTCAGAAAATAGTTCTGGCCTGCTGAATTTATGATTGAAGCGGAGGAGGAATCAGCTTGAAGGTCCACAATCGGTCTCATTCCAGTATTTCTCTTAAGCTCACATAGGCTCGTGATACTGTCTCACTCTAATTCAATTCCATGCAAGGAAAGAAGACCTCCCTTTGCTCAACTGAGTTAGCAGGTAAATAAGGGCCATTTCTGCCACAGCAAGAGTCATAGACTTCAAGTTAATCCGTAGCTTCTGGATTCTTGATGCATGTTCTGTGATACATGTTCTATTGCAATAATACAAGAAACAACGCTACGCCAAATTATCTGATAACACCCTTGCTTTGCCCACTATACCTCCACATCATTATATGTGGTGCAAGCATTCTTGCATTTCTGTCTATCTCAGTTCTAAAAATTGAGTTGGATTTGTGACATTCGGATAATTAGAGTTCCACTGTAATTTCAAAACGTGGTGAATTCTGTGCAGGCTTTAAAATGGAAATGTTTGGAAAATTCAAGATTATTTGAAAGGCATTGTGCAATACATATTGATAGGTAGGAGTTTAAAGAAGCTCGTCAGAAGTTTGCTTGTCAAAGTAAAGTACGGATTATCAAGGCAATATAAACTCCATCCATTGACGTATAGCTGATAAAAGAATCTACCTGTAAAATACAAAATAAAATTCTACCGATATTTCTTTGATTACTGTACTGTGCTACTAGATGTGACTATCGTGTGTGTAACCTGTTTGTAGCCTTCAGCTAAACTGAATCATCAGAAGAGAATCATCCTAAAATAAGCTGGTGGATTGTGTAAAGTACTTCAGTCACTAATTTGCATCTGTAAATCTTAAAAAATACATGGCTTCAAAAAAGCTTCCTAAAAAAGTGTAGGTTGGAATTATCAAGGCCGGTTTTGAGGGAATTTGGAACGTTGCCGTTTTTAATGTTCTTTGCAAAGAAATAAAACAAAATAAGCAATTTTCTTTAACCCAAAAACAATTCTAGTTATCGTTTTCTTAATTAGGCCTAATTATAATTCCAAAATATTAATTATCAATAAAATTCAGGTGGTGTGTCTAATGGTTTTAGAAGTGTGATTAGTGTATTAATATTTTTGGATTAAAATTATAAAAACAATAATCAGAATTAATTTTGCGTGGTAACATTAAACCAGGTGAATATAATATTACACTCAATGCAATATTGAGTTTGCAAAAATAATCTAGCAGCAACAAAGTAATATGAGGAGCAATGGAGAATGATTTTTTTGTCTCTACGCCAAAATTTAACTCATCAGTCAAGAGACACAGTAAAAGCATACGTTTTTAGGGAAATAGCCCAAACCAAGGTGGGCATCACATGATTGAACCTACAACCTCTTGCACTGAATTCCATTATGCCAATTCACAGAAGAAAAGATGTCAACCAAATACTTAAAGTTGTTACATAGCCTCAAGATTGAACTGATTGAAGTGAGAGAGGTGATCAAATCAATTGTTTTTGAGTTTTGTGTTTAGTACTTGAAAGTTGGATGTAAGGTTAGTAATCAGGGCCTTTCAGTGGTTATTCGGCCTTAGTTGTGGTTGTTTTGGCAATTATGCTAATCACTTTTAGATAAGATTACCATTTGAAATGGCGACCTACCCAGGTAGGTATTTTAAGCCAAGTATGAATGAGAAGTGATTGTGGGATGATTGTGGCGCGATCTTGTAGTCTTGTTACTGACTAAGGCTGACATGTTCCTTAGACAGGACTGTTAATTAATAGCCCAACAGCCGATGGCAACTAAGGGACCTACAGTTTTTAAAGTGAAATCCGAACCACGGCCTCTAAATTACGAACTGGTCTAATCATGAGGATGGTATTTGCGGATTAACATAGTATTCAATAGTGCGGACGTTAATCCACACAAGAGAACACTACACCCACCGCCCATCGCTCATAACTATCCACAATTCGTGACCTCCAAGTAGCTGGATTACAGGACGTCACCACCATCCCAGTCACTGTTCCTAAACTAATGGAATAAAATGATTTGTAGAGAACTTTGAAATTAAAGATATTTCAGATAAAGATGTTTAGGATTTAGAATAACTTAGCTTCTACCCTCTTATTTTATATTACTCTTGGAAAGAATGGATTGGAGAAGGTAAATGTCTCACATCCACAGAAGTGTGCACCAAATCCAAACCTATTTTAATATTGCGTTTGGAAGACCTTGGTAATTATTCCTATTACGCATTAGGCCCACCTATTAAATTTCTAAATGGCGATCATCCATGTATTTTAAGCCAAGTATGAATAAAAAATGAGTGTAAGGTGATTGTGGCACAATTTTCTAGTTTTGTTACTGATGTGTGTTACTGACAAGGCTGACATGTTCCTTAGACAGGGACAGGACTGTAAATTAATAACCCAACAGCCTTGACGGAACTGCAGATCTGAACCACTTACATTACATAAAGGGGCGGAGACATGTCCCTAGGCATGTCAGCCAATTTGGTTTTTTGCGCACCCCCTGATGATGGTGAGTTCAGGTTTACTCCAGTCTTAAAAGCCTGCCATCATGGCAAACTGCGGTAACTTAGCAAATACTTTAGCTTCTCCTGTGGCTGTTGTCTACCCCTCTCCATGGTTCCAAGAGTTGTAACCCTTTCGTCACAAGTCCATTGCAGTTAAATAGCAGATCAACTGCAATCTGCTCAGAGTGCTCGCACCATCTGCATGCTGAATCCCAAGTATAGAATCCCAACCGTGCAAGATGTTTTCTCAACTGTCCGTGTCCCGTGATAAGACCTATCATCATAGGTCTTATCACCGACCTACCTAGTCGTAGAAGATTTTCTGCAATCCTTGCAGAATGGGAGCTGAAGGTCAACTTACCATTACCCCCTCCTAATGGTAAGTTGACCTTAAGCTCTGACCATCTTCTGCGATGATTCTCATGAGCCCAAGCTATGATTGCATGGTCAGCATGTGCCCTAGAGATCCCGCAGAAGGGCTGTGGTCCCATGAAGGTGGTGACAAGATAATCCTTCATTGGCAAGGTAATCCCCAATTACTTCATTTCCCTCAATATGTGCTTGTCCTGGGACCCAGTAGAGGGTTATATTGTTTCCACTTTCAAGAGCCGAGACTATATTACGGTAATCCCAATCACAATCTTGGATGTAAAGGTGCAGGAGTGAAGTGCTCTGAGATCGGCTTGGCTATCTGAAAAGATGGTGATTCCTATAACTCCTGTTGAGTTTTTACAGAGCACACTCCATGATCGTTGATACCTCACCCTTAAACACTGTGGGGACAACCCCTTGGGAGCAAGAATACATACTTTATCCTGTAGCCTATAGATTCCAGCACCGGTACCCTTGCTTCCCTAGTATGTGTACCATTCTGACTCATAGATTTGAAGAAGTCTGCCTCCCTCTTCCCAGTCCGCTCTTTAGGGGGTAACCACAGAGAATGACTTTCTGGAGGAATATCTAGAGTAAATGGTTAGAAGGCTTAACGAGGCTCTCCGAAACCAATATTTGACTCTGAATTACGATCTGGTCTAGTTATGAGGATGGTCATTACGGATGAACTTTGAGTATTCAATTGTACGAATGTTAATTCACACCAGGGAACATTATATCTACCGACCACTGCTCATAACTATCCACAATTCTTGACTTCCAAGTGGCTGGATTACGGACATGCCACTGTCTCAGTCTCAAAACCAAAGCCTGAACAAAGTCTCAAGGCTAGTTTTATTTATTTATTTAATTGAACAGGGCTAGGATATAGGTACTGTATACTACCTCAACCTGAAGGTTGAGGTAGAACAAACACGTTGAACACTCGTTGAACAAACACTTATCAAGGGCTTTATACATCCAGCATGTTTGGTTCAGTTTGGAACCTTTGCCCCACTGCTTACTAATGGTTCTTTTGCAGGCTCCTAGGGCTCTACATCCTTAGGACTATGCAAAGTCTGGATGGTTGTTTCAGGTCAATCTCTGATCCCCAAAACCCCCAGATACTTTGTTGCTTGTTAGCAGATCACTTCCACGCAATAAATTTGACGAGGAATGATCGCCATTCTGCCCTTCCTTGTGAGGGTTGCCATCTCTGTTTTATATGGCACTTCTTACCATAGGTACTTCTGCAGGTCCCAAGGGTTCTGTATCCTTTGGACAGTTCAAAGTCTGAATTTCCAGGTCGATTTCTCATACCGGAAAACCCCAAGATACTTAGAAACTTGTTTGCTGATTAATTTCACACCATAGATTTGACGAGGAGTGATCGCTATTCTGTTCCTTTTGAAGGTCCTCCAAAAGGCACTCCTCCCCAGAGGTCAAGTTGTCTTTACCAACCTGAGGTTCAATGCTCAGTGCGGCCATTTCCTTGCTAAATGGCAAATATTTAGATGTTGCACCCAGAGGATCAATGGCAGGTCCGTTTCCTCCCTGGACTGTCAACATTCGGGTTTGAGATATACCCGCGAGTAGCTAGGGATTGTCGGTTGCCCGAGCCAGAGCCCCGCTTACCTGGGGAAGGCTACTTGAAACTAGAGGTCGCCTGGTATTCAGAGCCTGCCTACTCAAACCAAGCACTCTGGGCCACACAGTCTTAGGTGTGTACCCTAACCACCTTGACTTGGGAGTGGTTGACTGAAAGAAGAAAAGTAAAGACACACATAATGCAGGGTCGAAAAGAGTTTGGGCAAGATTAGTCTAGAAAAGAACAAGAAAGAAGAAAAGAGAGAAGTAGGCCGTTACTCTTGGAGGAGTAAGGACTGAAAGCTGGACGGACCGTCTCACAGTTTGGCTAGGGTACCTTGGAGTTGCCAGCCTCCCCAAAATACGAGAGACCTCCTGTGCTGACTATCCCTGAAGGGCTCAAGGCTAGTTAGTCCAAGGTGACTTGATCTTGTATCTAATATAATTTCCCGAGAGTTAAGCATATAAGCCACTTTCTCATAAATGGGCAAACGAAGAGAATTCACTAATCCCTACAATAATTCGGACCAAAAAAGATAAACAGAGCCTCAGCCATGTGACATACTCACAGAAAGACAGGAAATAACTAAGGTGGATTGTAAGCATGTCATTACTAGGTAGCCAAAATATTCACCACCACCGTGAAAAATTCTTCTTTTTAATATACCTCTACACAGTTAGAAGAGTCATCCATGGTTATTCAGGCAACTGGAACCAAAAATCTACAGAGTCCAGTTCAACACGTCAAGATCCAAGAGATGTGATTCATATTAGCATCTGAGTGGCCAATCACTCTAAATCAGAATAACTTGTAAACAATTTAAATACATCAATTTTGATTGCTGGTAACAGGGTGAAAAACACTATAAGTCAAAATGCTCAATTAAATACAAATCAGTTGAGATTTTATGTGTTATAATGTAATTTTATGTCATCCAAACTTTGTCCTAAAGGGCCGAATTGCTGCATACTTTTCATCATTGAGCACACAATTCTCCTGAAATGGCATGACGTTAGAGACTGCATGTTTCCTTTGGTAGAAGTTGACCTTCACTCGGGTCAAACATTTTACCCTCTAACACACTTTGTGCTGTCTTGCACATATAAATGACCTACTTTTTACTTTATAAATAATTTCTTATTTCCGAAGCAAATTTTTTTTCCAAAATTTGTTTCAAATCTTTTTTTAATCTAAAATGACAGCCATTATATTAGGTTATATATTTTTCTGAAGGTTAAAAGGTATATTTGAAGATACTTCTTTCATTTACCTCATGTTATAGCCTGGGGGGAGGAGATTTCATCAGAAGTTGGCAAGCAGAAGAATGTAGCGTGTAGTTAAAATTTATAATCAAATTATTTTGACTATGTTGAATCTCAGCCTCCCTATTTCCTCAGAAAATGCTGGTGTAGGTCACAATTATTAAACTCATTGATACATGATTTGCTTAAATTAAAAGATATCTTTTATGAAGGAAAAATCTAAAGTTTTAAGTATTATTCAAATAATTGTTATATTAAACTTTTTATTTAATTTATTAACTAGATCATAAACACCTACAGTTTAACGTGGAATCCGAACCACGGCCTCTGAATTACGAATTGGTCCAATTATGAGGATGGTCTTTGTGGATTAACGCAGTCTTCAATAGTGCGGATGTTAATCCACACAAGAGAACACTACACCCACCAACCATCGCTTACAACTATCCACAATTCGTGACCTCCAAGTAGCTGGATTACAGGACGTCGCCACCGTCCCAGTCAATTTACCAAGCAATTAAAAAAAAACATTGCAAACCATTGCTCTCAACCATTTCCAGAGTTATTTCATTGATCTTATCTAAGCATATAAACTTGTTATGATGTATTGTACTAATCTAATTAAAAACACAATGAGGTATATGTTGAGTGTTACTTACTAATTTAATTCAAAACTCTTTACAATACTATCTCTCAGAATCAGCTAAGTGTCAACCAGAAGAATACCTACTATAAAAATTAAAAACAGAAAGAGAAAAATCATTCAGTTATCCGTGTACCGACAACGTTGACTAAATTATGACCAGTTGACTAAATTATGACCAAAATCACAAATAAATTGTTCAAGAAAAAATCTTAGGAGTTGCTTAGTCATTCGGGTTGGCATCGTAAATTTTCTTTTGACATTAACTTTAAGAACATCTGTAACTAAAAAGTTATTCAATTTACTTGCCGTAAATCATTGACCAAGATTAAACACACTTCTAAATATGCAATTCATTCTTGGGAAATTGGTGATATTGTTTGTTTTATGTTTTTTTCTTTTATAT
This sequence comes from Nephotettix cincticeps, assembly GCA_023375725.1. Lineage (NCBI taxonomy): Eukaryota > Metazoa > Arthropoda > Insecta > Hemiptera > Cicadellidae > Nephotettix > Nephotettix cincticeps. The sequence goes on from JAGISJ010000012.1 coordinate 162,183, forward strand.
GGTATATCTATCAGTAGCCTTCCAAATATTTTTTTGCAGTTACAGGTGATTACAAAACTTTTGTTATAACAATAACCATATTTTTAACATGCAAAAAGGGTTGCAGTTTTAATAATATAATCATATTGATTTTCCATTTTAAAATAATAAATGTTGGAAGCCATTTGGCAAGGGCACTTTGCTTGCATATAGTTAAACCTTATTCTGCCAAATAATTTTAAAATTCTTAAAACCAGTTTGATTTAAGGGAAGATATATTTACTGTGAGCATTTAATCGTTGGTTATTGCATTTAATGTGAATTTTGAACATTTGAACGATGTTTCAATTTTTCCGATTGAGAGGGCTGGGTGAGTCACCTCCAAAGGGTATATTTCCGCCTCTCGGGAGGAGCTCTGCTTGGAATCAGCAAAAAGTGTATATAACCTCTGCGGTAACCTAAATCTTGTACTAGTGCAAGGTTGTGCTAAAAGTAATTAGGTTATGGAACAAAAAACTACTCATAGTAGGCGCTACGGCTACGATTGGAAAAATTATGTTGGGAACAAATGAATGGGTCCCCTGGAAAATGCTCCAAGCGACAAAAACATAGTTTGGAGTTATCAAGCGTAGAAAGTTGAAATGACCGTTGAGCCCCACAAAGCGTGCCAATTCTGACAGACAAAATCAGGGCCACCAACTCAAATATCATCAAACCAAATATACCATGGTTTAGCTCAGGGCTTCCAGAAGATTTTCAACTAAATATCTCAGTTTTTGAAATTTTGTCGGTTGGAATGTTTTCTGGGGGACCCATTCAAATATCGTCTGTCGAAGTATCAAGTTTTATAATACAAAAGGTTTTCTTATTTATCAATGATACTAATGTTCATTAATGAATACATACGGTTCATTTAAATAGAGATCAGCTAACTTAGTGAAAACTAGAGGTTTTAATCCAAGGTCCTGGTATAGATCAGATATATTTAAATTTCATGTATTTATCAAACTTAATAATTAATTGGCTTATCAGGTTTCACTAAGATTTTAGATTTAATTAGGTTTAATTTATCAGAGTTGTGAACCAATGAAATATGATGCTTCTTAAAATATATGAAGGTTTAAATTAAATATGAGCACTTTAATATCTATAAAATTAACACGTTTGCAACAACAGGGAAAATGCTGACTTTCGTTTTCGCCACGGATCAATTTGCATAAAAATATAAATAACCACACTATTTTTCTGTCAATTTCTCTTTGTATTGATGGAAAACCCACGTGGGTATTATTTGAACAAAATAATTTTTTTATATTTATTTTTAATTTTTAATAAGTGGAACCAGATGGAGTAACTCACACCTCAAATTGATGCAATCGTGTACCCCATCTGGTACATACGTAACCCTTTCAGTGCCAACATCCGTATATACGGACATCGGCAAAACGTGCAAGATGAGCCAGCGTCCGACTATACGGACGTCCTAAAAAAATTTTAAAAGATTTTATTTTTTTCAAAACATTTTTTATATTTGTGTTTAGGATATAAAGAACCCATTAAATATAATTATTTAAGTTAAAATGCTATTCTAAGTATTTTTGGTTGCAGTCCTTATTAAAAACTGTTGTTTGTTTACTTGTTTAGTTAGCTGATAGACTTAAGAAATTTGAGGTCATTATTATTGTTTGTTTGGTTTCTTTTGTAATAATGAAGTGTATAAATTTACCTTTCAATGATAAAACAATTCTTAGAGTGTTAAAAAGGTTACAGTAATTTTTCCATGAGTGATTTGAGTGGGAGTGATGAGTAGCCAAGATTAGGCTTTGGCAACACGGATAGTGATCCAGATTTTGATCCTGATAATCAGAATCCTTTAAAAATAATAATTTGAATCATTTTATTCATGTATATAGTTATAGATACAATTCAAATTCCATGACTAATTTATAAATATTTTGGAGTGTGATTAATCTTTTCAGTAACTTATGCAAAAACCAAAACTCGCGATATTTTCTAAATTAATCACAAAAACTTCATTTTTTAAGATAAATGTGTAACTTTTTTGCTTATATGTACAAAACTAAGTATAGTTCAGCAAAAATACTCAATTTTAATCGTGAGGAATTTTCTACTGGCATTTTTTTTACTTCAAACTGAAAAATTCACTATAAAATATTATTTAAGTAATATTTTTTCATAGTTTTTTTATGAATATAGATAGTAAGTAAATTCATTTTATCTGTCACATTTACCTAACTTATTTATGAACAAAAGGAAACCAAAAGTATCCATTTTCATCAGTAAGTAATAAACAAATGAAAGTTGTTCTCAAACAGCTAAAAACTGCTAATTTTAACCTGGTATTTCTAGCACACGCTATCGGAATAACACCTGGCACTGAAAGGGTTAATAAAGGTTATCTGCTTGGCAGACAAAGGGGGACAAACATTTACAAACAATATTAAATACAGGCGTGTTGATCATTAATGGCATTAGAAAACATAACGAGTATGTAGCCTATATGGGATGCACAACGCACTTTGGTTATGCTCCGTAAGTACCCGATAGAGCGCACAACGTCGCAAACATATTAATCTACTTTCGGGAAAAAACCTCTACTAAATTTTGATTTTTCGTTTGCGTAATATGTCTCAGGCAGTTTGTTAAGACTTGTCTTTCAAGCTCTTAAACTTAAAAGAATCATTGTTGGAACAGAGAAAGCATAAATTAGTGTAGTAAAATTATTATGATATTATGTCAAAATATTTCAGTTGCAATATTCATCGTGACTATTGTTATCTGCTCTACAATCGACAGTATTTTGTATTAATTTTTAAAGTTTTAAGTAATTTGTTCAGAAAATGTTATTGATCAGCTACTATATCCGTGGTGTTAGTTTTTTGTAATATTCTATAGTAGTTTTTGTGTGGTTTTTATTGACGTCTACAATAACCTTTTATGGTGGTAGAGTGTGTGTGCTTGTTTCTTTTAATTGTCTTAAGGTTTGTCCCAGTGCAAGATAGTTTATCTAAAATGTTTTTCAGTAGGTGAGAAATGAGTGATGATTCGGATAAGACAAAAAAAACCGAAAAAAGATGCAAAAGACCACTAAATGCTGCAAGTTCCACGGACAGCTCAGATAGTGGTAGTCCGTTGGCTGTCACCAAGCGCTCTCGGAAACAGCTTGTAAGTTTTACGTTATCAAGCCGATAAGTCGTAACAAGGTAATGGTATGCATCTCATAGTTACTTTATATAGCCAAACATTTTCTTCGGCCATCTCTTCAACCACATGGTGATTATTTTTTTTTTTAGATAATTGTTAAGATTGTTTATTTAAATTATTTAATATTGGTTTTTGTTACTGTTAAGGGTAAATAAAACATTTTCTAGAATCAGAAGTAATTATTAGCTTTAATTATATTAAACGTGCAATTTTTATGAAAACTGTAACTAAGGTTTTGTTAAATATTATGTTGTAAAAAAACAATGCATTTTGTGTTTATTTGCATTAATAAGATAAAATGCAAATCCTTATGAATCTGTTTATATGCTGGAGATTTTGGAGTTGTGATGAGGAGGTAATTTAAACATATTGCAATGTACCGAGAAAGATCAAGTTGGGTATGCAAGCTGGTGGCGAATCTCACAATGTTACTTTGTGTAAATTGTTAAATGTGTGTACAGCGTTCACACTAATGTCCAATCCTATAATTCAGACTCGCAGGTTACGTACCTATAGATCAAGATCTGATGTCAGTTAGTCTAATCCAAGTTTCCACTAGTAAAGTTGTGACATAAACTAGACTCTACTTTCAAATTTATAGACTGAGTCCTTATAAGATTAGACTTGCCAAAGAGATTCACAGACCAAGCTCCAACATAAACGACTTTTGACATGAATTTGTCTTAGCTCTGGGGGGGGGGTATTGGCAATCAGTCAGACCAAAATTTGAAACAGTGGCTCCTCATGCTTAGTGATGTCATGTTGTTTTAAGGACTGACGTTTAGAAGAACTGAAAACATTCCTTTTAAACATATCCATGATGTAATCAATTTTCCACAGGGAAGTACAATCATTTTTCCTTGACACTTTCATAGATCTCGTCGTCGTCTTCCTTCAAGGATTAGGCGGTCTGCCTGTTCCGACTTCAAAGCCTCTTCACATCCATCTCTTGCACGGTCTGCCCACACTTCTCCTTCCAGCTGGTTGATACGAAAGAGCCGCCCTGGGAATACGAATATCTTCCATCCGCTCAACATGGTCTCTCCAGTTCTGCTTGTTGATTTCAATTTTCTGCCATACAGAGAATATGTTCCTGAGTATGAGTTCCTGCCTTATTTCAACATTCCGAATTCTATCTTTCCTGGTACACCCCTTCACTGCTCTCAAAAATCGCATCTCAGCTGCCTGAAATGTACTCCACTCTCTTTTCTTCGGTATCCAGGTTTCAGAGCCATATAGGAGAGCTGGGATGGCCATCACCTTGTAGAATTCTAATTTGGTCTCTTTCCTGGCTTTATTTTTCAGAGTCCTGTTTATTGTCCCACAAATAGTTTGGAATCTATTAACTTTCATTATCAAGTCTTGATCTTCTTCATAGCTAATATCACAGCCCAAATATTTGAAATGTGACACTTGTTCTAAGACTTTATTATCCAGAACTATTTTTGTTCTTAGGGGCTCCTTCCCAAAGAATGCCATCACCTTTGTTTTGCTGAGGGAGATCTTCATATTATATTCCTCACTTAACTGGTTTAATTGATATAGTGCTCTCTGTAGGTTGTCCTCTGTTTCCTGCAGTATTACCTGATCATCAGCAAACCACAATGAGCTGATCACAACTTTAGGTGTTATTTGGATGCCTGGCTGTATTCTTTGATTCCATCTTCTGCAAAGATCATCTGCATAGATGTTATACTATGTTGGGGAGAGTGGGCAACCCTGTCTCAATCCCATGTTGTTGTGGATTTCGTCTGTCAACTGACCAGAGCAGTTCAAAATTATGGTCGTTCTGGAGTATAAACTCTTTATGACTTCTATCAGGTGGATTGGAAAGCCTCGTCTTATCAGTATATTAAATAGCAGCTGTCTATCAACTTTGTCAAACGCTTTGACATAGTCGACAAATGCAAGATGAGTTTCTAAGTTAAATTCTTGAAATGATCTGCTTTAATGCAAAAACATCGTCAATACAGGACCTTCCAGCTCTGAAGCCAGCTTGTTCCTCCAATAAAAGTACATCCAAGATTTTTCTGAGTCTATTATTTATGATTTTACTGTACAACTTGTAAACATTGCTCAATAAACTGATTCCTCTATAATTGTTTGGATCTCTTCTACTCCCTTTCTTGAAAAGTGATATCACTACTACTTTCCTCCAATCTTAAGGAATATATTGCGAAGTCCAACACATGTTTAATAGGTGGAGTATCCTGAATTTGAGCATTGTACCTCCATATTTCAAAAGTTCTGAATTTATATGATCCAATCTGGTTGCTTTTCTATTTTTCATTTGTGAGAGAGCTTTTTCTAATTCCTCAATATCAATGAGATCAATACTGTCTACTCTATCTTGGGATCATGATTTTCATCGATGAATGGTAAATCACTTCTATACCATAATTATTTATAGTGTTTGATCCATTCATGTCGTCCTACACTATCTATTTGAGCCATCTCCTTAACGTCATTATTGAGGTGTTTCATTAATTTATAGGCAACTTCCTGCCTTCCATGTAAATCTTCCTCAATGCCTGAGATGAACCTATCCCAAGAATCTTCATGAGCTTTCCTAACAATGTTCTTAGCTGCATTACGTTTAATCCTATAGTCTTCTCTTGTCTGCTCTGTTGAGGATTGAAGAAGTTCTTTGTATGCTTTTTTCTTATCTCTTATAGCTTCAGATATCTTTTCGTTCCAAATTTTTAAACCTTTTCGCTTTTTTATTAACTTTTGTGTGCCAAGTGCCTCATAAGCTACGTTTTTCACCTCATCTCTTATATTGGCCCATTCCTCCTCCACCGTTGGTGCAGTTGGCAACAAGGAGAGCTTCTGTGTTAATCGGTTCTGATACAAATTCCTAATGCTTTCATTCTGAAGGAGATACACTTTATAAGCTTCATTTCTATTGTCTTGTGTGTTTGTACCATTTTTCCTCCACCTGGCCCACAGCTGAATTTTTGAAGCAACTAAATAATGGTCACTTGATATGTCACTGCCCCTGTATACTCGTGTATCTATGACTTGACTGGACATTTTCTCATTAACAATGACATAATCAATTAGAGATCTATATCCTCTTGCTGCCCACGTGTATTTGTGAATGTCTTTCTTTCTGAAGAATGTATTTGTAATTTTCAATTCATTAAATGTGCAAAAATCACGCAGTTGTCTACCAGTATCATTTAAGTGACATTCCCCGAAAGTTCCAACCACTTGAGGAATTGGTTGGTTTCTGACACGAGCATTCATATCTCCAGAAATAATTACATAATCTGATTTTTTAATGTGTTTTAATTGTTCTTGTAATATCTCGTAAAATTCAGTTGTATCTGCTTTCCTTCCTTCCTCCGGTGCATACACACCAATTACTGTCAAGAAACCTCTGTCCAATCTGAAACGTATTGTTATTATTCTTTCATTTACGAATGTATAGTTTTCTATCCTGTTTTAGCGAATTTCCCATAGGGAAGAAGCTATTACCACACTCACTATTGCCCCAGCTTTATTTTTTCTCTTTAGGTGCCCAGAGCTTCCTCCTTTTTTTATTATATATATATTTGTTTTTCTTATGTATATATATAAGTGTCTTTGCACGATATCTCGTTGTGCCCGTCAGACCTTTGGTAGAGACGTGTATTCCTACAAATGCTCGGACGAGTTCGTAAACCAGACATCTCGGTCAATACTAGTTTTGTTTTGTACAAATTTTTTGCGTTTTTCACTGTAATTTTTAAAAATTTCTAATTTTATATTTCACCATTGGAATCAGCTTTCCATAAGTTTAGTTTTTCTCTATCTAATTACCGAGATATAAAAAATCTAAACACAGTACGTTGTATTATACTCCAATGTTATCTTATGAGGATTTTTAATTTTTCATTAATCTTATTTTTATTAAACTGATATTTGCTTCATGTGGTTGAATTCATTTTTGCTAAAAAATTATAGTTGTGTTTTAAATTCAGCAAACCGCATACCTTCAAGTAATCATATGGAATTAGGCAAACTTTTTTATGACAGATGTTAATAAAGTTTTATGTAAAAAATAAAATTTTTATAATACTTTTCATTTCTAACAGCAGCAAAATCACATTATTTTAAATATGGAGAATAGGCATAAACAATTATGTAAAGAAATCCAAACTTGAAATAATATTATTATTATTGATTTACAAATCGCTGAGAATATGCGAGTATTCCATTTGCGATCTACTAGCACCATCACTCCGGCACAAGCTCTCCTATTTTGTTCCACACCACTCCACACTTCTACATAATCTCCCCAGTCCTTGGTGCCCTTCAGCTTCTTCTTGGTCTCTGTGATCACTGCCAGGTTCACTTTACGTTGCTTCAACTCCTGTATCAGTTCTCCTTCCTTTTTATTCACTCCTCTTACATTCCAGGTTGCAAAATTCATCGTTTCCGTTATTCCAAATAGTTTTTTCTTTGAGAGTCCTTTGTTTTTATCCGTTTTTCCTGTCCCGTCCGAGGCTTTTTGAAGTTTGCCAGTTATAAATTAATCCCCTGGCCGCGGTACGAACGCTGTGCAGGTTAGGTTCAGCGGTGGGGCCGCCACCTTGCTGCGCCTGAACTCACAGGATTTTATTTGGGGTTTCTCCTTAGGCTCTTCCATCATCTTCGGTATGTTATGCAAAAATGAACATGTGAAATAAGCATTATTGTTATAGTTTATAAAGGTTTGTACTGAGACCTATTTTATGATATACTAACCCTTTGAATGCCAAATTATGCAAAAAAGATTTTTTAAGCCAATTTATTTTTATCTCTCTAACTATTGTGTTAATATAGAGTAATAAAAGCACAAAAATGTAAAAAAAACATAATTACCTGAAAAACTTCAATCGAACTGGAAAAAAACTTTTTGCAACAAAATTTTGTTGAGAAATGAGAAATAATGTGCATACATATTTTAAAGTTACATTTTTATCCACACTAAATCAAAATATTGTTTTTAACACCAAAAGAAGGATCAACAGAAATTCAGTTCATGATAAATGAAAATAAAACACTAAATCTAGTAGTTAGGATCATCTATTGTCTCACTTCACAAAACTACTATATAGTATATTTAGCCTACACAATAGCTACTATAGCGATGGCTGTACAGCCACGAATATTATAAAAACTAACTGATAAAGATAGATTTTCTTTAATACAAACACCTAAGACAAAGACTAGGTTATAAACAATCACCCGACACAAACATTGTCTGCATCACCCAGCTGACCCACGAGTATACTCGCCATTGGCGCTAGATCGCTGCGCAGTAAACAGTGACACACACAAAAATCTGTTGTGAGGAAGATTTAGGGATCCATCTAGATCAATCAGATTGCCACAATATTTTTTTGTGTGTCGCCCCATCGCTATTGTATTCCTATCCTGCCTTTATAGGTCTACAAATTAAGTTATCACATCCACTGATTCATTAGGCTTTTAAACGCAATTCCTGATTGATATTGATGTACAGTAACTAAACAACTACAAATACAACTGCACAGTAGTATGTATTGATGTCCTACACAAACTGGTATGAATTTTAAATTTAAACTGAAGATGGGAGTGTGTGGTGAGTTTAACCCATTCCGGGTCGCCAAATTATGCAAAAAAGATTTTTTAAGCCAATTTATTTTTATCTCTCTAACTATTGTGTTAATATAGAGTAATAAAAGCACAAAAATGTAAAAAAACATAATTACCTGAAAAACTTCAATCGAACTGGAAAAAAAACTTTTTGCAAAAAATTTATTTTTTGAGAAATAATGTGCATACATATTTAAAAGTTACATTTTTATCCACACTAAACCAAAATATTGTTTTTAACACCAAAAGAAGGATCAACAGAAATTCAGTTCATGATAAATGAAAATAAAACACTAATTCTAGTAGTTAGGATCATCTATTGTCTCACTTCACAAAACTACTATATAGTATATTTAGCCTACACAATAGCTACTATAGCGATGGCTGTACAGCCATGAATATTATAAAAACTAACTGATAAAGATAGAATTTCTTTAATACAAACACCAAAGACAAAGACTAGGTTATAAATAATCACCCGACACAAACATTGTCTGCATCACCCAGCTGACCCTCGAGTATACTTGCCATTGGCGCTAGGTCGCTGCGCAGTAAACAGTGACACACAAAAAAATCTGATTGCAACTAATAAATACTGACTGGATGTTGTAACTACATCCTGAAACTAGTTGACAAATGACAAAAGTGGATTACCATGCCATCTATCGTCGATTCGGATCACTGAATTTGACTCTAAATGCCATTATAGAAATATGTGAGTATACTCGCTTATGGCGTTGAGTATGTGAGCAAGTTAATTCTTCCGTTCAAATGGTTAATGATTTTTTTACTAAAATGCTTATAACTAGTTACCCTAGCAAACAATAATGAATTGATGTTAGATTTTTAAAATACATCATCATCATAAATGCCAAAATAACTACAGATTTTGCCATGTCATCCACAGGGTGTTACTAACAAATTCGCTTAGATAGCCTCATGTCATCCAGGAACATCCTAAGAAATGCATACAATCACAGATCCCTTTTTAGAAAGTTGTTAAGCTAATTCTAATAGGCTTCAGTTCAAATTATTTTGGATGAAGAGTTTCACTGTTGTGAGGAAGATTTAGGGATCCATCTAGATCAATCAGATTGCCACAATATTTTTTTGTGTGTCGCCCCATCGCTATTGTATTCCTATCCTGCCTTTATAGGTCTACAAATTAAGTTATCACATCCACTGATTCATTAGGCTTTTAAACGCAATTCCTGATTGATATTGATGTACAGTAACTAAACAACTACAAATACAACTGCACAGTAGTATGTATTGATGTCCTACACAAACTGGTATGAATTTTAAATTTAAACTGAAGATGGGAGTGTGTGGCGAGTTTAACCCATTCCGGTCCACCAAGATGGGCACTGCCCGTCCTCATGGGATGTGTTGGATTATTAGTTTATTTTGCCGTTGTATTGTAGCAGACGTTTACAGCTGTGCGACTTTCTTCTCCTAATGAACCTAACTTCTTATTTTATACTCTATATCGTTTTATTTTTAGTGATATTGCCGTATAACCTCTGACAAACACCAATGGCAGGACACTGTTCGGCTTTTGTTTGTTTACACTCTTGTTTCGACAACATGTCAACTCGCGATAATATCTTTGTGAACTCTCGTAAATTTAATGAGTTTGTTGTGAACAAACAGTGAAAGAGTGTTGAGTGTAACAGTGAAAGAGAGGATTAATAAAACAATGAGCAATCACAAGAGTACAGTTAGGATTCCAATGAAGAAACGCAAAATGAAAGTGAAAGTGAACAACTACCGACTTGGAACTAGATTATGGAGCGTTGAGCGTTTTAGAAAAACATATATTGTAAAAAAAGTATAAGTCATACACAAATGATTTTTACATTTCTATGTAAGGAAATAAATTTTGCTTCCAAATATGTGTACATTTACACTCAGAACTATCAAAATATTATTTTTATTCACCCTTGCTTTACAAAAAGTGTAAATTTGAAAAATTATTACAAAGATTTATGTGTGAGTCTTTCATACAAAAATATAAATAAATAAATAATATAAATATTTCAAATATGTTTCATTTTAAAGAAAATTTATTCTAGAATCAGAAAAACATAAGTTTTTTGTACTTAGGATGAGTTAATAATGAAATATATTTGTTTTGCTAAAATGTTACAAATCATGCATTTTTAATATGGCCCTGAAGGTACAGCAGACCACATAGTTATTTGGTCGTGAATGGGTTAATTATTTTGACCATCCTAATGTAATAGTTTTTTCAGATGCTGTTCTGCTTTTTTCAGGTTCAATATCACAACACTTTCATATTTTTTATATTTTTCTGTTAACTCATGTAACCTCCTTGAGCTGTGTTTGAACAAAATATAAGTTTTTGAAAAATTTAGTTGCAGCTTATTGCTACGTGTTGAGTTGACTTAATACCTTCCGTGTCTTGATTCTTCAATCATCGGAGGTTTAAAGTTTTCCTATATAAACCTTTGTATATGAAACTATACCTCTGTAAATTGAATTCAACCCTGTAAAATCTCTTTACATCCAATGCATCCCTCATATCATACATGTGAGTAAAGTCTAATAAATAAAGTCATTTTTCATTTCATCATCATGTACCGTGTCTACAGCTAATTTTCAATGTCTTAGTTAAAATAGTTTTACAGTAATTTTGTGTCGAAACAGTGATCATGTGTATGTGTTAAGTTTGTGTATGTGACAAATTGTGGGTGTTTTAAGATAAGTATGAGTAATGATTTTGATGACATGTAGCTATGTTACTGACATAGATCAACTAATTCATTTGCCATTAATGATCAGAGGCAACTGCGTCCAGTATCGAATCATCACAAAACTGTGTCGAGATCGAACCTTCACATTATGAAGCGAGATTATTACCACTGAACCATCCAGCAATTTTTATGAGTATTTTCGATGATACTATTGACTAAATTAAATGGTTTAAATACCTCTCTATAGCAATCTTAGTTTTTGAAGTAATGGCGCAACTATAGTTTCGGTCTACATTAGGCCATCCATCATTAGGCACAAGGATATTAATTTCTTGATTTTTCACTTCATTAAAACATTAAACCAAACTTGAACAAAAACATAATCCAAAAAGTAAATAAACAAGAATAAAAATAATTACACAACTGACACAATCTTTAAAACAGCTGACATTTGAACTATAGTTGCGCCATTACTTCAACTACTAAGATTGCTATAGAGAGGTATTCAAAACATTTAATTTATTCTCAGCAATCCGGGGGCTTAATAATATCATAATACTATTGACGTTGATCCTTAATAAATAGGATCAAAGGTTTTGTAAAGTAAGATAATAGTCTGTTTGGGTGTTCTTTATCAAGTGGCTGGTTGGAAAAGTAATTTTTCTCTAAATTTTCCAGGCGATTGAAACTGAATCTGAAGCTAGTCCAATCAAAAGCAGTGATAACTCTTCCCCTTTAGCCCCGAGGCTAAACCGTCGAAGGAGAGTGCCTGTAAGTCAATTGATGGATGGTTGACTCCACTTCAAATACTGTCATTCTAGTTTAGATTTGGTGTCATTTCATCTTGATTTATAGTATAACAAAATTAGGAGGATAATTAGGAGTCTACTGTAATTGTGTTCTGTTCTGATCTCTAATTTCGCCATTTCCGCCAGATAATATCAGCTGCAGTACTCTCGTCAGTAAGGCTCCACTCGGCAAAAAAAAAGCAAAAAAGGGTTGGGTGTTCATGTTACATATTCATCATTAGTTAACCCTTTGAGTGCCGAGCGTCTCGGATCGAGACAGTCATGTGACAGACGTCAGCATTTCTTGCACGGGGCGAGAAATGCCGGCGTCTCACTCCGAGGCTCTCAGAAAATCACTGTTTATAATATGTAGCAGTTATTGTAACTGGCTTATTACACCAAAAGCTTCAGAAAGAAATGGGCTTTATTTTTATGCATCTTACTCTATGGCGGAATGCTTTCTGAGATCGGGATCAATCATAAATAATCCTGCAACAGCTGCGACGACCAATAACAATACCCCCGTCGCAGCAGACCTGCGTACTCAGCGAATTTCCAAATCAATAATATAATAATAATAATATATGACAAGTTTGGTCAAAATCTGTCCATAAACATGAGAATTTTTGCCTATTCTCCATAAGATTAAAATGGGAAAGAGTGAGTAGGTTTGCTGCTGTGAGGAACACTGAAAGTAGCCATTTATACCATCAAAAATTTTATTTTTAACATTTATACAAAATTTCATCAACATCTGTCCATAAATATAGGAGTTTGCCTAATCTCCATATGATTAACATGGGAAAAGAGTATGCAGGTTTGCTGCCATGATAAACACATAAACTATAATTTTTTAGCACAAATGTATGGATATCAACCACATGAAGCTAAATATCAAGTTTCATCCAAAAATATTAGATAATAAGTGAAAAATTAATTTTTTTTAATCCTCCATAAGATTAACATTGGAGCCTCAAAAATACAACGTACTGTGTTTAGATTTTTTTATATCTCGGTAACCGTTGGAGATAGAGAAAAACTTTAAGGAGCTTAATTGTGCAGTTTTTTAAGCTGATTCCAATGGTGAAATATAAAATTAGAAATTTTTAAAAATTACATGTGAAAAACGCAAAAAAAACCCCATTTTGGGGTACAAAACCCCCCAAACTACCCGTTCCCATTGACCGATATGTCTGGTTTACGAACTCGTCCGAGCATTTGTAAGAATACACGTCTCTACCAAATTTGGTCTCGATCGGACCTTTTTTACGAGAGTTATCGTGTTCACAGACACATATATATATATATATATATATAAAAATTTTAACGACTATTGTTTTTGGTCTATGGGCACCTAAAGAAGAAAAAATAACATGGTCTCGGGCTTAACTCTTGCCATGAGACCTACGGTAATAGCTTCTTCCCTATGGGAAATTCGCTAAAAGATGACTCATATTTATATCACCTTATAAAATAGTGCCTATTGTAAAGACTATAATCTATGGTTTACAATGGGCAACCAATTTAACGCTAAAAACTGCCAAAAATGCAATTTTTGTCAGTTTTTGCTTATTTTATATATAATCGATTTAATACACCATAATTAATATAGCACTGAACAAAAAGTATTGGCCCCGATGGGGATGGAACTCGTGACCTTCGTTAAATGAGGCCAACGTGCTACCACTAGGCTGTGGCGACAGCCAAATGTATGATGCCGTTTAAGGTGTTTTAGCCAACCTCAATCGTTTTAGCCGATCATTTACTGTTTAATTATCTATACAGATATTATTAGCCTGTGATCAACTGATTTTGTTAGAAATGGAATGAGGATTGAAAAGCAAAATAGAAATTTAATTTACACCTATTAATTGGTCTGTTACAGTGGCTTCAAGCAATACAAAGAATACTTTTTCTCTCAAAACACAGAGGATTTTTGGAAATACTTTTTTCTGCTTTTATTTCGCACAGTTATGTTACCCTTAAGTTTTTACAAATTTTTTAGTAACCTGATAATTTTGCATTTATTACATACATAAAATAAGTATTTATGAAAAACCTCTATTCACATATTGTTCCCCACCATCTTCAATCAACAACAACTGTCAGACTGTTATAAACAGATGTTTTGATTTGTATTGTATACATTTTGATTCTCCATAAGCGTAATGTTAAATTTTTAGATTTTAAACTTAATACAGTGGAACTTGGTTATAACGTCATTGAAGGGACCACACAATTAATGACGCTATATCAGAGTGACACTATAAAAGAGGTTTCATAATTTTAATTTAAAACCGAGGAAAAATAGAAAAACACATTTTTTACATGAAATTACCACTTTTAATGAAGGTAATTTGAAATACATATAAAAGTTTATTTTTATTACTGACTGAACTACTCTATACTGTATAAAAAATCAGTACTGTACTAAGTATACTGTATACAGTATACTGTATAAAAGTTTAAAAATATCGAAATGAAGTTTGGCTTGGTGAATTTAACTTTTGGTTCAATTTTAAAAAACAAGTCCGAACACACGTGTGCTATCTTACGTCCCTCCTCACACGCTCTTATAACTCACACTTTTTCTTTAATCGGCGAAACCTTTCTCTTAACACTTGCCATTATTTTTCAATACTGTATTCTTAAATTAAAATAACGAAAAACAAACTGTAAAAGACGTATACTGAACTAACGATAGCTGCACGAACTGTGAGTACGTACGGTGTCACAGTGCTTTGACGCGACGTGAGTCACTGACACTGGCCTTGATGACAGCGACAGCGGATGTAGGGTATGGGGAGGAGGTTGGGGTGGTTAGTGGTAAGACAGCAATAAAATGCCGTTTCTAAAAATAGAATGGGGTATCTAGCTAACAATGCCGCGGCCCTCACGTTGCACCACCGACCGAAATTTCTCTCTTTAGCTATACGTTGCCTTCATCTCGGCCCGATTTTCGTGTCGTTATATACGAGGTTTTAGAATTTACTGATGATATATCTGAGGTTTTACCTATGTAAATACCTATAGTTTGGCAGGACCTAGAAAAAAATAACGTTATATCCGAGTTGACGTTATGGCCGAGGCCGCAATAACCAAGTTGCACTGTATTACCAGAAAACAAGAATTTTTGTCGACATTAGACCTATCTAGAACTTATTTTCTACTCGGAAATGAGTTATTTCCAAAATATAAAGAAATTCCTTAGTGCCGTTTTCATGATCCGTGTGCAAATATATATATATATTTAAACAAACCTAGCTCGTATTATAGTATTGTATATGTCAAGTTTTATTAATATCTGTTGATAAATATATGTGTTAGTTATTCATTATTAAAAAATCTAAACATAGTACGTTGTATTTTGGGGCTCCAATGTTAATCTTATGGAGGATAAGGAATAATTAATGTTTCACTTTTCAATCTATATTTATTGTATGAAACATGATATTTAGCTTCAGGTGGTTGAGTTCAATCCTTCAGTGCTTAAAAATCATAGTGTATGTGTTTATCATGGCAGCTAACCTGCATACTCTTTCCCCATGGTAGGGAATAGGTAAACTCTTTTATTTATGGACAGATGATGTTAAAACTTGGTATAATTGGTCAAAATAAAAATCTTTTATGCTATAAATGCCTACTTTCATTGTTCCTCACAGCAGCTAACCTGCATACTCTTTCCCATGTTAATCTTATGGAGAATTGGCAAATAACTAACTCATATATTAATCAACAGATATTGATAAAACTTGACATATAATATTATAATCATATTATTGATTTGGAAATTTGCTAAGTACGCAGGGCTGCTGCGGGGTATTTATTGGTTATTATAGTAAACATTATTATCAATATAACTGTTTAGGTAAATGAAAAAACAATAATTAGCAATATTAATAAGTAAATTTAAAAATTGTGTCGTCCTCATTAGTGGGAGGTTCATCTTCTGCACAGTTCACGCCAATGAAAATTGTATATTCTCTGCATGTTGCAAGTATGCACGGTTTCTTATTCTTTTAATTCTTTTTCAACAAAAAAGTCTAAGTCCAAACATCCGTCACGGACGACGCAAGAGGTTCTTCAACAAAACGTTTGTGTCTAATCGCTCCTGGATTTCATGGGTTTACTTCCTCAATCCTCACGGTATTTTCTTATCTCCTATATCTATATCAGCATATAAAAGTCATTAAAGCCCTTAAATATCACTGAATAAAAAAAAAAATGACACTAACATTTGTCATTAGTCGCGCAGGGTGGAATCCATAGGTATACGACGTAAACTGACTCCAGCCGCGCAGAAAAGAGGTGAAGTATAGTCAAGTGGGTAGTGTACAAGTCCATTTGAAGGTATATTGAAGTGTCAAGGTAGCTCGCGACCTTGACACTCCTGAGATATTAAACAAAATAAACGGTATCAGTGGACTGAAACATCATTTCTCCCTATAGTCAATATATTCTTTAACGTTTATACGAATATTATTTAATCATTTTAATAATTAGAATTTTTTAAATTTTTTTTGTTTCAAACATATTTATCCAATTTCTGATAATAACATGAAAAACAAAATTAAATGGATTGTTAGAATTTAATGGGGGTACTCCACAACCCCCCCCTTTTTGAGTGATTTTGTTGGGTGATTTGACCTTACGCTGCATACCAAGTTTCATGGAAAACGGTTGGGAAATAAGGAAGAAATTGATTTTTTAACAATCTCCATAAGAATAACATTGGGCGCTCTCATACAATTTACTTTACCATAGACATTAAATTTGACTTTTCTCTGGAACCGTTAGTCGTGGATTAATGATTCAAAATACTAACTTGTTTAGTTTTTTAAGCTTGTTTTAGTGGCAGTAGTCAAATTATACTTTACCTCTATTGTTTTGCAGAAAAATACAAAAAATTATTTTTGACATTTAAAAACCTATAACTTTTAAAAATACCAATGTTTTGAGAAATGCATGTGGTGTTATTTTGTTTTTCTCATTATAAATCATATAATTTTCATCAAAATCGTTACAGCCGTTTTTGAGAAATCTTCATTTTACGTTTTCTATAGGTTTTTTGGGGTAAAATACCCTTAAAAATAAAAAATAAAAAAACCGTCTGAGATACGGTGGATTATAACCTACATGCTAAATTTCATGAAAATTGGATCAATAGTCTCATCTCTAGGCAGATCCCCACACACACAGACATCAGTAAAAAAAACCTTTTTTTCGATTCAGGGGGCACTAATATCTAGGCTTCTGCATATCTCCACACAAACACATCCGCAGACACACGCACAGACATCACTCTAAAACTACTTTTTTGATTGAGGGGGCACTATAATGGATATATCCACCAGACACTCAAATTCGAAAATGCTGAGGTGTATAGAGGTGGAAAGTAAATACCCCCGTCGCAGCAGACCTGCATACTCAGCAAATTTCCAAATCAATAATATAATAATAATATATGACAAGTTTAGTCTAAATCTGTCGAGAAACATGAGAATTATTTGCTTATTCTCCATAAGATTAACATGGGAAAGATTGTGCAGGTTTGCTGCTGTGAGGAACACTGAGACTGCTGTAGGCATTTATACCATCGAAAATTTTTATTTTTACCATGTCTACCGACTTTTATCAACATCTGTCCATAAATAAAGGAGTTTGCCTATTCTCCTTATGATTAACATGGGAAAAGAGTATGCAAGTTTGCTGCCATGATAAACACAAACTATGATTTTTAAGCATAAATGGATGAACCTCAACCACATGAAACTAAATATAAAGTTTTATCAACAAATATTGGTTAGTAAGTGAAATATTAATTTTTCCTTATCCTCCTTAAGGTCAACAGTACCTGGTGACTGAGCTTTGCTCGGATAGAATAAGACATGTATTATACAAGTTCAAAGTAGCAAAGTTTACACATTTATTACTCAATGAAAACATTTATGTGGTTTAAATAAAACCGATTTAATACACCTTAATTAATATAGCATAAACACTGAACAAAAATTTAATGCCCGGAGAGGCATCTCTCTATCTTCGGCTCATGAAATCAAAGCGCTACTAACTGAGCTACGGTGTCGGCCAGGTCGGGGCCGTCGTTTAAGGGGTTTTAGCCAACCTCAATTGTTTTAGCTGATCATATACTGCAAAAATTATCCATATAGTTATTATTAGCCTGTGATCAACTGATTTTGTTAGAAAAAGAATGAGGATTGAAAAGCAAAAGAGAAATTTAACCTACATAAATTAATTAGTTTGTTACAGTGGTTTCAAAGCAATAGAATGAATACACCTTTTCTATCAAAACTCAAACGATTTTGGAAATACTTTTTTTCTGCTTTTATTTCACACAGTTATTTTAACCTTTAGTTTTTACAAATTATTTGGTAATTTGATGATTTTTCATTTATACCTACATAAAATAAATATGTATGCAAAACCTCTATTCACATATTGTTCACCACCATCTTCAATCAACAACTGTCAAACTGTTATAGACAGATGTTTTGATTTGTATTGCTTACATTTGATTCTCCATAAGCGTAATGTTAATTTTTTAGATTTTAAACCTAATATTACTAGAAAACCGGAATTTCCCTGGACATTAGACCTATCTAGAACTTATTTCGTATTCGGAAATTAGTTATTTCCAACAATTAGCCCCGCGGTTACCGTTTTTATAAATCTAGGATATTTTGTTTGGTGAAGACACCCCTAAAAGAATTTTTTATTGAAGTTGTAAATTATCAACAGTTTCATCTTATAAAATCGTAAAATCTGGTAGCTTTAGGAATTTTAAACAGATCACAAATGGTCATTATTAAAATTTAAATAATTAATGGCACATACTACTCACTCTCACTACACAAACCTCTTCCGACTCGCACAGCTGTTTGCTAAACAAAAGCCTGATAGCATCTAAAAATTTTGGTCATTGGTTGGACATAATGAAGCAAAAAATAACAAAATAAAGCCACCTGTGCGGCCGTGAGATACCTTGTTCGTAGAAATTATCTGCAATGGAAGAAAGTTCGGAGTGATAAGAAAACTACTCAGTGCTGTATCGATATCCAAAAATAAGTTGTCATTGTTGAACTGCGCTTCAGTTTTAAGGAAAAATTAAACTTTGAGAAAGGTAAATAATTGGTAACTACAACTTTAAAGGGACATAATACAATGAATAAAAACTATAATTTATATTTATATTATTATTAATTACGAGGGTTGTCTGTAAAGTAAGGTTCCCATAGCGCTGCAGTCAACAATAGTGTTGCGACAGGGGTTTGCGCGGTTTTGTTGTGTACCTGGGTTCCCCCACTCCAAATCCCCACCGCAACGAAGTGTCTGCGGCGTTCAGTCTTGGCCTGGCAGCCGAACAAGATGGAGCTTCCCATTGCTTGGCCCGCCAGGTGTGAGCTGCGCTCAATGATTCGTTTTTTGACTGCCAAAAACCTTCCGTCCGGGGAAATTCATTCCCAGCTGTGCGAAAAATATGGAGAAAAGTGTATGAGCGTACAACATGTGCGCAAATGGTACAGAGAGTTCAAGAACGGGCGTACCAACGTCCATGTCGAGGAGCGTTCCACGAAAATTCAAGCAAGCGCAAAGTGCCGGCAAGGAAAGGCGTATTGTTGTGCGAATTCTTGCCCAACGGTGAAATAATCAACGCTGCCTGCTACTGCGAGACACTGCAAAAACTTCACCGTGCCATTCAAAACAAGAGGAGGGGTATGCTGTCCAAGGGGTTGAGTTTGCATCAGGATAACGCTTGACCGCACACTGCTAACGTTACCAAAGAACTCATCGCTAATTTTGGATGGGGTATCGTCAAACACCCACCCTACAGCCCGGACTTAGTCCCCAGCGACTACCACCTCTTCCCAGATATGATTAAACACCTGGGTGGAACGGATTTCGGCGGCCGAGAAGAGCTGGGAAAAGCGGTTCTCAGCTATCTGCGCGACCTAGCAGCAGACTTCTTTGACTCGGAATTCAAAAGCCGGTACACCGCATGCAAAAATGCATTGACCTCGGTGGCAACTACATAGAAAAATAGGAAAAAGTCTGAACTTTCCGAATATGTACGAGTTTATGCAAATAAACATGTTTTTCACTGAGTAAAATCACTGGGAACCTTACTTTACGGACAACCCTCGTATTATTATTATCAAACATTAATGACGACATTTAAAATGTTTACAAAACGACTTTTGCAGTTGTTTGAACATTCAAATCACGAAAAAATTGTTTACATCGTCGTGCAGTATGCAGTTTGACAATAATGGTCATTTTGCAGCAATACATTCCTTGTTTATGAGTATCGTTCTGAATTTGTTAGACAGATTTTTAATGAAAGTGGTAATTCGGAAAGTAAAGATAGTGATGAGTTGAGTGTTTCCAGCTATGAAAGTAATGTAGAATAATATAAAAGTAGGCCGAACATTCAACAGTCAAACTGGAAATCGAGTGATAACAGTTACAGAACAAAAAAAATGTTAGGCCTATATAGTGATGGGCAGCGAAAAAATTTAAATGTGTCTAGTACCAAATTAGAAAACATTCAGCTGTATGGGGAGTAAATATTCATTTTCTGTGTGTTTATTGAGTATTAAGCTTAACCCTTTAAAGAGTACCGTAATTTGCGTCAAAATAGTATTGTCGTTTTAAAACGTCTTTTTAATGGTTCTGCAAAAATGAGTTGCGATGTTTTAAAACGTCATTTGACAAAATTGGTTCAAATAAATATATACACATATAACCTGACAGAGATTGATTCTTAAGCGATAATTAAAGACACGTAGATACGCAGATCATGTGTATTGGTGTATTCGGTAGGTTGTGGGTAATCTGCGGAGAGTTTCTTAGGTGGGATAGGGTTGGTCGGGTGGGAAGTTTTGGCGGAAAAAGTGGCAGCATGACATGAAGTTTTATTAGACCTGTTATTTATTAGCACTGAATAAAAGTTAAAGCGTTCTACACTCCCCTATTATTCACGTCTGTATCTCAAGAGCTGAGAGTTATCCGTTTGCTAAACATCACTCAGTAATTTATTTATTTACTTTGATTAAAAATTTGAAAATTGAAAAATTAATTGAAAAAACCTCTTAAATTTTTATTTTAGGGCATTTTGAACCTAAAACACGTTTCTAACTAAATTTACTCCACGTTACAACGAAATTTAGTGAAAATTAACAAAAATATTTGTTTACTCTTTTGAGGTGTGTAGGCCTACTCTAAATTAATAAATCGTGTTTTTCTGAGTCAGTTAGTTTGTCAAAAAAAGTTGAGTGTGAATAAGGAAAAAATGTACAAATTACAACAATTTCTGGCAAATTTTGTGTATCTAGTAGACAATTTTTATAAATTTAGATTGAGCCTTATTTTGCAAGTCTTCTTTCTAATTTTAAACCAATTTTCATAATAGGTTCATAGTGGTTTTTTGTTGGCTCCCAGTTGTATGACTGATTTACCACACTTATTATTCTGTGATAATATTTAAATTTCATCCTAAAAGAAGAAAACAAATTCTGAATCCTTACCGAATGTTTATGTGACTTTGACCCTTTGATGAGTACAGACTATTACCCAGTTAAGGAGTAGTGATGTACCGGTAGGTAATTTCAGTCACTAAATATTTCAACAAAGATGACACCATATTGGTTTTGTGAGTGCATAGAGCCTAAAGCAACATAACCATGCACTCTATTGGTTTTTTCGCGAACTACAGCGCAGTAAATGTAGCAAAATGATTGATCGCGAATAAGCTCTGTACCACAGTGTGACCCTACTGTGCTGAGAGAAATGTTGTCAGCCGCCCAGTAAGGGGTAAGATACTCGAATGTGTGGGGAGAGGCGGTTAGTCCCCCAGGAAAAATCTTGCATGCACCAATGGTTACAACTTAACCCCAGATATTTGAAAATAACAGAAAATAAGGATGAACACTAACGCTTGTGATTAGCTATTTTACTTCTTGCAGCCAAGAAGGAAAAGATATGTCCTAGAAACATGCTAAAGAAGCGCAACGTACAAAGAGTGAGCTACTTAAAATTACAGTGTTAATAAATAAGGATATATTTCAATGCAATCCAGATTGTATGTATAGTGATACAGATTGATAGCTTGCAAAATTAAGATTTGAGCTTTCATATCACATTTATCCAGGTGGATTTTATAATTATATTGTTTGATCGATAATAGAAAAATAACTATCAATAAATTAATTATTTATTGTCATCAACTTTGTTAGGTTATAAAAAAAGTTGAAAGTATCTTTAAGTTGGATTATGAATTATATTTATAGTTCACACTCAACTTTTTCTTGCTTGACAAACTAACTGATTTAGCAAACCCCAATTTATTAATTTATTGTGTTTTTAAATTTTACATTATTAACCATTTGTTTGTGGAACTAAATAGTATTAAAAAATAAACTTTATGAGTGCAATCCAGTGTGAGGATTATAATTTTTTTTGAAAATCGCATATTTATTTCATTATTTTAATCTTTTTAATTTGCACATTCTTTTACCATATTCTATTTGTAAGCCTTTTTGGTCTACTTAAAAACTGAATCATTAGGGTTTATTAGTTCATTAGTTTTAAAAAAATTATACTTTTATGCAGAATTAAACTTAGTTATTTATATTTGGTGCAACTTCACCCATTGGCTACTGAAAAAAGATACACTTATGAAGCACGTCAGTACTGAATTATTTGAGCATTTATCAAAGTTTAACCCTTTAAGAATTAATGACATTAAAAACATCATTATTTAAGAGCTGTTAAGGAGTGAAGGTGAAAACTCAAAACACACCTCAAAAGAGTAAACAAATATTTTTGTTAATTTTCACTAAATTACGTTGCAACGTGGAGTAAATATAGTTAGAAACGTGTTTTAGGTTCAAAATGCTTTAAAATAAACATTTTAGAGGTTTTTTCAATTAATTTTTCAATTTTCAATCAAAGTAAAATAAAGAAATCACAGAGTGATGTTTAGCGAACGAATAACTCTCAGCTACTGAGATAAAGGCGTCAATAATAGGAGGGTGTAGAATGCTTTCACTTTTATTCATTGCTAATAAATAACAGGTCTAATAAAAATTCATGCCGCGCCGCCACTTTTTCCACTGAAACTTCCCACTGCGACCACCCCGCCTAAGAAACCCCACAACCTACCGAGTACACCACACATGATGCGCGTATCTACACGTCTTTAATTATCGATTTATAACTTAAGAATCAATCTCTGTCAGGTTATATGTATATATATATATTTGAACAAATTACTCAACAAGTTACTCCTTTTTGCGGTACAGGCTTTGGGAGTAAAAAAGTTGAATATTTGCGAATTGCACATAGAACAATGCCAGTACACAGTTAACTAAACATCAGGTGGAGGGTTAACCAATTGATACCGTATCACAACTTAATTATATAAGTCTTTATAATGTTTTAACTACTTTACTATTGACATCATTAAATATGTTTGTGTATTTTTTTAGTCTTTTATGAGAACTTTCTTTATAAACATTTTTGGTTAATGTAAATTGTTTCACTGGTTCATCGAGATCAAAATTATTTATTTTCCACTAGATATTTAATGTTTCAGATAAAAATTCGCAAATAAAAAAATCTTTTTGGGTGTAGCTGCAGTAGGTGATAACTGATGGGGGTTTTCAAGTGGATTTTACTACATAGTTTTTAAATTATCTGCTTCGTTGAAGAATTAATGTAAAATAAAGCTAGCTATATCAACCAGTTTTAATTTCTCGAAAGGCAGTAAGTTAGTTACTGTTCCCTATATGAAATTTAAAATTAAAATGAATCGATTGGTACGACGATTACGTCAGTATGAACTTCAGTGTTTCTATTACTACTAGAACTACCTATTTATCAAAATAGGAAAGATATACATTGAAGTTGGTTCTGTCTAAGCTTAATCATCAACAATAACTATTTTGCTCTTGTAATTTTATTCTAATTTTAATTTTCTAACATTTATTTCTTAAAGTATTCTGTATTATTGACTACTTTTTAGTTCCAGCTTGCTGTACACCTACTTAATTTTCACTTCAAATGGGCTAATCAGGTGCACATTTTACCAAATACTTAAATAGATTTTCCATTTGTTTCAGGCCGTGCAGAGTGATGACGAGACTTCCAGCAGCGAAGATGAAGAAATTATTGCCATCCGACCTGCAATCAGAAGGGGTTTTCTTGTAAGTCAATAGCCGAAACAAATTTAGATGGCCAATACAATAATTGAATATTCATTAGGCAGAATTTCAGTTTCTTGGAATAAGTTTATACTTAATGCAAAGTAGTTTATATACAAACTGTAAAATATTCTTTTGAGTAAATTTGTTTTAAATTTTAATGGAAAAATGAGTTAAACTAAAAAAAATAATTTAAACTTCCAATAGCTTTTGAAAGTCGAATAGTGTGTAACTATCACTCACAAGTAACAAGAAAACTAAGAAAGCCATGAGGGGGTGGAAAAGTATTCCTCTAAAAACATGATGTTTTGTCCATTAAATATTGTTTCAGTTTCTTTTTAAATATTTTTTATTCTCCTCTTCATTAATATTGGTGGGGTTCAAAAACTGCAGTCCCACAAAAAATCTTAAATTATGGTGGGTTTTTATAATTTTTTTTAAATATTTCTAGTGTTATGTGGGCGAACCTTTTCTTTGCAATTTTCATTAGTTTTTACAATAATTATTTTATCAAAAGTATACCGTCCATATACAGTTAAAATATTCAATTCTTTAAATTTTTCTTTTGAAGTTTCATTAAAATTTAGTTTCAATATAATTATAATAGGTAGCTCTTTTTTGTACAACAATAAAAAACAATATTATTGTACCTTCGTGGAAAACATTAATGATTGGGTATTAGTGAAAATAAAAATTACTTTCAATAAATTTCAGAAAGGTAATAGTAATTATAAGTTTTGTATGCAAAACAAACATGAATTTGTATCATTGCTGAGTCATTTCATGATAGGTAATCTAACAAGAATGCTCTATAAACAGCTGATAGTACATTCTTATAAACTACACAAAGATAAATATTTAGATTACCCTTTGTTTGGAAGTATAAAAACAAAACAATATCTAAAACAACTGGAACTTACTTTATTCCAGTATTTTGGGGTAAAGTTATCTCGTAGGTGAGGTTACTTTACTCTCTCTAAAAATAACAAGCAAAACTCTTAAGAAAAATAAATAATAAACTATTTACCAAATAAGCAAATCTAGGGTTGGTTGTTGTAAGTAATCAATTCAATTAAAAAATAATTGTACATGATAAAATATTTTTGTCTTACCTTAATTCAGAGGAAAATAATGTGACCATATCTTAAAGTTCATACACTTTAAAATGCTTAATTTCGAAGGACTGACTTTTATATTCAAGAAAAGAAAAAATTGTAGTTTATTGTTGTGGGTGATCTCCAGTGTTAATATCAACAACATTCTTAACTTAACATGACATATAATGTTTAGTATACATGCGATTAATCTCTTTCTATCTTATCTGGAGTAACTCCTGATGGTGCAAAGTAAACTCGTTTGACGGTATATCGTTAATAATTTTAAAGTTAAGTATCACTAGACCAATTTTTTTACTATTTTTTTGCAGTCGTTATTTTCTTTATTTATCCATTCGAAGGGGCGGATTTACCAAAGGCGCTTCAGCTGTAGCGGCTTTTTGCGCACCCCTGAAAATTCTCTTTCCTGGAGAATCAGGAATCTTCTAAATGAAGAGACCTAGAAAACTGCAGCAACCTGTCGACGAGCTCGTCAGGAGGCAGAAAAGTACCCCTTACCAAATTGCCCAGAGTGGAGGACCCTGCCTCTGCCAGCTCTATATAATCAAAGAGTAGATGATCCGCAGTTTCCTCCTGCAGATAACATTTCCTACACAGAGGGTCACCGTTGAAGACCCCATGTGTAGTTGATGCTTCTTCAGATTACCGTGACCAGAGAGGAATGGATTATAAGGAGAGGAGGCACCTTATGGGACATAGTGGAGACAATAAAATCTCAGAACAAGTGTTGCCATCTGTCGAATCTAGCGGTGAACTAGGCCTCTGTGATGCTGTCAGGTGTGTCATTTGCGACACTAGCGCTATTTGAGGATGGCAGTACCTACTACGTCAATTGGCAGTATGATGTACCGTCTTCATCCTTAACATGGGCGTGCACTATCTACTTTACTATCCGCTCATCTATGCCGTTACCTGTGACAAGTTTGGCATCCTTCCTGCCAAGTTTCAGGAACCTCTTTGCAACCTGACGAGATGGAGGACAAAGATTAAGCTTACTTATTCTATGCAGGGAAAGCTATTCTAAGCTGGGATGGTGGCGTCATCATGTAATCCAGCTACTTGGAGGTCAAGAATTGTGGATAGGTTTGAGCGATGATCGGTGGGTGTAGTGATCTCTTGTGTAGATTAACGTCCATACTATTGAATACTACGTTAATCCGCAAAGGCTCATAATTAGACCAGTTCATAATTTAGAGGCCTTTCCAACCGTTCAGTTCGGATTCCACGTTAAACTGTAGTTTAACTTAGTTTCCATCGGCTGTAGGGCTAAGAAGAAATCTATGGAGATTTTAGTCTTTAATCAATCCCAAGGACACTGTTCATGCTTTTACTCTGATCCTTTTAAAGAATATTACAGCAGATGTTTTTGTTCATAAAATCAAATCAGTCTCTTTTGATTTTGTTCATAACGAATATAGGAAGGTGTTAAAGGTATAATTTAGTACACCAATTTTATATTTTATTCTAATATATAATCATGAAGAAATAAAACATGTTAAGGTATTATTTTTAAGAGGATAGTTAAAACGATAACTGTCCTAATAGTTCAATGGCTTATTGGTCTTCAATATTTGCAATTCATTGAGTAAATCCCCCTCTGGATTCCTTTGAAAATCCCAATCTGTTAGCCTTTTAGTCTAACTGATCTATTTGGGCCAGAAATTTCAAATTTCATCAGAACAAATGAGTTCATTTATGCCCTGATGTCCGTCTTTTACAGTTCTACCATTGTTGTTGTTTTACCGTCTGTTCGAAAATGCACTTGTTTTCTTAATTTTCATTCACTCGTTTTCATTAAAAAATCTAGCTCTTCATAGTATTCAAACTGTGATTTTAATATTATTATGCGATTGTTGCTTATACAATTATTTTTACAAAAAAGATGCTAATCGAGCTTGGATCAAAAAGTGTAATTCCTTGGTATAAATTTATTTTATAAAACTGTAAATCAGGTACATGTGAGTGATTGTTCAATTTTAGTGAATTTAAATTACCAGGTTACTTTGCTCCAATATTTAAAACAAAGGTTTATCATTAAGTCGTAACCAATGGTAGTGTAAATGGTAAATGGTGTAATGGTAGAGTAAATGGTAGTGACGTAGGGGGGCTTGGGGAAGAAAAGTGAAGATTATTTAAAGGTGGATTATTGACACTAAATGTTATTTAAAGCCTTCAACAGTGTAGCTGTACACCCTGCATATATGTTTTGGCTTAACACCATTATTCAAACAACATTGAGGAATAAATAAAATGCTTGGTAATATTCTCAAGGTAGGCTTTTCAGAACTTGAATTTATGTTTTTTGTGGTCGTAACAAAGCCAAAACAAATATTGATTAAACACTATTAGTTATGTTATAAATTATTGGCTTCCAATTTATGCTTACCTTTTAACTTTACAAAGTGAAATTGCCAAAGTTGGCCACATTATAAGGACATTTTTTTATTTTAATGTGTCAAGTGCAGCTCAGGAGAGTAGTAAAATTCAAAATTTGGAATGATGGAGTTAATGTTCATCTGCATCATTTGGTTTTGAGGTCCAAGATGCTTGACAGTGGATTACAAACAGCAGGAGCACATAAATAAAAGTTTTTTTGCCAAAAAACAGAACAAGTTTGTAAAATTGCCATAGAATCTATCACCCACTTGATGAATGTGTCACTGATGTAAGGTGAATTCCCAAAATCTTGGAAGAGAAGTATTGTCCATCCGTTACGGAAAAAGCGGAATGCTACCTGTATGAGCGAATTAAGACTGATTTCGGTACTGCCAGCTATGTCAAAGATCCTAGAAAAGCTGGAAAGTCATCAGATGTGAAAAAGCTGCTTCCCAAATTACAGTCAGGGTTTAGAAGAAATCACAGCAATTGCACTGCTTTGTTAAATATGTTCGCAGACTTGTTTGGGGGGAGAGATGGGGGCAGGTGTGGCTCTTTGATCATGCTTGATTTCTTGCAGGCTTTTGACTCCATCAGCCATTGTTTGCTCCTTGCGAAAATGAAGCACTTTGATTTTCATGGTATTGCAATTGAGTGGTTCAGGTCTTACTTGGGGGATACGCTGCAGGTGACAATGTTGGGTAACCATACATCACCTCCCCTTGAGAAACCAAGGGGAGTTCCGCAGGGAAGTTGGCTTGGGCCCATCTTGTTCACCCTGTACACGGCAGATCTCTAGCTGTGTGAGACACTGTGTGCTGTGCGTGCATATGCTGATGACTGCCAACTACATGATTCATATGAGGTTGGTGATGCCAACCAGGTGCTCGCTGGATTTAACTGTGACCTGGAAAAGATACGTTTTTGGTCTCGTAAGCACGGCCTCAAGTTAAACGCTGAGAAATGTAAAGTCCTCCACATTGCACCGCCTAATGCCGTAAAGAAAGTTCTGAATGGAGGTGTGCACGTTGAGCTTGAGAACGTGCCTAATGGTGAGTGAGAACTTTGGGGGTGGTTCTCGATAGTAGCCTCACATTTTCTGACCACATCACTTGTGTAGTCCAAGTGGCTATGGGTAGACTGTGAGGTTTGTACAGGTACCGATCCCAAGCTACGGCTTGTTGAATCGTTGGTGCTGTCGGTGGTTTATTACTGTATTCCTGCGAACGGCAACAGCATTACTCGGGAGTAGATGGCCCGATCTCAGTGGCTGCAGAACGCCACTGTGCGCTTTGTGTACGGTGTCCCCAGCGAGAGCACATTTCTCCCCTCCTTTCTGCTGCTGGGCTGTGTACGGTTGAGGCCATGTGCAGGATGCAAACATGCAGCCTCATTCACCGGGTGATGACTCTTCTCGAGCCAGAATACCTGGTGTATAGACTTGTTGCTCACGGGAGGGTGGCACCGCCTGGCACCTGACAGGACAACAAACTTTTTTTTCCTAAAGTGAATTTGGAGATGGGTAGGTGGGGGTTTTCATATTTTGGGCCAAAATTGTATGTATAATGACCTCCCCCAAAACCTAAAAGCTCTGTCAACTACAACCTTCAGAATGAAATTAAAAGAATTCATGTGCGGTAATTCCGGTGATACTACTATAATGCCAAATATTGTACATTTTATCATTTTTATCTATATACTGTTTATGTAAATAAGTAGCATATAAGTGAAACGAGTTACTCTGTAAAGCAGTAATTGTACCGAGAGACGCTCTTAATAAAAGGCATTTTGATTTATTTTGAACTAGCTGACCCAGCGAACTTCGTAACGCCTAATAGTAAATACATGTTAACTTTAAGATTGGCCATGTCCTGAAGTCAATTAGCATTGTGGCTTCGTTGTGAAAGCTATAAAGATACAACAGCTGATTATAATAATGAACTCAATATGTATAAACGTTATAATTATTTTTTATTTAGCAAACATACAAACACGTGACTTTTAATCATACAGAAAATAAAGAAATATAAATACAGTACATAATTCCCAAAAACCGTAAAATATTAACGTGGTGAATAATGCTGTTCATTTTGTACAGCACATATTTACTTCATAGTTTTACATTAATGAATGATTCAGATGGCATTGGTTAGTAAAGCATACTGCTAACGGACAGTAAACAAACAGCTGGTTTAAGAAATAAAATGTTTTGATTGTAGATCATTTGTAAACAAACTTGGTCCCCATAAGGTTAACATTAGAAATTTAAAACGCTATAAAATGGAAACTAATGGAATTTATGGAAACTGAATATGCCTAAAGCATGACCGGAGCAGAGGCGAATCCAAAAAATCAAAGATCATTAAAATCGGTCCAGCCGTTCTCGAGTTATAATGTGTGTAACTAACACGACTTTGTTTTATATATTTAGATTTAGTAGGCGAACCTGACCACCGTAGCAACCTCAGCATTTAACATCAGATGATCAAAAGATCCAGATATGAAAGGAGTAGATAGATATGTAGATATTGACAACAGTGATTGAATCATTGAAGTAACTAAGGAAGGTTGAGACCAATGACAGAGAGTCTCTATTGGAGTGTCACCACATATATAACCGCTTGGTCTGCAGGAACCATTAAAAATGCAGTACTTCCGTGCTGGCTCAGTATTATGTGTTTGGTCAGTCACTGCTTTTTACTTTCTCCTCTTCACCCATTCATTACCAAGTTTTTTTTATCTAATGTTTCAAGAAAACAACCAGCTCTGTTCAACGACTAACCTAGCCCATCCGGCAGTGGCATCTATCAAGAACTTAGTAAACTACATTTCGTGCTAGCCCTGTGTTCAAATCTTGGAACTATCTCACAGAGTTCAATATTTTGCCGTTATAGCATGTTTTATAGCCAACTAAACACTATGTTAGACTCTGCACAGATAGCCGAGAGCGTTGCGGCCTTTCAGAAGTGTTAATGTTCGAATCCCGACCATAGCAATCCCAATTTGGCTTTTAAATGTGTAGTACAAAGCGTTAAATACACGGTGACCGGCTTGGGTGAAGTTGACCGCATTTGTAGGCTTAATTGGGATTGCGGAGGACACCTGTTTTGCTTTTGTGGTTAATGGTTATAAGGGTGGGGGCACAGGTGTTTTGAAAATTTAAATTTTTGTTGAATTATTTTATTAATGAAATATTAACCCATTCCCATCTAAGGACCCATATTGCACGCATATTTTACTAGACAGATGACTATAGATATGCACTATATGACTATAGATATGCACTGAGTGTCTGCATAGTGGTTATGAGCAAACAATGTGCATTGCCTGTGTGCATCCGCCGTTAGGTGTGCTAGTTCATTTCTCACCAGATAGATAGTGTTGGCGTCCTCTTTTAAATTTTCATATTGTCCTATGTTCTGTGTTGACAGTAAACTATTTTCTCGTTCGCACAATTCGTTCAGAGAGGATATTTATTGATGAGCATACTGTAATAATGATTTTTTTAAAGATTTATCATTAACTATTTATTACTGCAGGTAACTAGAAGTAGATGTGCCAAGTCGAATAAAGGTATCATTTGAAAACAAAATAAGTCTTGATTTAACAACAGTACCTACTTGTTTCTAAGCCTACCGCTTGGAATTAGTAAAAAAGTACAGTAATAATTTGTTTTCTTGCTAAAAGTGATTGTATACACAGTTAAAGGGTATAAGTAACAGGATAAATAAATCAAAACATATAATTCATGAAGTTGCTGTTAAATCTATCAAGCTAATAGTGACGTGCAGTCGTAATGAACAAGGCTCGATATTTGATCAAGACCGGAGGGCCTCAGGCGGCAGATGGTCTGTCAGACGGGAATGGGCTAAGAAACAGGGATTGCATACACTGGCAAGTTTGTGGTCTTTAAGAGGTTAAATACATAGAATATGGAGAAAGTATTGTTTTTGTCAAAATTTTCAAATTTGAGTTGAGAGTGGATATATCAAATTTAAGGCTCCCTTACTCCAAAAAAGTGGTCTTGGACTGATGTCTGTGTACAGACCCTGAGACCACACTGAATCAGATTTTTATGAAATTAGGGTACACGGATGCACTTAGGCTATATCTCCAGACCTTTTTTATTTTCGATTTTAAGGGTGGTTTCCCCTTCATACCCTTAACCCTGGAACTGGCAGTTACTCATCCTGCAGTGGCAGGCTAATTTTTGAAATTTTACAATGCTTATTGGTTATACGTATGTTATTGGTCAAGTCCCTTAGAGAATAATGATGTTATATATTGTTCTTTTAAGCATTACTTGTAGAATAAGAAAATAAAATAATATATTACGAATATGGCTATTTTTACAAAAAAAAATACAATAGAAAATAAAATTTTAAAAAGTTTTTGGGGCACCATGCTCTTCATATATAAAACTTCAAAATTGTAATATAGCCAAAATATTCAGAATGTAATCTAGTAAAAAAAAGTATACACTGGCTAGTAACGTAAAATCACTTTGTATTTAACAGGTGTTTGGTTATTGTAGTATACTGAAAGAAGAACTCTTTGTCGTTAAAATGCTACATAAATATCACTACCAATACCAGATTAAATAACTATAATAAATTAATTACGCGATCCTTGTGCATCGTCGCTTTTCCAACAACTGCCAATACAGCGTCAGCCGGTATCCTCGCTTTTCCGACTTTTCAAAAGTTCAAGGGTTAAAAAATTGAAAAATAAAAATTGTTTCAAAATTCGCTCAAACTATTTTGATGAAGATGTCATGGTTTATAGTAGTTATTAAAGTCCTACAGAATATGATACCACTCCTATAGAGTGAGTGCTTCAGGATTACCTCTTCGGATGGAGCTACCTGTTTGTTTATTTAAATCATCCAAATAGATCCATAATTAATTCACGTATTCTCCTAATTTCATTTGCATTGACCATTTTTTACATCAGTTATCACCTAGAGGTAGTGTGAGCGAAAAAGGAGACCATCTTAAAAAAACATAACTATAATGTTTATTTGTATATAAATATGTTTCTTCAAGTTACAGATTGAATAATAAGAAAATTTGGCAGTTTTTTTAAGGTGTGTAGGCAAATGCTTTTGAGCTCAATTTTTGGTAAAGTGGATAACCAAGCGCTTTCACGTGACGTAGGTTATATGATATTTTGGAAAAGGGCAAAACAATTTCATATACTACAGGTAACGATTTTTCAAAGCAACATTTAAAATTATCATTTAGAGGGTCTAAAAATGTTTTAACAATGAAAAAAACAAAGTTGTTATCTTAAACAGGTCACTCAGGAAGTTTCCATGAAACAATCACATATGTGTAACAAATCAGCGACATTAGCGACCCCATACTACATTTCACTTGTCCTTAACGGCACTAGCACAGCCTAAATGGACAATATATTTATGTGTAAGTGTACAAATGTCTATAGAGCGTGTTTTGGGCATCCACAGACCCCAAAATAAAATAAAAAAGTAATTTGGCCCCGGGCTTAACCTTGCTGTCTACGTTAGTAGCTAATTCCCTTATAGAGTAATTCGCTAACAGCAATAATAATGATAAAACTGATTGAGAATTTAGAATTTTATGATCAAATAAATGTTATTTGTGAGCTGACACATATTATCTTCCCCTAAAAGATAAATAATACTGTATGACAATACTAATAAAATACATTATTTTAGACCCAACTGTTTATTTAAACCAATTAACTTACGTCTTATCACACAGTTCACATACGGGTTTGTCCACTTTTGCCTGAACGGCATTAAGTGTTCCTGCAGGGACGTTCTATCCGTTACAGACTCATCATTAGAAATATAAAACACCACACATATATTGACACATAAAAAAGAACAATTATAAAACAGTGCTGTCGTTAGCCCTACTATTTACACGATCACAGTCATTGCTGGATGTGAACTTAAATGTTCGAAAAGTAGTGATAAAGAATCGGACCGTGAGAATCTAATCTATTGTGATGTACTGTGAGTGGAGCTAGACAACACACTACGCTATCTCGAACAACAGTTTACTGCTACATCTGCATAATTCACATTTATTAGACAATGGCACAACTTTGCATTGCCTAGCAGAATTTCTTAGTTACGACAAAAGACGATAACTGAATTCTTATGTGTCAAAGAGCAAGTTATTATATTTAAATAATATTGTGCATATAATTAGTGATACTGTGCTGTGATAAGAAAGTTAAAATTCAGATTACATTGCTTCGTTTTGTAATTTAAATTCAGTGAGCTTTTTTCCTATGAATTTTGTGATTTCTGTCTAATGTGTTTCTTCCTCCAGACTCCATCTTCTAATATTGAGCACATAAATATAAATTTTTACTACAATTTAGATATTTGCATTTATTATTTTCTTTTCCGATTATTCACTAGGGTCCTGTTTTCTGATCCGTGAAGTTAAATTATTGTTTTGCAGAGCCTTAACGTAGTGATGTGAGAAAGTATTTCGGAAGTTATAATTTAATATCATGCAATGAAAACTTTATTTTCAATTAATTGATTTTATTTATAATTTCAAGGTCTTCATTATATCCACCTGTTAATTTAATTCCGAGGAGATGAGTTAAGCTTTTAACTTATTGAAATGTATGTTTTTCTGTATTTGGTTATCGTACATTTTTAGAAGTATTTTACTTTTACCTTTAAGACAAAGGGATACATTGGAAAAAGTTCAATAAGTTTATAGTAAATTCAAATACCTATGAAATAAATTCCTTATTCTTGGTGGTTAAAAAACTGTTTTCAGAAAATTATGTATCTGGTTACAAAATGTTCAATAAAAAAGAAAGAATAATAGCCATGTAGCATACTCAGTTGTAGAAAAAAAACAGATCTCTGGTATGGTATGGCCTGTAACTTTCAGTTGCTTTTTTCAAATCAATCAAATAAAATATAAATATTTTCTAAATAACGTGGAACATTTTAGTGGCGCTTAATGTGGAATTCATTGCTAACCCCTTAACGGTTTTTTTCAATAGATGTCTGTCGTCCGTACCAAAGTGCTAAAAAAAGGAAACGGACGTGATACATCATTCTGCGGTGAAAATACGTTCTGTGATGATATTTGCCGCAAAATATTGCTGTAGGTCGTTAGTTCACTGCTAGAATGTGTCCTTATGCCTTTGTATGCGACGTTACAGATGCTCGAAATTGAAACAGTTGACTGCATAGCTGTTTGTTTTCATCTCATGACCGGCAAGGTTCATTATTGTCGTGTTTGTTATTGGTTATATGTTGTGTTGTTAGTTTATTAAGGTTAGCCTTTCATTAACTGCTAAGAATTAATTTTATAAATACATTACAGTTTATTTTCTCTTTATAATCTGGCCCTATGGTATGCTATTATCATACGTTTCTTCTTTAATAAATGTAAGTTTAACTCAAATTTTACCACTTAAAATAGGTTTAGTAAATTATTTTTTCTCTGTAATCTACTTAACACATTCAATAAGAGTTCTGGGTAAAAAATATGCACTTTACGTACAATTAAGGTTAAAAAAAAACATCAAGGGGTTAAAATGGAAAAACTCCTTTATAGGGGTTATCTATACAGCCCCTACACTTAAACATTAAAGGATGTATACTTAAAAAATCTACACAGCAAAAATTTTTTTTTCCTACTCTTATGAGTTGGGAAAAAAGATTGACACTACAGAGCTCATAAAACCTTAGTTAATCAACAAGAACTTGTTCTGCTACACTGAGATTTTCTCTAATGTAACAAAATGTTAACTTTAACCTGTGAAGTTTAGCCAATGTCATAAAATATTCTAAAGTTACATTTGGCGTAGTACTTTGATTGCAGGTGTACATTTCAGTTATCACTTTTTAATGGCTTTAATGTCAAATAATATTTCTAAAGACCATTTTCGTGATTGTTTTCTTTTAAGAGTGAAATAATTTACTATGAATGTTTTTTTCAGCCTGTCCTCAGCGACTATGAGTCAGGAACAAGTGTTGCTGGTGAAGGTGAGTGAATTTTTATTTTAGTATCACTTCTGAGTGACCAAACTGTGTTCCAGTTATAACTCAAATGCTTAATGTGATTTATAAAATTATTAGGAATAAGGAAGGCAAATGTTTTCCTATTTTTAATTAGGCCATTCATCAAACCTGGAATTCTCGATATTAACCTTTCAACTCCATTCGACATACAGTACACGCGGTGCCAACGTCATGCCCGCCGGTGCGGTGTTGCGGTTTATGTCAGTACTGCATTTTGCTGCTACCTTATGAGATTTTTTAGAACTATTTGGAGCTTCTCAATATTGAAGAACGCTGTCTGCCTTTCTAGCATAATTGTTTTTGCCATTCTGCTGTCTTTGTACATAGTGTATATGCAGCACTAATTGCAGGCAATATTTACGACCATTGTCTATGCGACATAGATGTCTATAATAGTATATTTTGACTATAGTTTCAGATCATCCGGATTTTAGGTTATCTGGATTGGGACCCTGCCACATTAATCCGGATAAACCAAACTTTACTGTATACTATGCATTGATTCATCATAATTTGATATATGGGGTACCAGTATGAATGGGGTAGTTCAAAAAAAAGAAAAAAAATCATTCACTACTTATCACTCATAACCTTTCCCTCTATATAAAACATTGATTTTTGAAAAATAAAATGTTTAATAAAAAAACACCGCTCCAGCCTCAAAATTTGTCATCACAACGCAACATTAAAAAAGATTTAATATAAAAAGGAATAATATTGCTTGGTAAAATTAAAAAACAAATTAAATTTTCATTTTAAATTAAGATAAAAATGTAAGCTCTTCAATTGTTGTAAATTGTAAATGTAATAAATTATTGTTATTACTTATTTATCTTATGCCCAGGCATAACTCCTAAAAATATTTAAAAGAAAATAAATTTATCCCTTAGTATGTCTATTAAGTATTTATATAAATACTAAACATTCATTTAAGACTAATCCAGTT
Source organism: Nephotettix cincticeps (assembly GCA_023375725.1). Lineage (NCBI taxonomy): Eukaryota > Metazoa > Arthropoda > Insecta > Hemiptera > Cicadellidae > Nephotettix > Nephotettix cincticeps. Next base: position 199,201 of record JAGISJ010000012.1, read on the forward strand.
TGTTTGCCATTAAAAAAAAGAATAGAACATTTTTTGTGACGTATAAATTATTTACAGATGCTGGCAGTGAGTCTGAAGGACATCTGTCTGAAGGAGAAAGCAGTACAGGTCCAGCCACACAGAAAAAATTGGTTCGTATTGCTCCTACTTTTTAATCAAATATACATAAAAAAAACATATACCTAACTTCATATAAATTTTTATAGATATTGATATACCATTATGTACATCAATGAATCTTTAATTATTAATGTATTACTTATAGAAAGAATTTTTCTTTTATTTAAGTTGTTTATAAAACTTTATTGCATGGTTACAGTAAAATATTTCAATAACCCTAAGCTAATTTTCCTTCACCATAAAATTTTGCATTTTAATTTTAATTTTTATTCGAATATGTTAACCCTTAAAGCGCTACTGATAACCACAGTCCCTGCTCATTTAGTTTAAAAAAATCAAAATATTATTTTCCCAATGTTCTTTTTTGATTTAGGTAGCTTGAATAAAGTATAAAACAGAAATTAGCTTCATTTTTAATTATTGGAGATTTTTAGACTATTTTTAGTTACCAAACAAAGGATTTTTTTCGTCTGGATGAGCCATTTCAGTTAATAATAATTAGTTAATAAATTCAATCAATAAGAACATTCACACGATATACACTATTTACTGCTAAAACAAAATGAAAATAAACACAGCAAAAATGTCAACAAATAAGGTTAGTGAAAGTGAAAACAGCTGGCCATAGTGACTTGTAAGTTTTCTCGTCAAAAGCAGTACGGGAACGCACAAATATGGGCCAAAGTCGCCTAGCAACTAATTTCAGTCACTAAATATTTATTTAAAGCCGTCATATAGGTTCTGTGAGTGCGTAGAGGCTAAAGCAACATAACCAGTGGTTTTGCGAACGACAGAGCAGTAAATGTGGCAAAATGATTGATCACGAATAAACTCTGTATTATTTATTATTCTGTATTATCATGCACCGTGTGACCCTACTGTGCTGCTAGAAATGGTGTCAGCCGCCCGGTAAGCGTTAATACATTTCAATGTTGTAACAGGGGCTGAGCCTGCTCTTTGAACATCAATGACCGATATTTTCCATTAAAGTATGCCTGGTCAGTGGCTTCCGTGCCAACCAGGACTAGGTTGTTTTGTTTTCGTGGTACATCTCCGATACAAAAACTATTTCTAAAGTGACCTTTCCACCCCTCAACCCTACACCTCCCAATAAGTTGACAAAGTCTGTTGACAAGTGGTTCAGTGTCCTTACTGTGGGAGTAAATACATTTGTGTTTAATGAAATAGGTGTCACTGTTAAAACAGAACTGTGCGGTTCGGTTCAATTATTACCTGTCTGTGTTTTTGTGGATGTCAGTCAAAATGAAAAAATGGATGTGTTTTATGAGTATTAAAATACAGTAGAACTTGGATAATTCGAACCTCAAGGGACCAGAAAAAAATTCGAATTATCCAAAAATTTGAATTAGAAAAGTTTTTGCAAGTGGTTGAAATAAACAGACAAACATCATGTTTTAACATTGTATATTAAAAAAAGTTAGGTTAATGAAGATATTATTGATTAAAAATTCTAATGTTTGTTAAATGTTGATAATGTGTTTGGAGAGATCCCGGAACGTTAGCTATTTCAAACTTTTTCCGTAAAGTCCTTCTCTACCTCCTTAATTGCCACTAATTATTCTGGCAACGTCAGAGATTTGTAGGTTCGCTTTGACGAAGCCATCATACACACAACGTTTTAACATGAACGCAGACGAAGTCACATATGCCAACACGAAACAAAGATGACGAATATCGGAACAAACCACCATCCACACGGTACTGAACTGCGCCGGCGCAGTGTAGTGACAGACTAGAGATGTCAAAGTTGTGATTTATGAGCAGTAGTGGAATGGTGAGGGGGAGGTATCATGTGACCAGTCAAAGGCAAGTGTACAAGCTGTGAGGGGTTGGCAGGGGTGCGCGCGATGATCTACCTAAAAATAGTCAACGGACAGGAAGCCCGAACGTCGTTTCCGAGAAAATCGCACACAATGACTTGTTCTGTTTATAGATTTACACTGCAAAAAATTTGAATTATCCAAATAATTATTCGAATTAACCAGGATATTTTAACATTGTTTTTATATACAATTCTAGGGACCAAGTCAAAACTTCGAAATAAAGAAGTTTTCGAATTACAGAAGTTCGAATTATCCACGTTCCACTGTATATGTGTCCAGAATTATTGACACAGGATAAAGCCAATTGTGAACATAGTTCAGAAAATTATTTAAGTGTTGGTCGGTCAGCAGTGATATTCCATATATTCTATAGATATTACCCATAATGTTTGTCTAGGGACCCACCTGCATTCTTGATTTTTTTCCGTGACCCACATATTAAATAATATAAACAATAATTATTATATCAAATAATAGTTGTCTTATTATTTTGAAAATTCTCTTTTGAGAAATTCATCTCATAAACTCTTAAGGAAGTAATAACGTACTGGAAAGTCACTGATGGGCGTACACCCAGTAGAAGGCTGATAATACTCAAAAAGTGCCCTCACGAGTAAAATAAATTAATTATAACCGGGTTTATAGTGTTATGGGTAATTGGTTACAAAATTAATACTAATGAAATAAAGTACATATTTTGTGTGTTTAAAAGGTCACGTATTTCATCTCAACAATTATTTTTTTGTTCCTTGAAACTCATGGTGTATTACTGAAAGTAATAAAGAAGTTCATTTGCAGCATGAGATGCATTTGATTCTGTAAAAATCAAACACAAGTAAACCCCACCAAGAGTGTAACTATTGCACCGTACACACTCTTTACTACAGCTGTGACAGTAACAGATTTAATCTCTATCATCCAATCAGATACACACTCCCCACTAATTTACCAAATCAGTTGTTATGACATATTTAACCAATCCCACATGCCCCTACCTTCCCCCACACACCTATTATCACTAACCATCTATTATACACTCCTTGCCATAGTTCAGAACAGAAAAACAAGAGTGAGTCATGTTTTGTAACTCAAGGTACTGGTACATCGTTACTCAACTAAGTAATAGTCTGTACTCCTCAGAGGATTAAGAAAAACACTTTTAATCCAGAAACACAAAATGACACTTAACAAATTTAGACTCTATATCTGGGTTAAAATTTCAAAGGTTCAAACCCAGGTAATCTTCCATTCAAAGCCTATTTCTGTTTGTGTTCTATTTTTTTTTTAAGTACACCAACCAAATCGGAGAATGCCCTCTCATACAAATATGTGATAAGCAGTTCTATGTTCCAAAGAACTGGATACTCCCTCATAGTCCGAAAAAATAAAATATATGTCATGTTATATGTTTAATTTTATTTACATTTCAAAACCCCAAAGAAATTTATTTAGTGGGAAAATGGGTCGCCATAGTTAGGGAGAGATCCATACCCATAGAGCCATAGAGAGAGACCCATAGTTTGGGAACCGCTGATCTTTATAGTTGAACATTTGTCAGTGTGATGCCTTTGAAGACCACAAGTGTAAACCATTGAAGATTTATTGTAAGTACTGACAATATGCTACAGTAACGGTTTGTGTTGTGGTTTTTTTTGAGAGAGAGGTGGAATAAATACTTTATGCGCACAGGCGACCAGCCTGTAGTGTGGGACTCCTCTAAAAAACGAAGTTACCCAATAAAAAAAATCTCCTCTACTCTTAAGGCTTCTTACCTGGTACCATATGTCACATTACAACAGGCTTGGCCTAAATTTGGCTTACGTCCTTGGGGCTCACTCAATGTCTAGGCACTTGTTTAGGTGATCTGGGCCTCTTCACAGTCCAGATCGCTTTTCTTCTCTAGAAGGACGCCCAGGATGAACTGTGACAAACAATCCCAGTTTCCCTTGTCCTCAATGATCTTGTGGCAGACTGTGTTCACTGAGATAAAACTAAGTTTTTGTGCAGCCTCCAGGCGGGGCCTTTCCCAACGGGGGAGTAACAGTATGAGTTGGCATCGCAGAAAACTTATTTATTCAAATTAAAATGGATAAGACTGTTAACTTAACTTTCCCTTCCCTCTTAACCCCTTTTTTGGGTTGCACGATATCTGGGAGACTTACTCAGCCACGCTTGCTGGCGTCTCATAGTTTCTCTATCTGATATCTTGATAGAAAAAACCTTGACAAATTGTATATTTCAGGATGAGGTTGCGTCAGGCTCGTCGTCAGAGTCAGATGGACAGTCTGAGAGGTGCCCTATTTGTCTTATCAAGTTTGTGTCGCAAGAGGTGGGAACACCGGAGACTTGCGACCACTTCTTCTGCGCTCCATGTATTCAAGAATGGTCCAAGGTAAGGACTAATGTTTAATTAATCATATAACAGTTCCTGATTTGTTTTACTTCTAGTATTTATCAACAGTTCAGTCCTTAATATTTCACAAGTGATTTGAAGATTTGTTAAAACCTTCATTGAATATTTTTATGGTACATTTAACTCTGAAAAGATATTGGTATTCAGTGGAACCTTATAACTATGAATGTTTGTTGATGGCATCAACTTGTTTGTTATTCATTTTTATTGAACACCCTTGATAATGAGTGGTTTTTATACCTATGAATTTATTTTATTTTATTATTTTATTTATTTATTTATATGATATTAAGTGTTAAAAATCTTAAAAGTCTATAACATATATATTTTAATAGTTATTAAACCTTTAATAGAGTCAACTCTTGATAACTCAAAATTCTCCGGACCATGATTTTCATCGAGCTTCGTATGTTTGGGGTTAGGTATAGTTCTAGTTATAGAGGTAATTTTTGGATCTCTTAGAGAACCCAAATATCCTCTTTAGATCTTATAAAAAATCCCTTTTTTTGGAAATTGGACCTCCTATTTTTAGTTATCAAGGAAAAATATAACCATAAAATTACTATGAGTTACGTAGAGGTTTCTCCATCAAAGGGATTGAAAATAATTTGACTTTTTTAATGTTTTGATTTATTTAATATATTTAAGATATCAAGAGTTGACTGTAGTGAGTGTTTAATCAAACTCATGAAGTTCATCCTTCAGAACTTAAAATTTTTAATTACTGTATTACTGTATGTTTAAAATAATATTCAGTTGTGTGTTATTTAGATTTTATTGCAGACATTTTCCATCACAAATTTATGTAAAAAAATTTCATGACGTTTCGGGATCTGAAATCTGATTCCATCCTCAGGTAAACTAATACCTAAACATAACATAATTCACACATAATACGTACTAAGCCGGTATAAAGCTGAAAACATGCAAGTTTAAAGCAGTAAAAAAACTTACAAACAATCCATTCACTAATCATTACACACATAACACTCCACTCCACAAACCACAAACACGTCCACTCGTCATGGAGACTCATAGACAACTGAAAAGGAGTGGGCATGTCCCACCGAAACTGGAAACAAAATCGCCGTGGCAAAAACCTGATATCCAGGCGAAATATGTCTTAACAGATTTATTTATTTATTTTGTTATTATTATTTTTAATTTAAATACAAGTTCTTCCTAATATACATGAAATATTGCAGTACAAAATTAACTTTACAGAACAAAAAACAATATTATTATGTCTGTTAGACATAGTCATGTCTAACATAGACATGTCTGTTAGTGTCAAATTCTGCCTGGATATCAGGTTTTTGCCGTGGCCATTTTGTTTCCAGTTCCGGTGGGACACGCCCACTCCTTTCAGTTGTCTATGAGTCTCCGTGACGAGTGGACGTGTTTGGTTTCTGTCGTTTGTAATGGTTTAAACTTTCATGTTGTAGCTTTATACGGGCTTAGTCCGGATTATGTGTTAATTGTGTTGTGGTATTAGTTCACCTGAGGACGGGATCAGATTCCAGATCCTGAAACGTCATGAAACTTTGTTTTACATAAAATCGTGATGGAAAATGTCCGCAATAAAAATCTAAATAACATATATCGACCATCACCAATAATGAATTTCAAACAAAGAAAAACAAAACACAACTGAATAGTTGTGTGTTGTTTTTCATTTAGCACCTTTATATTTAATATTTTTCACGACTAGTTCCTATAGACAAATGGTGATTTTGAATATTTCTTACTTTATTAGTGCTAACTATTGTTTAAAAATCAACATAAGGAAGAGAAGGAACCTTACTAATTGTTAAGAAAGTTATGGATATTTATGTGAAAGAATAATTGATATCATAACTGTGTATTTCAGAACGTGAACACCTGTCCTGTGGATCGACAGCCTTACAAGTTGATTCTCATCAGAGAACACTTGGACGGTAAGGTTATCAGACAGGTGCCTGTGGGGGAGCCTTCGAGTGACCAAGAGCCGCAAGAGGAAGATTCTACCTGCTGTGAGGTTTGTGGTGTTAAACTTCTTTTGTGGATTGTGGAATACAGTGAACTTCAGATTATCCACAGAATTGAGTGGCGCGACTACCGCGGATGGTGAAAATCGCGGAGAATCGGCCAAAGTTATGAAAACGGGTAAATTGAAACAAAACAGGATTGTAATTTTAACCATGAAAAATCAATTTATTTATCTTAAAACAAACTAAACAGTGCCGATTAGATTACATTATTGAATGGCGACCATACTACAATGTAGGTATTTTAAGCTAAGTATGAATGAGGATTGAGTGTAAGATGATTGTGGCACGATCTTGTAGTCTTGTTACTGACTAACGCTGACATGTTCCTTAAATAGGACTGTTAATTAATAGCCAAACAGCCGATGGCAACTAATGGACCTACAGTTTAATGTGGAATCCAAACCACGACCTCTGAATTACAAATTGGTCTAATTATGAGGATGATGTTAAAAGAATCTAAATGTTTAAGTACAATTCACAATCTACTTAACAATTATTAACTTACAAATTTTACTTTTGTCTCCTTTTTTGTTTTCTATATAAAATCAATTTTGTTCAATTGGCAAAACCCCCAAACCAGGTATAAAAAGCGCTAAAAACTGACATGAGTGACAAAAAAAAAACAACGACCGGTCAGCAATCAGTAGCAACTGTATCTGGTATTATGTAAGTTGAAAATAAAGCAGAGGTGACAGGTGCCTTTGGGAATTACATCACTAGCTGCGTGAATTCTGAGAAGGCGTGCAGGCGTTTTGTACTCAAAAACATCATTATACATATTTTCTCACTTTTCGTGGCATGCATGGATAATGTGCCTCCCGAACTATCCGCTTGCAGATAATCAAGATTTACTGTATAGTTTTATTTTGTCAATGCATATTATAAAAATTATAGTGTAAATGGAATAAAAAACCTTGAACTTTGATCTAATTGCTAGTTTCAGAAAAATTTAATTCAATTAAAATCTCAGAACTAATTGATTAAAAGTGTAAAAAGGTGAAGATCGATACCCTGGATTGGTTTGGTGGTAATTGATTACTCCAACTCCAGGTTACAGCCTGTTGATATTACTTCTCTCCAAAAATTATTTAATTACAGTATATGCTGGTATTACTGCAGTTATCTTCCAGCTCGAAGATATCCTCAGAGCTTCTGTTGTTCATCTTTCACTGGGTTAAAATGGAATATCATGGGTTAGTGGAATTCAGAAAACAGGTTCTATGTATAAAAAAACTTACATAATTACATAATAATTTAAAAAATAAACCATTTTTCATCTAGACTATTTAAAAAAATTCAAACATCTTCTTTATTAATTGTCTTTATTTTGATACAAATATTTTCTTAAATCTATTTAAACTTATCATAAAAACCCTGTAACAAATACAATTGCTATTTAAGAGTTTGCCAGTGAGTTTTTAGTTTACAGATAAAAAGGGTTTTCTCTTTTACATATTTTTTATAGAAAATTAATACTAGAGGTGTGCAGATATCCGAAAATTCGGTTCGGATTCGGATCGGATCGGATATCCGAAACCGATCCGAATGTATTTAAGATATCCGATCCGATCCGATAAATATCCGAATTTTCGGATAGACTGTATAATACAGCAATTTGAACAAAAACAACGAGATTTTCGTCGAGTTAATACCCGCGAAGCTGGAATAATCTTTGCTTAAACCTTGATAAGACGACGAAATTACGTAGTCTTTCATCAAAACAATGTCGTTGACTGGTAGACGCGATACACTTATAGCGATTCGAATGACGACCGCAGATGACGAAATTACGCAATTCATATCCAATCGGAATGTAAGAACGTCATTGGGCGGTCCGAGGATGCGGTATGATTATTCGATTCTTCAACTACGCATTTAAGTAACCGTAAGTTCAACACGATATTGCATTTTGAAATACAAAGCATAGCGTTATCGATAGTTGCACCAAGTATCAGATTGCGGTTTGATATTGTTCCATATAAAATTTCATTTCGGCTACGAAAAAACTTGAATTGTTGATTTAATGTTACTGGTAACAAACCATCATAATATCTCGTTTTGCGACGGGTTTCCGGCAAAAATAATACTACTTTATTCTGATCGTCTACGTAGACTATCAATTGTTTAGATATCGCATTCTCAACTACTCCGGGTTTGAGCAATACGATAAAGTGTTGCCAAATTTACATTTGGCCTATTTCGTCGTTCAGTGTTCACATAACCACCAAATTTTCCACTTGTTTTCAATCTACATTTTATCTTTGTTAAATGAATTTAAGCGTTATTAGTTTTACATTTTTAGATAATTTTAAGATGAATAACTAACTAGATTACGACGAGGTACCATAATTTCACGGGTTTCAATATTTTTACACAGCCGATCGGGGTATTTTATCTGCCAAATATTCCAACTCTGCGCCTGCGCACAGGCCTTTGTTTGATAGCAGCTGCACTGTCGACTGCCGATACGCAGATAGCCGATGGCATGGAGCCAACGGCGTCTGTCAAATCTTAATTCTTTGTTAATGGTGATTTGTTTTTATCATTGTAATAAAATAATTGAATCGTGAAATAAAATTGAGAATTAGTTGATTATTAGTAGAATGAATTGATGAATTAGTAGAAAGTTGATGTCATTTAATGGCGAATTATAAGGTTTCTGTTGATTTAATTTGTGAATTACGCCATATTAAAATTTGTTACTGGTAATTGTTATTTTGTAAATTTGTATTTATTGATGGAATAAACTTATTATTATTATTAATTTTAAATGCAGTGAAGTAAAAATTTTAGTTTTGTTGTTCATCCTATGAACAATTTATGATTTTTTATGTAAGTTTACCATTTAATAATTTTGAGTACCTGGTGACCGAGCTTTGCTCGGATAGTCTAAGACATGTATTTTACAAGTTAGTTAGCAAAATTAAAACAAATTTACTGCTCAATGAAAACATTTATGTGGTTTAAATAAAACCGTTTTAATACCCCTAAATTAATAGGGCATAAATACTGAACAAATATATAGCCCTCGGGTGGGGATCGATCACGCGACCTTGCATACGTGAGATCTAAGCGCTTAAGCTACGGCGTCAGCCGATTTCGCGTCGTCGTTTAAGAGTTTTTGGCCAACCTCAATTAATTGTTTTAGCTAACCTTATACTGAATTTAAATGTCCATACTGTTTGTTATTATTATCCTGTGATCAACTGATTTTGTTAGAAACGGAATGAGGATTGAAAAGCAAAAGATAAATTTAATTTACACCAATTATTTGGTTTGTTACAGTAGCTTCAAGCAATACAACGAATACGTTTTCCATCAAAACACGGAAGATTTTGGAAATACTCTTTCCTGCTTTTATTTCGCACAGTTATGTTACCCTAAAGTTTTTACAAATTGTTTAGTAACCTGATAATTTTACATTTATTACATACATAAAATAAATATTTATGAAAAACCTCTATTCACATATTGTTCTTTGCCGTCTTCAATCAAGAACTGTCAAACGTTTTTAAACAGCTGTTTTGGTTTGCATTGTTTACATTTGATTCTCCATAAGCGTAATGTTAAATTTTTAGATTTTAAACTTAATATTACAAGAAAACACGAATTTTCCTGGACATTAGACCTATCTAGAACTTATTTTCTACTCGGAAATTAGTTATTTCCAAAATTTAAAGAAATTCCTCGGTGCCGTTTTCGAGATCCGTGTGCAAATATATATATATATATATATATATATATATACAAACCTTGCTCGTATTATAGTATTGGATAACATTTTATTGATTTTTTCCTAATTTATTCCTAGATAAGTCTGATTTCACTTTTTTATTGCGAGTATCCGAATCCGAAAACTATCCGATCCGAACCCAAACTATCCGATCCGAATCTGAGCTATCCGATCCGAAAAAATAATTCACTATCCGCACACCTCTAATTAATACTCACCCAATTTTGGGGTACAGTAAACTAAATTTTAAATGGATCTGGATACCTTGTTCAACACTGATGTCTCGCTATAAAAGAGGGACGGACCAAATCCTAGGATGTATTACGGTAATAAACTCGGATAGAGTTTCCAGACCAATTTGAGAAACTCCAATGTGGATTGGTCGAGCCACCTTGTCACTGGTACAGTTAGTGTTCTATTCATCTCATGTGTTCTAAATGAACAGACTTATGTATTCATTTGCTCTCTCTAGGAATTTCCTAATGATGTCGATCGACAATTCATAAACCACTGATTTCAGCCATTATTCGTATCTTTCACTTCTGTAGGACTATAACACGCTGGAGCTGAGTTTGAGCTAATTTGATTCTGCTGAGGAAACAGTATAGTGCTGAGTTAAGCTTTTGTCTTAAACTATTTGATTAAGTTCCAAAACGGTTTAGATTCCATATATTTTTGCTGATCCCACCCATTTGTCTGTCTCAGATATGCAGCTTGAGCGACCGGGAGGAGACGTTGTTGCTTTGCGACGGTTGCGACAACGGCTACCACATGGAGTGTTTGAACCCTCCGCTGGAATATGTGCCCATCGAGGAGTGGTACTGCCCTGAGTGTGCTCCTCGTCACAGAAGGGTAAGACAGCGATTTTGAGGGAGAAATGTTCTCAACTGAGCTAGTTTTATGTCTATCTACTTCATTCCGGAACAGTCCTATGTATATCAGCCATTCTTTATGTATCAGATGTGACATTTAGACAAAATAAAAAATTGTATACCTTTAAAGTAAAGCATATTAAAATCTTTTTAAGAAGAAAATTAGCTTCATGATAGTAAATTAAATTGTATCACCAATTTTAATTTTTGTTAAATTGATATACTTGGAATGAATTCCAATGCCCCTATTATTAGTTGTGACAACTATTGTGAACTATTAGGACAAATCTTAAAAATTCTTTCATTTATGAAAAGAAAAATATGAATCTTTTGTACAGGTTTTATAAATGCTGAATTAAACCAAAGTTTTATATTTGTAACATTTTCAAATTATAATTTATTGAATGTTAAGAAGCTCTTTGTTATAGGACGCTACAAAACTTTATATGCCTTTCAACATGTTTGGTGCTAGATTTTGTTTAGCGTGTATTTGCTAAAGTGCAACATCAAGCACGAAGAAACACACAAAATCATCATAAAAGCACGGAATGGCCGCCACAGAGGCGAAACGTGCCAAAATTGGTGGCAGAACACACATTAAACACGACGATCAGATCAACATTATCAGTACGAGGCTGAGCTCACACTGAAGCCGGATTGTTCACATCGCTCAAGGACAAATCCCTGTCCAAGTGATGCTGTGACTCGAACCAGTTAAATAATGATACAAAATGTATTTCAAAGAAAATTTGTTCTAAATTTTCAATACAGTCATACTCTTAGTAAACTAGAATTTCTACTTTTATAGATTAAATAAGATTTTATAAAGTACAACCAAAGGCCGTGGGTAGTAGGCAAAATTCCTGTTAGGAGTGGGAATGCCACAGAACTGATTAATTAAAATGATGATACCTAAGTATCTCAAACATTAAAACATTAAATTAATCATGAAAAGTTATATCTGACTTTACGATAGTTATTTTATACTTACAAACGTTATTGGGAAATGAATAAAAATATTATATATATAACATTTTTAACGACTATTATTTTTGTGCTTCTGGGCACCTAAAAACATTAAGTCTGCCATGAGACCTACGGTAATAGCTTCTTCCCTATGGGTAATTCGCTAAAATGTATTAAAGGTTAATGTATAATTCTAACTAGCAGTCCAGAATTTTAACAACTACAAAACTAAATGTTCTTCAATATAAATTCTTTCTCCCACTGCAGGAAAGAACTCAAGAGAGAACACATAGGCACCAAAGGAATGAACAGGAGGAGGAGGAGAGGGATGATGACTTTGTGCCTCTCTCCCGATTCCGACTTGTGCCTCGGACCAGACAGGCAGAGCGAGTGAGACGAAACGTGCAAAGAAACGGCAACGGTCGTCAGCAAGTCGAAGCACCTGAGGTGAGATTGTTTTATCGTTTACTGTTCAACAATTCAATGTAATCTATCTTTCTCAGATTTTGATAGCAGCTGATGCATCAACTACTGATCTAAGCTACTTTTACTCATGTTTTCAGCAGGTGGGAGGGGGTAACAGTGTATATGGGTGTCAAATTTTATGTATGAAATAAATTGAATATCTTAGACTTTTTTTAAAGATAAACACCTTAAACAATGATACTAAAAATTATTACTGCGTACCAAATCCCCAGAACTTTGATTTGCCTTTCTAATATGAAGTCCTCAACATCTATTCTAGCCGACGTCTTCAGGAGTGGGTTCAGCAGGAACAAGATTTCGCACTTCGGTCCGAGCGAGAGCATCAGGTCGAGCATCTCACAGGACGAGACGACAGTCACGGCGGACTGGAGTGCGGATCAAACGAATCGTGACCGATGATGGCATCATTGAAGTTATTCTTAAGTGCAAGAAGAAAGGCAGAAAGAGGAGAACTAGAAAGGTACGTGGGAGTTACTTAAAAAAACAAATATATATATATATATATACTTAAAAAATTTCAAAACGGTTACGCTCTAAATTTTGAAATTTTTGTGAATGGTTTTTTTTTAAACTAATTCTCAATTGCTTATCACTATGGTCTAGGCTTGTTTGATGTACCATAGTGGCATGTGTCACATAAGTTCATCTGAGATAACTGCTCATTATTTGACAGGAGTTGAACTAGGCTTCTGTGGCAGTGTGCAGTAAACTTGCTTAGCCATGTCTTCATATTTTTTAATTTCCATTTTCCTGGACAGAGTTTCATATTCAAGGCAGTACCTTTTCCAGAGATTATGGATATACCTATATCTAGCTGTACAAATATTATATTTACCAGTCCTTAATGGTTTAAACAGTATTTATAAAACCATCAGCAAGTTTGGTTGAAACCATGAATTAATTTCATGAAGTAGACTAAATTTATACAAGCTAATTATTACTATTTTTTATTTGTGGTTTATAATTATAAACTTTTGCTATATTCACAGAAGAAACGTAGCCGACTGACAATCTCATCTCCACGAACGGCTAAAGGTCGGCTGGCAGCCAGATTGGGAATGTGTAAACCGAAGATGACAAAGCAAGTGATACCAGAAGCTGTAAATAAACAAGAAATAACATCAACACCTATCAACCACCAACGGCATCAAGCAGGTATCCCAACATTAGACCTGTTTGGGCGGAGGGAACAGCTGGACTACTTCTCAGAATCTGAACCGGAAGAAGAGGTTGGCTCGATAGAAGGAGGCCTTGGCGTTTTATCAAGAGCAAGAGTTGCACGCCCTAGCGATCGATTACTGAATCGCAAAAAAGCTGCTTCCATTTTGTCTTCAACATCATCTCGGAAACCTGTAAAGATTGAAAAACTATCTTCACCAGCAGGCCCTAGCCTCTTGGACAGTATTCTCAATAGTCAAACTCTTTGGCATTCTAAAAAAACTGAAATAAAAAGTAACTCGGATGGCTCACTGAAAGTCATCCCGAAAGGGGAGTCTCTAAATGATAAAGACAACAAAGTTGATGTGAAGAAAACATCTGCACCTGTGAAAGAAGCACCTATGTTTCCTGGAGGACGAGCTAACACAGGAGCATTTAAGGAAAATTCTACTCGAGGAGGGGCAAATCAAGGTAGTGGTCGAAACTACGGAGAGAGATCTGAAGAGAGCAATTATCAGTCTTCCGCTCCATCAAGCTCTGAAATTTCAAGGCCGGAAGGTTCAACAGGTACTGGGCCTTTACCTTTACGTGGTGTTGCACCGATAAGATTCCGGATGAACATTCCCCCAAAAAGGCCGAACATTCACTCATACCCGTCAGATAATATTCCTCCTCCTCCTCCACTAAGGTTGAGGTCTCCCACTACTGAAATAACGTTTCCAGCCAATAACTCTCCCGAAGCGTCACCTGAACGAGAGGACGAAGATGTGGATATTTACAGTGATATTGAGCAAGAGAGTAACACTGCTCAAGACACTGAGGAAAGAACTTTTGGAGCTCTAGAACCACCTCCAGAACCTCCGTTTCTAATGACCATGGAGCCTCCTCCCGAACCCCCTGCACTGCTGATGAATCTCAATGATGATGCAAGTGATGATGAACCCAGTGGACTGGTCATTGATGATCCTCCCGCAGCTGATGTTTACGACCCCTGTGCTGTGAATTCTGATGATTCATCTACCAGTGATGCACCTTTGCCTAAACCACCAGGTAAATTGATCGTTGATGATATTTAACCCCTGTAATTATAATAATATAATTACACATGTATTATGTATACATGTAGACAGGGTGATTCAGGAAGAAAACAAAAGAATTGGATAAATAACAGGTTACTAACCTTACTATCCCGTCAATCCAATTTTTACTTGTCACTAACTTTGTGACCCAGGGTTTCAAACACATGGTTCATTTTCAAACAAATATCAAGTTATTCACTCCATTGGAGGTCGTTATAATTCTCTTCAATACACAACTGCACACATTCAAACAAACTGTACATTAAAGTTACACTTAAAACATTTAAAACTTTAAAAAAATTAACTAAATTATTAAATGGAGTGAATAACTTGATATTTTTTTAAAATGAACCGCGTGTTAATTTTCAGTTGGCAGGGTGATGATTGGTTTCCTGATCCGAGTTTAATCAAAACAATGATGACTGTTTTTCTTATGATATCACGACGAGGAAAACCAACATAATTCATTCTTTCTTTCCTCGTTCATTGTCGGTAGAATAATGAATGCTTGGAATCGGAATATACTTTATACGATCATTTTTTATTCTGATTCCAAATTTGAGAATCGATGTTTGGAATCAACTCAACCCTTGTTGGCGCGTTACGGCTAGCGAAATATTTCGCCTAGATTTTAGTACCCCTGTTAAAATGAGGCCTTACTGTTTTTGGACAATAATTGAAGTGTTGAATGTCGTGTATTTTATGTAACATGAACTGAAAATTAAATAAATAAATAAATGTTTATATTTTTAATTTCAGGATTGCCATCATCCCTGAAAAAACCAGAATTAGTTGCGAACTACTCCTCAGATTCCTGTCCAACGCAAGGATCATCATCTTACAACCCAGAATTGCCAACCTATTCAAGTACAAGAATTTTTGGACCCCTACCTAGGCCTGCATCTCATCACTCCTCTGAAGGAGAAGATAATGATGAAGAATGTCCTAACTTTTCACTGTACTCAGCAACAAGTATGAAACTTGCTCGTCGCGGCCTTGATTTGGATATACCCATACCTCCACCTATTCAAAAAGATGACCAAGAAGACAGTATGGATATTCCACTTCCTTCTGATGACATACCTCCCTTGGATAAAGAGAGTTGTGAAGATATTCCTGTTCCTCCGAACCAGGAACCTAACCTTTTATCAGACAGTAAATCAACAGATGATGAGAGGGATTCTCACAAGGAAGAAGCAAAAGATGATTCTGATAAAGAGTCTGACGGGAGTGATGATCATAAAGAAATCACCCTTGATAATAGAGATGCTGAGGAAATGAGTGGAGATGAAGAGGACGATGCCAGGGATGAAGTAAAAGATAGCAAAGATGAGGACGCAGAAGAATGCATCAGTAAAATTGATGAAAATAAAGTTGCAGATGATGATAAAAATGATAAAAGTGAGAGTGATAGTGCAAACGAAGATGAGGAAAAGGTAATCAAGAACAAACTTATTAAAAATAAGGATTCAGAAGCAGGTGAAGATGAATGCAGCACTCAGGGAGATGTCCTGGATTTGGCAATAGAATCAGAAGCAAATTTAGAAAACAACTTACCTCACGATGACAGTGAAGAACAAAATGAAATTACTCTGGCAAAAAGTCCAATAAGAATAGAAGAAAGTGATGAGAAAATTGGTGATGGGGGAGATAAATCTGATGGATTAGTGGATATAACCGATGAAGAAATGAGTGTTTACGATGCACATGATAATATTGAGTTGGAAAAGCTTAGTGAACAGATACGTGAATCTATTCAAAACGAGAAACAGCATGCAAAGTCGTTAGACTCCGGTGATGACAACAGTCTTGTGGGGGGAGCTACATCAGCAGTTTCTGCTGCTTCGTTGAACGATTCTGACAATGTTCAGACATCAACACTCCCAGGGTTGGAAGGCTTAGAAACAGAAACAATATCGGAATCAGAGGATGTGAATTTTGATGAATTACCTTCAGAGAGCCATGACCGTGATGCTATTTTGACTGAAGATGATTTGAGCTCCTCCAGGAGAAAGAAAAAGAAAAAGTCCAGGAAAATGAGCCAAAATGAAGACATTTCAAATAAAGGGATCAATGAACCTTTGGAATTCGAGGAGGGAGAAATTATTGAGGATAAGCCTAAAAAAGAGAAAAAGCTAAAAAGTAAATCAGAAACTGAAATAGAAACTGATGAAAATGCTGAGGCAAAGAAACCGAAACAGCCAGTCATTGAAAAAGAAAAAGACAATGCTGATAAAAAGCCAAAAAAGAAAAAAGACAAAGCCTCAGGTAACAAAGAGAAAACAGAAAAGAGCAAAGAAAAGGAACCCAAGGAAAAAACGTTAAAGCCAGGTGAGCCTGATGAAAATATATCTTGGAAAAAGCTTTCAAAAAGCACTAAAGAAAGAAATTATAGGGATGGCAAGGAAAAAGATGATAAAGACAGGGAAAGAGATAGAGATCGTGAAAATAAAGAAGAAAGTTCAAAAAAGAAGAGCAGGGAAAAAAGAAAAGAGTTGGAACGCTATGATGTTAGACGCTTGATAAGTGAAAAACCAAAAAGGCCTAAGAAAGATGAATTTGGAAGAGATATATCACCTTCATCATCTTCTCTTTCACCTTATAGGCCACCTAGATATAGATCACCTTTAAGAACTAGAAATAGAAGCCGTACAAGGAGTAGATCATTCAGATCCCGCAGTAGATCAAGAGGCAGAAGGAGACGAAGCAGATCACGAGGAAGAGTAAGGTCAAGAGATAGATCTAAAAGGTCACGAACAAGGGATAGATCAAGGAAAAGGAGCAGATCTAAGAATAGAATATCTAGTCGCTCTCGTGACAGGAGGAGATCACTCGAGAAAACCGATAGGGTAAGACTAGGTCAAAGAAGTTTAAGCAGAAGTAGGAGAAAATCAAGATCAAAATCTCATCATTCACATCATTCTAAAAAACATCGATCATCTTACAGTAAATCTTGGAGCCCATCTTGGTCAAGATCATCGATGTCTAGATCACATTCTCCTAGACGTAGACGAAGGTCCAAAAGTATTACAAGGTCTAGATCAAGGTCGTGGTCGAGAGAAAGAGTGCCCTCTTTAAGAGGGGTCAGAACGAAAGAACCTCCCAAAAATTTGACTGTAATAGTTCCTAACAAAGAAGCATTGAAGAAAAAGGAAAAGAAAAAGACATCTAAGAAAAAAGATGACCGAAGGAAGAAAAAGCGTGGACAGTCTCCCGCACCGTCAAAAGAAGTGTTTACCTCTGGAGATAATATTCTGGTAAGTGTTAATTTCAAGAATGCAAATAAGAACCCAGAAATAATTCCTGCTACCACGCCGTTATTGAGGGAAAGTTCAAAGCGAAAACGAGATGATTTAGTTGATGGCTCATCAAAGAAGAAAAAATCAAATAGTTCTTCGAAGAAAACTCCTGGAAAGAAGAGTAATCGTTTGGCTAAAATAAACGAAGCTGCTAAAAATGCAAAACCGGTTGCAATAATTGATCTTGACGTTTCCCCTTTTAGAGCTCAGACACCATCTCCCAAAGAGGTGATTGTTTTGAGTGATAGTGGAGATGAAGGTGACAAACAGCACTCTGAGATGCAAGATGATATGAGTCGAATGGGTCATAGCGGTATTAATCAGAGCATGCTTTCACTCTCTTCAATTGAACATGGACAGAAAAATTCTGTGTCTCAACCAGAATCACCAGTGTCTAGTTTCATGCACAACAGCTCAGGCCCAAAAACCCCTCCTGAACCACATATCAAGTTTTCTATCAGCACGAAACAGTCTCAAATGAGAATGTTAAGTAATCCATTGATGGAACCTGAAGAGGAAATGCATGATGATAACATAGAAAATGAAGTAAATGAAATAATGCATAAAGGCCCAAACACTCCCCCAGAACCTCCACCAGACATGACAACACCTGTGTCCCCTCCTACAACACCTTATGATCCGTTCGATCCAACCAAGTCTAGATCCCCAAGTCCTCAACCCAGAAGTGATGCAGGATCACAACTCAACACTTCAAGAGAAGATAAGTCAGAAAGTGTCCAAAACGCAGATGATGAACATCCGTCGTCAAATGAACCAAGAACACTGACTCCACCAAATGAAACAGAGGAGACGAAAAAAACACCAGAACCTCCCAAAGTACATTCTACTCCTAAAAATGACAGCAATACTGAAATATCTCCTAAGGTGTCACCTCCTACTGGTTCAACAGAGCCCAAACTTGTCGAGGATACCTTAATGCAACCAATCAAAAAACTGTTGGCAGACGCAAACAAACTGAATGTAACTGTACATAAATCTCCGGAGAAACTTATAACAGTTGTTATTAGTCAGCAAACAAAGAGTCAAAATCAGACACCCAAACAGCCGGTTCTGCCTTTGAAAGCAATTACTCCCAATAAGCAAATGACACCCAAATCCAATACAAAACACCAGTTGTTCAGTACAAATCTGGTCAAGCAGGTGCCTATCTTAGGAACCCTGCTCCCAGGGCCTCTGGCGTACACCCCTTCGTCAACACTGAACAACAGCAAGATGTCTAACAGATCTCAGCAAAATGGGGACACGTTTGAGGATATGGATATTGATCCCAGCTCTCCCTACTCGCCAGGATCTAGTGAAGGAGATGACCTTTTCGAACCACCCGTTTCATCCCCACAAAGGAGCTCTTCGAAGCCTTCATCGAACAAACCAAAACCATCCTCAGGCAACAAATTTGATTCTTTATTTGGATCGTCTCCAGCGAAGAACCGGCATGCAAGATATTCTTCAAAGCCAGCTAAGAAATCAGCAAAGCCGAAATCTAAAGGTGTGTAAAATATAAATTGTAAACTGATTGAGTCTTTCTAGTTTTAGCACCTAAACTATTGAAATTTAAAAACTTTTTCCTTAAGCATCTAATTTTGTCATAGTAATTGTAAATGAACTTGCACGAAAAATACTATCCTTATATATGGTAAAGGAGGTAATCGTTCTATGTTATTAATATTTTTAACCTCATATATACTGAGTAGATATTTCATTATACAATTTATTAACGCCAAATTATATTTTTATAGGCTATTAATTATTTTATTAACTATTCCCCTAAAATACTTTGTACTCAATGGAAATAGAGTTTCAAATTATTTCTGCTTGAACTTATATTAGATAGACTAATAAATACTAATTTATTCTATCATTTGTATCCTTTGTATAGATTAATGTTAATAAATTGAAATTGTTGGTTCAAACTTCATACCTAATAATCCAAATTAGTTAAAAATAATCTACTTCATTTGTAGGAAGCAAAAAAGAAGAGGTAAAAGTGAAACTAGACGAAGATCAGCTCAAAATTTTAGATGATTTGCCAAGTTCTGCTGTGGAAATGCAGGTGAAGGATAAGGTAAAGCAATGGTTCCATTATGTTTACTCTAAGCTCAGTAAAGTCTTGGCTAAATGTTTACTATAGTCCTTGTATAAACTTATTATTATTTAGTTTGCGTTGTGTTTAAGTTTATTCAAGATGGTGATGCATGTTTGTTTAGGATTTGATCGATCTCATTCTTCCAATACTTTAATTTATTTCTTATACTACTCTTGAATCATCAATTAATTGTAGATTCCCTTGCTTTTAATGTTTAAAACTTTCGCTTGATGTTCATATTGCATGTAGCAACAAATCTGCGTTCTTTGAAAAATTTAAATGTATTAAATTGGTTTAAATTAAACCAAAATCTCTAAGGAGATTATGGAGGCTCATATGATGAAACTAATTGTTTTGTAGATATAATGGTTTTGGGGTGCTGTTTTGATGACATATAACAAAATTACATAAACTGGGTGTCTTTCAACCATTATTGTTATCGACTTGGACCTGTTCAACAGGGTGTCCAGCGACTGAGAATTCCGGGAAAAGCGAGAATTGTATTTGAACAAGAATTTTATAGGAAATAATAAATACGGTTTTGTACGGGAATTCGGCAAACTGCTATTTTTTAAATAATAATATTGCTAAAACTCGAAATTATTTAACTACGAAACATCTTATAAATGAATTATTGGTTAAATATAACAGTTACAGGATTGGCAATGATTCGTTGTTGTACAAGCTCCCTAATCGAGCTTCGACGGAGTGTTTGTGATGAGGCAAACAGAACGGCAGTGGACTAGACTGACTGAATGGCAATCGCAGTGCAGACTTAAGATTACTCGGGAATTTTCAGGCTCTTCCGCGGAAGCTCATCTCCCCGAGTAATGCGACAAAGTACAAATGACCCAACTCTGAAACTGCCGTGAACCTAGCTTTAACTGTGACGAGCGAACCTAGCCCTGTGACTGACAAAATCGGATTTCACCACTCGCCATTAAAGTGGAATCCATTATTAGATATTATCTGCCCAAATTTGACCAGTTACAACATTGAAATCTCTCGTTAAGAAACTATGAAAAGAAGAAGAATAGGTGACAGCATTTGTTTAGTGTTGAGTCAGAAGTCGTCTGCCATTCACTGATGTAAACTATTCATTTGTGGTTTTACTATTAAAAAAATTCATTATTGTATCACCAACTCGTGATGGTTATGTAAATTGTTTAATGTTTTATTAGGCATTTAAAATTATTTTAACAGGATTTTATTAACATTATATTTTGTTACCGATTATTATGTTATTTCAAGGATAAAGGGGACATTAAATTAATTTAAGCTATACAATACCTATTACAAACAGGGATTACTTTGTCGACAGCCGGTAACCTAGCTTTCAGCTTGTCAGCTGTCAAAACCAAATACTGTAGTGAATTTATGTCTTCATCTCTTATGTTTATTTTTATCTTAACTTGTTTATTTTAATGGGGTTCTGTAATTATTAAACAACGTAGTGTTTTTTAACTCCAATCACCACTAGAAACACTGATGTAAACAAGCTAATAAGTTTAGTGTCGGGTCCGCTTTTACGTCGCAATAACCATAACGTGGGCTTTCATGTCCTGTGTCAGTTTTTTCTTCTAGTTTCGATCTGCAATGGTTAGATTAGCGGTTTTATCTATTTAAGTGATGTGCAAACCATGAATAATGAACTCATTTTCCACCGTACAACATGTTAAAAAGTGAGTGAAATATTTTTTGGAAAATACGGGAATTTAGGAAAACCCATTCGCTGAATACCCTGAAGATGTGATAGATTAGTATCATTACACTAAATTAAAATGTCTCTAGCATAAATACTGAAATATTTTACACAAGAATCTCCTTGTGTCCGGATGGGCCCAGTCCAGCTGTCGGCCAGTCTGAATCAATGTCTTAGGGAACTAAGAGTATTTCTTGCAATATTTTACCCATAAAACCGTTTTGTGCCTAACGGTTGAAATCAAAGCACCTTCAATTTTCATATGAATAACCCAAAAACTCATTCATATGAGTTTTCCGCTCATTATAATTCTGTGTAAAATTAATATTGACATTGATTAAAGTGACAACAGTAAATGTCATGCTGTGGAATGATAGTTTTCGTCGTATCACTGATCACTGTAACTAAACAGAGATTTCATTATTTTTACTTTTTATTAATTATTTTTTTGTACTATTTACACTTGACACACTAAATTATTATCATTGTATTGTTGTGTAGTACAGTAATTACCGTGAATTCTTAAGCAAATAAATGAATTCTATTATGAATTCTTTCTTATGAAAGTGTAAATATTTTTTAGAGATAATCTAAGTTACTAAACTTCAATATGAACAATTCTATAAAATATTTGTGACTATGCCAAACCAATCAACCTCCTAAACAAAAAAATTTAAACTTTTACGATTTATTTGATCATATTGAAGAAATCTAAATCAAGGAGAGTATAATTGTTTTGAACCCCCCCCCATTTTGAATCAATGTATGAAAGGTTAGTCAGGTGGGGATCAGAGAGCAGGTTTGATCACTTCCTCATTTGAAATCTATTGCAGCAGGCAGAGGAATTATTGTTCAAAAAATTTTTATGTGAGTTTTGGTGTGTGTAATGTGGTACTTATTTACGATTATTTTGATATCAGTTAGTATTTTAATAAATCTACACCAAAGTAGTTATTTATGCATCAAGTGTGTAAATTGACATGTTGCTGCTCTTGAGAGAAATATTAATGAAAATAGATAAATAGATTAGTTTTTCTAGTGCAGTAGGAGGGGCAGTATGCATATGAGTTTCATATTAAACCTACGAGTGGTGGAGTCACTCCATTTTTATTTTTTACTTTGACTTTACAACTTCTTTGGTGCTTGCCGCCTAGCTGTGCCGTTGCTGACCAACTAATTATATTTTAAGTCAAATTGCAAATGTCTACAGATTAGCTGTAAGAGTAATCGTAACAATTGTTTTTGTAAATGATTTGAGTTTGTGTGTTCAGTAAATAAAACATTGGTTTTTAAAATTTAATTTACCCCTGGGCCCATGTCTTGACCCACCTGACACCCATCCGCGACTCACAGTATGGGAATAACTGATCTAACCTTAGGGAAGTTTTTATCAGAATGAGAGCTATTTTTAATTTAAATAAAAGTATACCTCTTATCTTTCAGTTTGTACAATTTTAACAGATATATTACTGAATTAGCTTATGACATTGTTGTGGTGTTGAGAGTATTGAACCTATATATTACAGAATCAGCTTATGACATTGTTATGATGTTGAGAGTAGATTTTACAATGAAAAAATGTTATATCTATAAAGTTTATACAAGGGCTAGTTATTTAGTTTTCTTTCTCACATATCAAAAATTGCACGATAATAATGTTTAGGATGAGTTAATACTTTGTGATTTTGTTTAAACTTAAATGAGAGCTATACTTATTTTATATTTACACAAATAAAATAATAATACCTTTCAAATGTCAATGTTCCTTAGATTTCATTTAACATTAAAGTTAAAGGATTTCCTCCTCTGAATTTTTGTTCACCTAAACTTGGATTTTATTTTTTTGAAATGCATTAGATATTTTTTATTTGTAGATCTTTGAATCCTTGGTATTTCTCTGTGATATCTTAAAAAGCAATAATTAGAGGCTTATTTATTTTTGGTCTCATATAATATTTGTAATTACTTATTTGTTGTATAAATAATTAATTCTTAACACAACCAAATACGCAAATCAAACTTTTATAAAAGTGATGTATTGCCTGGGTTTTATTTTAATTTTTTCCAACGTGATATGTTTTTTAGTTTTTTTTGTAGTTTTGACTTATTTCAAATCCAAATTCAGTTGTTTAAAAAAAAATTAAATGCAAACAGTGTTATAAATGTAAAAACACATCATAAAAGTAGGGCTATGTGAAATGACATTGAAAATCAGAAATTCTGAAAATGCTTGGTAACTAACCCAGTTGAAGAGATAGACTTTTAACATTCAAATCAAACAGGTAAAACAACTGTATTTTATTAGAACTTTAACCTATTTAAGTGCTAAATAATTTTTAACACTAAGGTTAGCCTAGTAATTATTTCCAAAAAATTAACAAATAAGCTGCATAAATTAATACTGTACCAGTATAAATTTATACTTATTTTACAATTTTTTAAATTGGATATGTGAGGAAGTTTTATAGATCGCAGGTATAATATCTCACATTTATGTTAATGGAACCATTACTTTTTTAATTTTCTTATCATTGTCATATACAGTAGTATTAATTTATTTATTCTATAGCTGTTATTTCAATTATTTTTAATTTTTCCCGCTAAAGGAAATTTTAAGAGTAACTTATATAAGTTTAGAATTATTGCTAAGATGATGAACATTAATATGAGTTGGCCCAATTTTAATGGCAGTGTATCTTGACTCACCAAACTTGAGGGTTTTTCAATTTTTAGTTTGGTTGGCATTCTTTTGGCCATTTTAAAAAAATATCCATCATGTGTCAAGAAATAGGAATAATTTATAAGATCTTAAAAAGTTTAAAATGACTCAATTCAGAAAGTATTAATTTAAATAAGGCTTTCCACCAATTTATCTTTGAATAAAAAATGAAAATATTTAAGAACTCTGCTAATCTGAATCCATTAATAGGAGTTTTTAGATTATCAGAACCACTAACTGGTAAAATAACTATCATTTTTTATATGGTACTCAAAAAACATGGCAAATGATTGGAACTCAATAAAACGCTTTTGAACTGATAATAATGTGGTGTTTTACACAATGTATCATCAGTAATTTTTTGTCACAAACATCAACCAAAGAGGAGAATACAAAGATAGACCTGGACAGCATTTCCACTTTCAACAATAAATTTTGAAAATTGTTGCAAAATGGATACGTTAAAACCCTTCATCCCAAGTCAGCTGTTCCCCAATAATGTGGATTGTTGATAACTTTCTATTTAAGAGTGTTCCTGTACTATGGATGTTCAATGAAAAAATTACCACATTTTTAAATTTATCTTCCACTTGAAAATTTCTAATAATTTTAATTTTTTTATTAATTTAAAAGCTTAACTCAAATATTAAAGCTTTGTTCGGTTGAATAATGGCTTTTTTGTATTATGTTTATGTATTGTTTTGAGAATCTATATTTTTGTGGTTGTATATGATTGTCATACAGCAATCGAATATACAAGGTGTGGTGTTTGTTAAAAAAACCTCTTGATTTAAAGTTTTATTTGTATATATACAAACCCTACATATCACCTTTAATATGAGCTTTTCATTAGCATATCAGGTATGGCAGTTGCATACAGCTTCGAAAGTCCTCTGCCTCAGATGAATAGATTATGCCACAGATCTTCTTATTATAAATGATATTTTTTACTTGCCCCTCTCCCTCCAAATCTATTGAAGTCAGATCTAGGATGCTTAATGGCCATGCAGTATCTGACCAATATCTGCCAATCCAACTATCAAGAAAAAGCTACTTTTAACGCATCACAGTGAGGTTCGGCATTGTGTTGCTGCAGGAAATTTATCCATTTTCTTCTTTAATGCTATCCATCCATGGGGAAACACATAGTTCAATAAAAAATGTGTTCTCTGCAAAGATGAAAGGTACGACAACATGATAGTGCATCAATTTACCCCAAACATTGACTTTAGATGACTATTGACAAATGTTGGTAGATGCAACACCACTGTAGATTAGATTATTGAAAAGGTGACCCTACAACAAATTAGGTATTTTAAGCCAAGTATGAATGAGGATTGAGTGTAAGATGATTATGGCACGATCATGTAGTCTTTTTACTGACTAAGACTAAGGCTGACATATTGCCTTGGAGTGTTAAGCCCGTCACTTGACGGGCAACTAAAACTTCCATAGAGTGCTGAACCCGTCATTTGACGGGCCAAAAAATTAAATTTTTTGGCCCTTATTTCGTACTATTTTACCGTGATAGTGAATGATCAAATTATTAGGCCAGTCAAGGTCATCAGAAGATTCAGCCCCAGATGTATTCCTCACCGACTACCACAACGACAAGGGGGTAGTATTTTATTCTTTTTATTGTTACTATTTCGGTCTCAGAGATGGCCACTGAAGGGTTCACTGTGTCCTGAATTCAAGGGTTCACTGTGTCCTGAATTCCGGCTATACTCGATCGGGAAAATATGTTTGCAAAGGACACTGCAGTGTTACATGTTTTTTATTTTTGTGTATTTCTACGCCAGTGGCATTTTTAACGTTTTGATGGGGAACGGTCCAAACCCCGGTCTTGTTACTACCTAACGTCGACCTGTTGTTAGGAAGCATCATTAATTAGTAGCCCAATGACAAATGGCGACTGGGTCCAGATTCGACCCTTTCGGGGTTTGATCCGGCGACCTTCAACCTTTTTTGAAGGCGGGTATTATAACCACTACACCACCCAGCCAGTTAACAAGCTAAAACATGTAACATCTATAACAAAAAATTAGATGGAAATATTGCTATAAAGTGGACTTAAACCCAAAAAAATCTGTAAATTTACAAAAATGTATTTCTTAAGATAACATATTTTGCTTTGATATCCTAATCTCTTGTAAGTTAACCCTAGAACTGGCAAAGTCATAATTCACGACACATTTACAAATTCAATAAGAAGTGGCAGGTGGAAGCATCAATCGTCAGTTTAGTGAACTTGTTAGACACCATTGCCTTCGTGACCGTGTTGCTCTCTGGGAGCTGATATATGAATCTGCTGATGCAGTTCACTAAACTGCCACTAGGGTATTTCTTATATCCAAGTAAGCACTTTCTATGATTATACACGGTGGCTGAACTGGTTAGAGCGCTACACTGAGGAGTGTAACGTTCTAGCAATTCGGAAGTGCTAGGATAAGTGGTAAAAGTAGAGGGAATTGCTATTTTTTCCATTTAGAATTTTTAAAATTTTAAGGATTTTAGGGGTTCTTTTAAAAAATTGAAAAATCTAAAATAAAACAAAAACGCCTGGCTAGAATTAAAAATTATGGTGAACAACAATTACACACATACACACAGATAGGCATTAATTCCAAACCCCCTAAAGCGGATTTAGGGTTCAGGGTTTCTTTCCTTCTTTTTTCTTTCTCTCTATCTCTCTTTCATTCATTCATTCTTTCTTTCATTCTTCCTTTGTTCATTTTTAGGTTAATGGGCCCTAGAGCGGAGATATATCCACTAAAAACTAAATTTCTCCTCATATCGAACTATGGGAAAGAGAAAGTAAATAGTAACTGATTCTTTTTACATCCGCTCTCTCTGTCTATCTCTAATGTAGTCAAATGTGTTTTGTTAATTGTATTTTGAATTAATGTTGGTTTTCAGTTTTTGAAGAAACTAAACCGGCAAGAAAGAGTGGTTGAAGAGGTGAAGCTGGTGTTAAAACCTCACTATGCCAAGAAACATGTCACCAAAGAGGAGTACAAAGAAATTCTGAGGCGGTCTGTGCCTAAGGTGAGTCGGGAAAACTACAATTATATCGTGTTAACCATCATTGGTGTTGTTATAGGATAAGTTTACAAAATGCTTGTAAACTAATACTTGTGATATACTTCACATCAGGCTTCTTTCACTCATAGCTTTTTCTTTTGGGTTATAATTAATTACTAAAATAAGATTGCACTTCACATTAATTCCAAAAAGATATTGGTTGTTCTGATGACCAGTAACAGAAAGTACAAGGATTTTCTGGTTTTCCAGTCTTATGAATACGTTCTTTCTTGCAACAACATGTTAAATTATCAAAGGACAGCCTACTTAGCTAAACCTCATATCCTTGCAACATTTTAGATAATCAAATGTCAACCTACTTAGCTAAATATGTTTGGGGTCTCCTCTTTTCAGGTAGGCCTACCTTTACTGGATTTGTTGAAATCTGGTTAACACAATGTGTGTTTTTTTAGTTTTTGTCCAAGCTGTGGTATGGTTTATGCTACTCAAGTACATTTTGAAGGTCAATAAATTGGTTAGTTGTGTTGTTCAATGTGATTGGATCAGCTCTATTTGTGTTGTACATGTCAATGTTTTTGATCTCTCTGGGAGCTTAAAAGCTAGAGTTTTAACTGGGTTAAACCTGGGCTCTTGAAGAGAATTAGTAAAATGAACAATAATGAGGTCAGCATAATGTGTTCTTCATTGTGTTAGTGTTAGCATTCTCGACCAGGATGCGCTAGTGAAGTCATTGCTGTGTTATCAAACAAAATAAAAGTCTACAAAGACTTGTTTTCTCAGCGTATGGTCAAGAATGTCCCAGCCTTGGACCTTTCTGAAAGATCAAAGCATCAGTTTAATCATTAAATAACGGCTATTAACCAGGCAGTGGCAAATGTGATGCGTACCAGATAACTCAGCTGTATCTTGTTCTTTACAGATCTGTCACAACAAGTCAGGAGAGATCAACCCAATAAAAATTCAACATTTAGTTGAGGCTTATGTGAAAAAATTCCGATACGCCAAGAAAAAAGCGGCAGGTGCTATTCCCCCTCCAACAGGACAGAACAAACCAAAGCCGTGAGTATCCCAACTCTTGATTTATGTTTGACTGATAAGCTGAAGTAAGGATTCTTACAATATTTTAATAAAAGTTTCACCTTCCTAACTAAATTTATATTTTTAAATGACCTCAAACGCTGGGGAAAAGTTCTTTGAATTAATCCCCGAGCAATTTAAAAAGAAAACATTCTATCAAGTTTAAAGAAAGAGTAGCAGTACCCGCTCGAGTTTTTCATCCTCCCTCATTAAAAATATAAAAATATTAATTGAGAATTATATTGAATTTATATACCTGTTCTGACACTGTCGTTATGTACAATGTACTTTAAATGAATAAGGATGAGACTATTAACTATCTTTTATCTCCAGAAGACAACTAATTTTGTGGCAACCTATTCTATCATCCGGTCAACTCTTGTTTACTGATTCAATTTCCTTAGATTAATTACAAAATACAGACAGGCATTAACATATGTCAATCAATCAAAAGTGTGTTTATTGGACAACACACATAGGAACAATGGTCAAAGGCTGTCTGTTCAATTGTTAATCGGTACAAACACTGTCAACAAAACATATTTATTTCCTATATATCCCAACAGAATATTTCCTATAACTTTACCTTAAGCATATGTAAAAGAAGGAATAAATTAAAGTAATTTTCCAAAAAAGAATTAAATACCTTGTAACTTCTTTGACATATTGATTGTTAAAAATTATACTCTAGAAATGGTATCCCCGATTTGTTTCCCCTAACCATGTTTGGTATTTAAGATAAATGAGTTCCGCTCGTGCTTTAATATCTACAAAATCATCCCAATGTCCAGGCTGTCTGCGAGATAAAACCTGATCAACATGAGAAGTATTTACATGTTTCAATTTTACAGGAATTCAAAAATCAGTAATTAGAATCGATCCGTTGAAAATTAGTTGTCTTCTGAGTGGTTATTGATAAGCTAAATTTTTTTAACTGTATATCTCAATATCCTATCATAGAAAAATGAATTCATTTTCAAATTTGTACTGTATTCTAGATTCTAGGATTTCACCTGTCTTTCAGTACTTTAGTAATAGTCATGTCGAGAAGTTTATTTTATCCAGTATGAGAAAATTTTCTTGCATTTATATTTTACCATACCAAGATACTATTAGGCCTAATTTTTTTTTAATTTCAGGCAAAAGACATTATGGAGCTGAGTCAAGGATGAGTTTCGAAAACTACTTAAAGTAAGATATCTATTATAAATACTACAATTATTATTAACCCCTTAGGTATGTAGTGTTTATTTGACTACTGAGTTGCAAGGTAAACATTGGGGGTTTGCACTTGAGTCATTGAGCTTTTAATTCAAAGTGAAAATCTTAATTTTGGTCCAATTTAAAATAATGCAAATGTGATGGGTTCAGAAAGAAACTATGTTTGAATTCCACATTGCGATGTCGTAATAATCATTCTTTGATGAAACTCATATTAGGAAACCAGCCGTCCTGCTGGCACAAAATTGTCGTGCACTTTTAGTTTACTGTGCCAAGTGCGAAGTAAATAAATAAATTTGTTCCTAGTTCTTAAATAATAAACCAATAACCTCTTTTCAAATCTGTATGCAATAGGATATCCGGCTCCGACCCGAAAGTGTAACAAGTACACCAGTAGAATTTGAAGAGAAAAGACATAACCTTAGAGTGTAATATGGCATTATGTGAAAACGTTTTAAAATTTTCGTTTAGGGTAATTTGTTTGAGTTAATGATATGTATTTCTTTACAGACAAAACCTGGTTAGCTTTAAAGGAACACATCCATCATGTTGCATCGTCTCTACCCCTCACCTACTGCGGTGTCACTTAAATGTATTTGTTCATAGGCCAATTTAAATGTATTTGTATATATTAACATAGCATGTAATTTGTGATAGTTTTAAAAATATACACTTATTTATATTAAATATATTACTATTTGTATGAAGTCATGATTATTTTATTTTATGAAAGAGTTATTAAAGACCTGTCTTTAGTTTATTTATTGAAATTTTATTTTATTTTTTATTTAATTCTAAAGATAATTGATGATCAGTGAAATATTAAGTGTAAATTTATGTTGGTGTATTGTAAATTGACAAAATATTTGTATTATGCTGTTATGTAACATTTTCTTAACAATTCTTCAGCAGATGTAGAGTCTAATAAATCATTTATTGGGAACTGTCTTACATTTCTCTCCCAATTTGCCCCCCTGTTATGTGGTCAAACTTCATACCTGTACACATGTTTAAGAGAGCGTCTTGGATGCTAGCAGCTTCCAGCCTCGTATAATGCGTTATATTTGAACCAATATCCCACAATCAATTTTGTGGTATGCACAAAATCAACCACCAAACTGGCTGTTTTAGCATCCAATGCTGGCCTGGCGTCAGTGGCAAAATTAGTCTAATCGCTCCCATTTCATTTAATGCCCCACTAACATCCCAGAGGCCAGCATGGTAGTATAATGGTAGTCTAAAAAGTAAACTTTTGAGC
The DNA here is from genome assembly GCA_023375725.1 of Nephotettix cincticeps. Taxonomy (NCBI): domain Eukaryota; kingdom Metazoa; phylum Arthropoda; class Insecta; order Hemiptera; family Cicadellidae; genus Nephotettix; species Nephotettix cincticeps. The sequence goes on from JAGISJ010000012.1 coordinate 230,327, forward strand.
TTTTACACTGTCAGCATGTGTTGTACAATAGTTTTATATTCTTGGTATTTCCTAAATATTTCTGCACTACACTTTTGAAGGAATTTTTCCACTTCCATTCTTTCCAATTTCTTACATTGGTTTGAAAGAAGAGATCAGCAAAAGTTTTCTTATGTCGTGGCCAGTGAAAACTTTATTTACCTTTGATTCAAACAATTATGAGAATGGGAACGTATCCAAACAATCTCTATATTTTCCAAATGTTTATAAAAATTGCTTAATTAGCCCAAATGCAATATAAAGACCTGTTCTCATGGAATCAAAGTGAAATTAATAACACTTTTCTTGCTTGGATTGTGTTGTTGTCCAGTGTGTAGCTTTCTAGCTGTACCATCCTATCACGTAGAAAACAATGGAATTTTAATGGAAGTGTTGTATGACCTGTTGACCCTACAACACTTCAGTATTTTAAGTATCCACAAACCATCCATTGATATTCTTCATATTGGATTCTCTCAAAAATAGTTGCCAAGTCATTGCAGTTTTCTTCCATACGAACAGTGTCCTATAGGAAAACATCTTTGAGGATAGTTTTGAATGAATCAATGAATAAGTGCCATTCTGAAGAACCTTATTATACCTCAAAGCATCATCGCAAAACATTTGTCAGAAAACTTTACTAATTGATTATGAATCAATAAATTATAATTATCGAAATTGGAGTATAGAATATACTCATACTCAAAATATATAAACCAATGAAAGGGATCAAAACTATTATCTCTACTGTTTTAGGTCAAAAATAACATGTAACAAACTGTTACATGTAACATGTGCAGGTCAAATAATAAACTACTCAATATTTACTTAGATTTATTGACAATTTCAACTTATGCATTATCACACAGATTGAATGAGTAAATTATATCAATTTTCATCTTATGAAATGCTATAACTACCAAGCAAGTAAATTTTAATTTAAATATTTCAAGACAAAAATAATACATTCATTATATAATTATAAAATATACTAATATAACCTATACATTTATATTATAACATAACATATAAAAATAAATAACTACATGATAATAAATCCATTATCTTATTGTAAAGCCACCAGGAGCTTGAGCTTTATTTATAAAAAAATTTGAATGTATAAAAATTACATGTATAATATGTTCTCCCATTCTGGTAGGTTCCCTCCACTCAATATCCCTGATAAAAGGCATGTGAGAAACTACAATTAGTCTATTATAGAATATTGTTAACCCATTCGGGTCTAAAGACGGACTATATCCGTCCCAGATTGTGAGTTGTGTTAAGGACTAAAGGTGGACCGTACTCTATGCAGTTAGACCAAAAAAGTCAGCCCCAGGCAACAGTTTTTGATCTTGAAACTCAGTCACCAATGGGTTAAACAGCTGGAGCAAAATACTCAGAAGCAAAGAAGGTTTTGAGATTAGAATGGATATACAAGAAAATGTTTGGATACAATAGAACCTCGATTAACCGTTAGTCTCTATTAATCGCCACCCCGCGAGCGCAAAAAAAAATTTATTTTTCCACATCGGCGCTGAGCCGGATCTTCTGTTAAGGCTCTATGATGAGTAGTGACGACTGTACTGTACACCTGTACTGTGCCTGAGTCATTGGTGGCAAGGGTAGTGACCCAGCTGGTTAATTCCTATCTGTCTTCCGCATTCCACCGCTACTGTTTCAGTTCAGTTCAGTATGGTGCGTGGCTTACTACGGTAAACCAAAGTTTTTGCCGATTGTTAGTGCAACACCTACTAGTGTTTTACGTACGTACATGCTTGACCGTTTATTGTTGACAGTGCTGTTTATATGTAGTGTGTGATGCTCTTCTGTTATGGCTGATTAACAGAAACACATGGTTTTGGGACTTGACAATAAACAATAAATTTTCTCAACGAGGAAAGAAATAAAAGAAAATTAAGGATTATTTTTAAAATAAATACCGGTTACGTAAGTTTTTAGAGTAAACGTAGATACATTCATAGTTGGAATTTCACTTTTTTCTTAATAAAATAAAGTATTTTTCACTTGAACTGGTGTAGTTTTGTTGAACTCTTTTAAAATCATTTCACATTAAGTACTGCGGCGAAATCATGACAATTAATTAGGACTAACAATGGCGCCGTTATAACATGCAAGGCAGTGAATTGCAATGTTACCATGCCAAATACTGTCTAGGTGCTAAGTTGTAGCAATGCTATTATTAATTCTGTTATGCGTCTATTCGGTTATACGTCATGGTCTCGGTCCCAAAGGTGACGGTTAATCAAGCTTCTACTGTAAATAAGTTTAACTTATATTTACTTGGTAAATATAAGGGGGTTAGTACAATTTTTTTGTCAAGTGCATTATTTCCCTCAGGAGAATAGATAAAATTTTCATTGGGAGGGAGACTAAATAACTGCTGTTCCTAGAGGTGGTGGAACAAAACAATCGACTTGGAGATCTTAAAAAAAACATTGCCTAATTTAGCGTACCTATATTGGTTGATTGTGTCGTAAATATGCTTTGGCATACTTTTTCAAGATTTTAACGAATACTTTAAGTTACAGTCTGATTGATTAGAAAATTTGCCGGTATTTTGGAAAGGAGTGTAGGAATTACTAGTGCTTTTAAGCTCAAATTTTGGTAAAGTGCATGAATAACAAAGTTGTTTCACGTTTTTCATTTAAAACTTGGGGTAAATACCCGGGTATTACTAAAATAAATTCATATTGTATATTAGATTAGATTATTGAAATGGCGATCTTTACTTTAAGCCAAGTATGAATGAGGATTGAGTGTAAGAAGATTGTGGCGCGATCTTGTAGTCTTGTTACTGACTAAGGCTGACATGTTCTTTAGACAGGACTGTTAATAATTAATAGCCCAACAACTGATGGAAATTAAGGGACCTACAGTTTAACGTGGAATCCGAACCAAGGCCTACGGCCAAGGAATTACGAATTGGTCTAATTATGAGGATGATCTTTGCAGATTAACGTAGTATTCAATAATGCGGACGTTAATCCACACAAGAAAACACTAAACCCACCAACCATCGCTCACAACTATCCACAATTTTTGACATCAAATTAGCATAATTACTCCAGGCAATGTTGTTTCTATTAATGTGTAACATTCTAAGATAGTAAAACGCAATATGTAACTTATTGAATATATGTATAAATAATGTATAATTTTATGCTAAAATTTATAACTACACAGGTAGTTTTTTAAACGTAACAAACTTAATTCCCCCTCGATTGATGATTGATAACATTATTACCATATCAATTTGTTTATTTTATTAGCCTATTACAATAATTAAATTGTCAATTTTCTAATGACCAAATAGTATTATTTTGTAAATGATAATAATAAAAGTTGGTTATTAAAATGGGGAAAATTCTAATTTAACTAAATGGACAGGTATTCAATGTTGCCGCTAAGGATGAAGCAAATCTAGGTTTTCAAAACTTCATTCATATAGTTTGTAAATAATTGCTTGCTTAATGTTAGTAGGATACATTCAGAATGAAACTTTGAGATACGGGTAAAATACTTGTGGGGTGTTAATAAAAAAATTCCTTGTGGAAAAAAATTGAAAACTTAACCCCTTATTATCACCCTTAGCCCTTAGAGGATTTTATATGGAACAATTAACTAGATATCCCCTAAATTTTTACCAAATCACCTATCTCCAGGCCTAGGGCATTTTAACCAAATATTTTTCAGAAGTAGGCACTTATGGTTGTGAAGACAATAATACAGACTTTTTAACATATTTGATCTCATTTTAATCTTATATGGAGCAAGTAGATTGAAAAATAAATTCTCTACCCTATAAATAAATAAAAAATCATAAATACCCACGCCGAGGGTATTTTAACCAAATATTTTTCAGAAGTAGGTAATATGGTTGTTAAGACAATAATAAAGACTTTTTAATACTTTTGATCTTATTTTAATCATACTTGCATGTAGATTACCAAAAGGTTGTATTTACCCTATAAATAAGTTTTATATTTAGCTAGCCACTGCAGATGTGGGTCGGGTATAGATAGATGGACCTAGTGGATTTCAGTTTACCTTAACCTCGCTCGCACCGCTTCAATTAGCATTACTATCCGATTTACAAGTAATCATTACCCTCCCCACTACTGCTGTTCCTTACTAACCTTTAATTTCCTAAAATCCCTCAAAATGCTGTCATTGCGATACATCCAGTGAAGAGGAGACTTTTGGCACCAGGGAATTTTAATTGCACTGTTAACCTCATTGGAGAATGTTGTCAAATATTTATGTTCCACCTGAAATCACATATAAAACAATAAAAATGTCAACATTAAAATTAGTCCCAACAAAATTTCACAAAAGCTTTATTTAGAATTTATCGCCTGTTTCTCTCAATTAATACAAAGTTGTTATACAACAAAAAAACATCAGTCTTTAAGCTAAATAAACAATGTCAGTGAACTCATACATATTTTCTATCAAAAGTAAAATAAAAAATTAATATGTATATAAACATTTTTAAATTCTTAAAAAAACAAATTTATTGTTTAAAATTACTCATAAAATTTCTTTCAAACACCTATAGTTTTTTTTTACATTTTTACAGACATGTTAAAGATATCAATCATATTGGGAACCTTTGAACCTATATAAATGAAATTATAATTAAAATTGATAAAACCATTTGGAGAATTTGGATTTTTCACAAGAGTTTTTAAGAGTGAACTATATCCTTCAAAATTAATATAGGTACCTACTTGTACAATCTTCTTGAAGAAATCCTCTTTATGCACAGGTGGTGTAACGTATTTGTCAATATTTCCATAATTAGTTAAATCCAAAACGAGTAAATGTTTTGATATAAGTGGTTGGCCCATAATCAGTCCCAACACTGTCTTAACCTCAAATACTGCTCTATGAAGAGAGCAATACTTTAGTTTTGGCAAGTTGCAAAATGATTTTATACAATCATCAGTTATGTATCTAGCATCTGCAGCAAATATAACTTCTAATTTCTCACATTCTTTCAGTTTTTCTAGAATGCAATCATGCAGATTCATACCGATTCCAAGTTCTTTTAAAATAGTTTTCTTCTTATCCAAAAAATAAAGCATGTCATCGACTCTGAGCGATCTTGACAGTAAAATCCATAAACATGTCAAACTAGAACAACTATCTGCTAGCACAGTTAAATCTGATTTTTTCAATGCATAGTCATGAGATACTAACGTAGTTATGTAATGGAATTTTGAAATTTCAATATATGGTATGCGGTGCACTGCATTAATTCCAAACCTTATTTCAGTAATACTGCTGTAGTGCTTTCTTAGAAACTTGAAATATTCTTCTAATGTAGCAGCATAGCATGCACTAAACTCAAATTTTTCAAGATTTGTACAGAAATCTTTAATAACATTCATTATCTCAAGAAGGTGAATAATTGGCAGGTCTTTTTCATTGGTAGATCCTCCACCAACAAACCTAATGCACTGCAATTTAGACAACTTGTCTAAATCTTTGTGACCAATGAATCCCTCATTTGGACATTTAAAATAGTTAGCATTGCTGTCTAAGTATGAAAACCTAAAAAATTTTTCACAATCGACAGTCAATTGTAAATAATTCCAGAATATTTTATTTTCATTCACAATAGTATTCCACCTCTTGCATACATTAATGACGTTTTTTACGACATCCCATGGGGTCAGTTTTGAAAATACCTCACACAGAACTTCGTCTGGTAGATCAGATATCCCAAGTGGAGAAGAAGCCATCATAAAACCTACGGACAAAAATAGTTTCTAATAGTACTTAAATGAATTAAAGGAAGCGATTTTTTTCAAAAACTATTCCTTCATTATATCTAAAGCGATTTTAATATTTCAGAAGTTAAGAAAATCATCTCAGTTTGTAATTTTTACAATAAGGTTGCATGTTTTAAAACTTATTTTTCTTCGGTATGTTAAACTCACTAAAAGTTTATTTTTTCAATGAGCTAAACCGGGGACCAAGCATTGCTCAGTGAATATATAAACGTAATTTTAAAAATACCTAACTCAACAAAGTGCAATTACTGCAGTTATTTATAAAATTGTCTTAGACTCACAATTAAAAAATGTGTTTTATTTATATATGTTTTATATATATATATATATATATATATATATATATATATATATTGTATATCTAGGGTGTACGATAAATATAGTGCAAAGCTGGGAAAAGGTTATTTGGGTCAAATTAGAAAATAAAGAATAAATTTGTTTGCAAAAATACTTCATTTAAATTACCAGATGTCTGTCTGTATTTTTCACAAAATACTAATTTTGTGAAAAATACAGACGAATAACTAGGCTACGCCGTTTTTCTGTTACTGCTTAAGGACAAGAGAACAATAACTTATATCATAATAAAGGGTGTTGCTTTAAAATTACCGAATTTGGAACAGAATACTAATATTCTAAGATTTGATTTTCTAATTAAAATGATTAGGCCTACATACAGTAAAACTTTTATAAGACAAGTCTCAAGGGGATTTATAAAAAAGTTGTCTTATTGAGGTGCACGTGTAACAGGATCGTAGTGGCAAACTATCAGGGTAATTTTACCAATAATTCAGCTTTCGATGTAACATAAATTCTTAAAATATGTCTATAGCAAGGACAATTCAATGAAATCTTATCTATTAGCAACAGCTAGGAAAAACATAAAATTACCATTATTAGCTGTAAAAATAAAATTATGTGGTAATGAAATTTATAACTGTGGTAAACATGGTGTTTTAATCTTGTTTGTTTAAATTTCATACAAATACTAGTACTATACAAACAAAAACGTGTTTACGGAAACCATGTACAGTACAGAATAAGCCATATTCTGAATCCAGTGAATATGCTACTTAGGCCTACTTAAAATCGTAAACTTGAATTTTGATATCTAGATTTGATCTAAATTTTAATACAGTTTAAAATAAATTTTTAATCCACCTCCTCCAAATCTATGATATAAGGCCTAAACTACATTTCATGTACATTTGCATTACACTCATATCCACATTCTTATCAAAACAAGGCCTATGTCTTTTTTAGTCATTGACTACAAGATCACGCCACAACCATCCTACACTAATTTCTCATTCATACTTGGCTTAAAATACCTACCTAAAAGTATGAAACACAAAAAACTAAATTACAACTACAGGGGAACGTAAAACTGAAACACAGAAACTTTGCCTAATGCGACTTCGACAGTATACACATGCTACTAACTTCTGACAAACTGTATATTTCTGATGATGGAATGATAGGGGAGGGGTTTCCTAAATAAGATAAATGTTTGAACTACAAAGGAATTACACATGGAAGAAATTTTGACTCAAATTATAAAGGTTCCCTAATGCAAAACAAATCTGTACTGAGATTAAGAGTCCTACAATAAAGGTTCATTTCTTGATTTTACCTTTAATTCTGTGGTTGAAGTCGTGCTATGAAGGTTCGGTCATTTGATAAGATGTGTTAAAGGGGTTTATGCAGCGATATACACTAGTAAAATATGTTATCGAGGTTTTCATATGAGAGGTAATGTAGACCAACAGCTATATGAGGTAATTCATTGACTGTCATGGAGAATTCACGATGGGGGTTAAAAATGAGACTCTATTGACCTAATCTTGCTATTGAGGGTTCTGTTAGTGAGGTTCTACTGGATTAATAAAATTGTAAAATGAATATTGTAACTCATAACCTAAGTTACCTTTATAAACTATAAGTGACAAGCCATTTTAGTTCACTATAGTGTTGTAGTTAAATAAACTTTATACTTTACTGTACAAAAAAACGATACAAAATATATAAAAAAACCAGCTTGTAGGGTAATTTACCTATAAAACACCCGTCAAATCAAATAAGCCTACATAAGGAATAATCTGAATTTGTGTTAAATTGTTTTCCCTACAATTTTACGACAAACTAAATGAAAAATTACTATAATACAGAACTACACAAAGAACAATATAAACATTTAGGCAGGAGAGATAAGCCGAGGAAGTTATTTAGAGGTTAAGTTTATGTTTTCGTCAAACGTCAGTACTCAGTAGCCAGTGGCAAAACAGATGACTCAGATCTTTTTCTTTTTTTCTTGTGATTATCAAAGGCTGCCTTAATTTGCCATGAGGCATTGATGTTCACTTGTAATACAACTGGTTCAATTAATTGGCACATATAGTATTTCTCCCTCTAAATGTAAACTAAAAAATACATACATTTAATAAATAAAATTTCGTATTTTTTAAATGCTTCTAAAAATTAAATTTAATAAAATTGGTTGTTTTTAAATTAAAAGTACGCATAACATTTTATGTCACAAACCATTTTAGTACTAATTTATAGGTTGCGGAGAAGGCAGTAGTGACCTAACCCATAGTGATGCAACTTATATTACATTAAATAAATATAATCATGAGTGGAGGCAAAGACAATTTTATTCTAATATAACAAAAATAAAAAAATTCAGAAATAATTTCAGAATAATTATTCTAAAATAATTCTAATAATATTGAAATATAAATTGTCTTTGAGGGAGGTTAATAAAGACAACAAATTATAGTTTAAACTCCTTATAATCTAACCAGTGTATAAAGCCTGAATCGCACATTAAATGTAGTAATAGTTTTATAATTTTAAGTACCTAATGAAACACTTGAAGATCAAGTTTCTTTTATTAGGAACTAATCAGGACTATGGAAACAAAAGGAAAAAATGTTTGTATTTACTTCCCTGTGGGAAATAGGTTGAATCATGGATATGTCTAAAGTGCTTCCAGTTCATGCTTTCAGTTCATCTAAACAGCTGTTCTTATTCTTTTATATTCAAAATTCAATAGAATAGTTTTAGTAGTTTCTATGGAAACCTGTTACATATTTTCCATCTTAAAAATCACCAACACCCCTCCAGAGCTAAAACTTATCCATGTCAAAAGTATATGCCAAGATCTAAAACCAATAAAATAAGAGATAAATCCGTTAATTATAGCTACTAGGCACCTATTTCTGATATACCAAATTATATAATTTCTTATAAACCCTGTACTGTGGATGTCATCAATGACTGTAGTTATAAGAATGTTTTAATTGTAGGTGACTTTAATGAAGCTGTAGCTCAGTTTCAGCAGAGAGGAACGGATTTACTATCCGTTCATCTATGGTTTCAGTCTCAGCATCAACCTCAGACTCAGACTCAGCTTCAGTACCTACATGCCTCATCATCAAAGACAAGTACTCATAGATAAGGTGCTCGAATTCGTAAAAATTTAAGTATGTTGATCATAATCTGGACTAAATTAATTTACATGATGGAACGAATAACCTGAAAAGGGGCTACATAAGGGAGGGTCAGGGTACATGACAAATACGATGAGGCTCTTCAAGAATTGGCAGATCTGCTATTTACGGCCAATTCTAGTTTTCCAAATTAAAAAATCTACGTAAAAAGTATTGTAAAGCGATCTGACATTACATATTAGGCACTTTATGATTTAATTGACCAACTGGAATTATTAATCTATCTATAATATTATAAAGAAGAGGTGGTGTCTGTATGTTTGTTTGTGGGTTTGTTGTGGCAAGTAAATGCGAAAAATACTGAACCGACCGGTTTGAAATTTTACACAAAGGTAGATCTTAAACTCATGCAACACATAGGCATACTCATTTCCTTAAAATCCTCTAGGGCTACGCCCTGTGAACGTCCTAAGTTTCAATGTTTAAATTTGTAGAGAATAATAACATAAAATTACTTGAATGTCAACAGCTGTGAACACTAAAATTTGACAGTTCGAGAAGAAGGAGAAGAAGAAGAAGAAGAAAGAGCTACCGAGACCGTCCTAGGTTTCAATGTTTACATTTTCTAATGACAACATCTGTTTGCACTATATTTTGACAGTTCGGGAAGAAAAAGAAATAAAGCTGATTTTTCAGATAAACTGCTGGGTCGAAAATAGTGAATTATTTGAAATAGCGGAATGGTAGATTTTAAGTTTTTTCCGACGACTATCTCTATTACATTAATCCTTATCCTCTCCCAATATTTGACAGATGTTACTTTGAAATGTTGTAGACACTCGTGATTTGTCATTTTGTAAACAATGAAGAATTAATTAACAATAACATAAATGTATTAGTAGAGCCTACACCTTTCAGCCTTTTTAACCCGTGCGAAGAACGGGTTCTTTGGCTAGTAATATTATAAAGAAGAGGTGGTTTCTGTATGTTTGTTTGTGGGTTTGTTGTGGCAAGTGAATGCGAAAAATACTGAACCGACCGGTTTGAAATTTTACACAAAGGCAGATCTTAAACTCATGCAACACATAGGCATACTCATTTCCTTAAAATCCTCTCGGGCTACGCCCTGTGAACGTCCTAAGTTTCAATGTTTACATTTTTAGAGAATGAAAACAAAATAAACGGTACCAGTGGACTGACACATACTTTCTCCCTTAAGTAATTTTAAAAACAGTCAATCTGTAATAAAACTATCATGTTCTACAAAGTTAATCTAAATATCATTTAATAATTTGTTGTTTCAAAAATAATCATCCAATTTTTAAAAATAAAAACACGAGAGACAAAGTTAAATTAATTGTTCAAATTGTATGGGGGGGAAACCCCCCCCGTAACACCAAGCTTTTTTGAGCTGGTTTTGTTTGGTGATTTGACCTTACGCTTCATACCAAGTTTCATGGAAAATGGTTGGAAAGTAAGGAAGAAATTGATTTTGTATATTCTCCATAAGAATAACATTGGGCGCTCTCAGACAACGTACTGCGTTTATCGTGGACAGTAAATTTAACTTTTCTCTGGAACCGTTAGTCGTAGACAAATAATTCAAAATACTTATTTGTTTAGTTTTTTAAGCTGGTTTTAATGGTACCAGTCAAGTTATACTTTACTTATATTGTTTTCGCTGAAAATTTAAAAATTTGATTTTTTTGACATTTAAAAGCCCATAACTTTTGAACCATCATTTTTACAGATATGCGGGTGGTGTCAAATTATTTAGTACTCTGTACACTATAAACTGTCAAATTTTAATCAAAATCGTTAGAGCCGTTTTTGAGAAAATTGGATTTTTCACGTTTTTTAAGAGTTTTTAGGGGTGAACTACCCTTAAAAATCAAAAATTCAAAAAAATGAAAAAAACACCTGGAGATACGGTGACTATATATATACATGCCAAATTTCATCTAAATCGGACCAACGGGGTAGGCTGTGGCACTGTACACATCCAGACACACACACACACACACACACACGGACGGACAGACATCACGTCAAAACCCACTTTTTTGGATTCAGGGGACCCCAAAACGGATATATCCACCCTCAACTCAAATTCGAAAATTTTGACGAAAACAATACTTTCTCCATATACTATGTATAAGGGGAGAAAGTAAAAATTACTTGAATGTCAACAGCTGTGAATACTAAAATTTGACAGTTCGAGAAGCAGAAGACATGGTTGCTGTAAATACCCTGGGATTCAATGTTTACAGTTTTTAATGTCAACATCCGTTTACTTTACATTTTGACAGTTCGGGAAGAAGAAGAAATTTAAAGTTGATTTTTCAGATAAACCGCTGGATCGAAATTAGTGAATTATTTGAAATAGTGGAATGGTAGATTTTAAGTTTTTTCCGACGACTGTCTCTATTACATTAATCCTTATCCTCTCCTAATATTTGACAGATGTTACTTTGAAATGTTGTAGACACTCGTGTTTTGTCATTTTGTAAACAATGAAGAATTAATTAACAATAACTTAAATGTATCAGTAGAGCCTGCACCTTTCAGCCTTTTTAACCCGTACGAAGAACGGGTACTTTGGCTAGTGTGAAATAATTTTGGTGTTAGGCCAACTGTTGGGTGCGGCGTGGGCATTATTCCCGGAGGAAAGAATGAATTGGGAGGCAGGACCGTTGCATGGACGCCTGCAACTAGGGGACGTCACGGAAGCGGCGCAGGTGCCACGGTAAAAGTAATACATTAGTACATTTTTTTCAAATAATTGATTGATTAATTAATTGATTAGCCTAGATGTAGGCTTACAAACAGGATCTTTAAAGTCTATGTGTCTATAACTGAACTTTGAATATTACGATTAGCATTTATCAAACAAATGATTGTTTTACACCTATAATTTCATATGTTACTTAGATTTTTATTGCGGACATTCTCCATCACGATATTATGTAAAACAAAGTTTCACGACGTTTCGTGATCTGAAATCTGATCCGTCCTCAGGACAACTCCGTTGTCACAAAGTTGTCTTTGAATCTCCGTGACGAGTGGACGTCTTTGGTTTCTTATATGTGTAATGTTTAGTGTATGGTTTGTCTGCCAGTTTTTTGAGTGCTTTAAACTTTTATGTTTTCAGCTTTATATCGGTTTGGTTCGGATTATATGTTAATTGTGCTATGTTTTAGATATTAGTTCACCTGTGGACGGGATCAGATTCTAGATCCCGAAACGTCGTGAAACTTTGTTTTACATAATATCGTGATGGAGAATGTCCGCATAAAAAATCTAAATAACATAAATCCACCATCACCAATAATGAATTTCAAACAAAGAACAAAGAATTTCAAATATTTGGAAAGTTTTTCTGAATTAAATATTTTCAAAATAATGAATACCCACTGCATGTACACATGAGTCGTGCCATTTTCTATCTCTATTTTTTGCCCAGCCGGCCAACGGCCGACTCCGGGACTTTGATGAGCGTCTAAGCAGGATATAAGCAGGTGACGTAATTGTTTGAGCAACTATTACGTACATTATCATAACAGGTTTAGTTTCTGCCTGTGTAGTAGTCCTCCATATTATCTTTTTTTAGTTTCTTTTGGTTTTCGCTTTCAGGAACAAGGGTGTCAAACGAACAACATTTTGAAGCAAATCGCTGGATTGATCGGCAGTACTGAGCACCATTAGGATTATCACTCTTTTAATGTCTACTGCGAACGACATGTAGATAAGCCTACGCAAACCGAAACTTGAGAGTGGCGTGTGCAAACACGATTTTTTTTGTCAATCGGTGGCGTGGTTGACAGCGTGACTGAATACGGTCCTGAGTCCCCGAAGCGCCTGGTTCGTATCCCGAAGTGGCCAAAACAGTTGGGGTCCAGCTACTTTAATGATTGGGCTATTTAGTTAGTGATTCTTAAAATTAAAATGGTAAAATGGACAAGAAATAAGGAAGAAATTATGGTTTCTCTGTATAATAATATTGGACGCTCTCAGACAAAGTATATAGCCTTTACCACGGATGGGTCAATTATTAGTTTTAGACTTTTATTTTTTTAGTATGTTTAATTTACTATTTGTTTAGTTTTTAAGCTGGTCTAATAATATTAATATACAAAATATTTTATAAATTGAGGCCTACAGTTTTACCGGAAAATACAAAATATGGCTTTTTAGACTTTTTAAAGCTCATAACTATTGAACCGTAATTTTTACAAACATGCAGGTGGTAGCATATTACATTTGGGACCCCAAGCAATAGAATCCAAAACCGATAGAACCATTTTTATAAATTCGAGTTTTTCACGTTCTTAAACTTTTGGGGTGAACTACACTCATGAAAAATTCAAACTAATGAAAAAAACTGTGGAGATACGGTGGATACATGCATATCAAAGTTGATCTAAATCTGACTAACAGTGTAGGCTGCGGCTTGTACACACATCCATACACACACAAGCAAAAATAGCTTTTGAAACCACTTTTTGGGTTCAGGGAACCCCAAAACGGATACAGTATAGGGCCTACACTAAATACTCAATTTCAAAAATTTTGACAATAACAATACTTGCTACTTATAAATGTGTAGGTGGGAGAAAGTGAAAATAGAACAAACAAAAAGGTTTTGAATTACCGCTGTTACTGTTAGAAAATTATTAAATCACTTCTAAATTAGCTTCGTTACAGAAAAATATTTGCCTTAGGTTTTATTCTAGGTATGTTTTTTGAAAAGAATCAAACTTCGTTTGAATATATTACAGAGATTATACATCAAGAAGTATAGGGCCCTAATCATGTAATAAGTGAAATTAGAACATTCATCTAATCTCACAAATTGTAAGTCTTTATTTCAATTACCGTTGATACAGCTAAGGGGATGAAATCGCGGATTATGAGTAGCATTCATCCCTTCAAATAGTCAATCTAGGTGGCTTGTTGCGAGTTGTGAGTTGCGAGCAGTTTACCAATGATACGTGTCAGTTAACCGCACGCCGCTACCGCCGCCTGGCGGGGGACTCGGCAATCATGTCGTTAGACGCTATTCACCATACAAACAGGATCGTCGTGTAGCTAATTTAGTGGCACAAAATGACCGTGATTGAAACGCTTCCCCCTGTATCATCCCTTCACCTCAACCCCCGGGCTAGGGGTGTAATCTGGCCCGCGGCGCACCACAGCAAACACCACAAGAGGATTCGCCGTATCGGTGCAACGGAATGATGATAAAATAGGGAAAACGAGCGTGGTTGAGGTTTCAAAAAATACTTCCTTGTACGCATCAATACAGGGTTTGATAAGTGGTAGAAAAATGTACTTATCATGGCGTGTCCCATTTTATGTCAAACGTTTGAGTTAGGCCACAGACACGGTATACGGTAGGCTATACGGTTACAACGGTATACGGTAGACTATACGGTTATAATGGTATCCGGTAGACTATAAGGTTACAACGGTATACGGTAGACTATACGGTTACATCGGTATCCGGTAGACTATATGGCTACAACGGTATACGGTAGATTGTACGGTTACAACGATATACGGTAGACTATACGGTTACGACGCTATACGGTAGAACTTTGCGGTTACGGAACGCTATAACGGTAGACTTTGTACAACGGTTACACAACGATATACGGTAGGCTATATGGTTACGACGCTATACGGTAGACTATACGGTTACAACAGTATACGGTAGACTATAAGGTTACAACGGTATACGGTAGACTGTACGGTTACAACGATATACGATAGACTATATGGTTACGACGGTATACGGTAGACTATACGGTTACGACGCTATACGGTAGACTATACGGTTACGACGCTATACGGTAGACTATACGGTTACAACGATATACGGTAGACTATACGGTTACGACGCTATACGGTAGACTATATGGCTACAACGGTATACGGTAGACTGTACGGTTACAACGATATACGGTAGACTATATGGTTACGACGCTATACGGTAGACTATACGGTTACAACGATATACGGTAGACTATATGGTTACGACGCTATACGGTAGACTATATGGCTACAACGGTATACGGTAGACTATACGGTTACAACGATATACGGTAGACTATATGGTTACGACGCTATACGGTAGACTATACGGTTACAACGGTATACGGTAGACTATATGGTTACAACGGTATACGGTAGACTATACGGTTACAACGGTATACGGTAGACTATACGATTACAACGGTATACGGTAGACTATATGGTTACGACGCTATACGGTAACTATACGATTACAACGGTATACGGTAGACTATACGGTTACGACGCTATACGGTAGACTATATGGCTACAACGGTATACGGTAGACTGTACGGTTACAACGATATACGGTAGACTATATGGTTACAACGATATACGGTAGACTATATGGTTACGACGCTATACGGTAGACTATACGGTTACAACGATATACGGTAGACTATACGGTTACGACGCTATACGGTAGACTATATGGTTACGACGCTATACGGTAGACTATACGGTTACAACGATATACGGTAGACTATACGGTTACGACGCTATACGGTAGACTATAAGGTTACAACGGTATACGGTAGACTATACGGTTACAACGATATACGGTAGACTATATGGTTACGACGCTATACGGTAGACTATACGGTTACAACGATATACGGTAGACTATACGGTTACGACGCTATACGGTAGACTATAAGGTTACAACGGTATACGGTAGACTATACGGTTACAACGATATACGGTAGACTATATGGTTACGACGCTATACGGTAGACTATATGGTTACGACGCTATACGGTAGACTATATGGTTACGACGGTATACGGTAGACTATATGGTTACGACGCTATACGGTAGACTATATCGTTACGACGCTATACGGTAGACTATATCGTTACGACGCTATACGGTAGACTATAAGGTTACAACGGTATACGGTAGACTATACGGTTACAACGATATACGGTAGACTATATGGTTACGACGCTATACGGTAACTATATGGTTACGACGCTATACGGTAGACTATACGGTTACAACGATATACGGTTACAAAGGACCGTATACAGTCATTATAATTTTTCAAATTAAAAATTATAATTCATTAGCAAAACCCAACAGACAATGACTTATAAGGGACCTAATGTTTAACGTTGGGTCCGAAGCACAATTTTGCTCTGAATAATTATGAATGAAAAGTCTACCTATGAGGATGGTTATCGCGGATGAACACAGTTTTCAAGAGTGTGGACGTTAATCCACACAAGATAGTACCACATCCCCCGTGCATAGCTCATAACTATCCACAATTAATTCTTAACTTCCAAATAGCTGGATTACAGGACACGCCATCGCCCCAGTCCCTCCTGTCTCAGATGCTGAGTTCAACCACCAGCTCCGGCCTAACGAGCACAGAACAGAAATATTCTGTGCTCGTTAATAATCGAATAATATTTATATTATTCTTAGAATATATTTACATTACTATTTAGATTATATAATATTTTTATTATGTATTTAGATAAGTATTTATTTGGTTATTCTAGAAATAGTTATATTCTGAGCTCTCTGCTCCGGCCCCTGTGTGTGGCCATGGTTCATTGCCCATGAGCCATGAGCCATGAACCGGGCGGAAGACTTACCTCGGCGCTAGTGCCGCTTATGCGGTACGTTAGGCCTCCGCATATGAAGATTGTTTCATAAAAGCTTCCTCAGTTACCTGTTTAAGATAACAATTCTGTTTTTGTACATTTTGAAACATTTTTAGACCTCCAAAATGACATTTTGATATGGATATGTCTTAGGTCTGGGGGGGGTGTTGGTGATTTTACTTTCTCCCCTTATACATAGTATATGGAGAAAGTATTGTTTTCGTCAAAATCCTCGAATTTGAGTTGAGGGTGGATATATCCGTTTTGGGGCCTCCTGAATCCATAAAAGTGGGTTTTGACGTGATGTCTGTCCGTCCGTGTGTGTGTGTGTGTGTGTGTGTGTGTGTGTCTGGATGTGTACAGTGCCACAGCCTACCCCGTTGGTCCGATTTAGATGAAATTTGGCAAGTATATATATAGTCACCGTATCTCCAGGTGTTTTTTCATTTTTTTGAATTTTTGATTTTTAAGGGTAGTTCTCCCCTAAAAACCCTTAAAAAACGTGAAAAATCCAAATTTCTCAAAAACGGCTCTAACGATTTTGATTAAAATTTGATAGTTTATAGTGCACAGAGTACTAAATAATTTGACACCACCCGCATGTCTGTAAAAATGACGGTTCAAAAGTTATGGGCTTTTAAATGTAAAAAAAAATCAAACTTTTAAATTTTCAGCGAAACAATAAAAGTAAAGTATAACTTGACTGATACCATTGAAACCAGCTTAAAAAACTAAACAAATTAGTATTTTGAATTATTTGTCTACGACTAACAGTTCCAGAGAAAATTTAAATTTACTTTCCACGATAAACGCAGTACGTTGTCTGAAAGCGCCCAATGTTATTCTTATGGAGAATATAAAAAATCAATTTCTTCCTTACTTTCCAACTGTTTTCCATGAAACTTGGTATGAAGTGTAAGGTCAAATCACCGAACAAAACCAGCTCAAAAAAGCTTGGTATTACCGGGGGGGGGGTTTCCCCCCCATACAATTTGAACAATTAATTATTAAATGATATTTAGAATAACTTTGTAGAACATGATAGTTTTATTACGGATTGTCTTTTTTAAATTTACTTAAGGGAGAAAGTGTGTGTCAGTCCACTGGTACCGTTTATTTAAGATTGAAAACATGTAACAGGTTTCTATAGAAACCACCATAACTATTGTATTGAATTTTAAATATAAAAGAATAAGAACAGCTGTTTAGGTGAAATGAAAACATTCCCTTAAGACATATCCATGATCTAACCTATTTCCCACAGGGAAGTAAATACAAACATTTTTTTTATTATCGGATCAAAAATTGGATAATTTCCTGTAGTTACGAATTTTTTACCTATTTCAAAATTCCACATAGGTTACGAAAAACGTCTATTATTAATCCACGATCCAAAAAATTTCAGCAAAAAAGTATAAGTAGTTTTCTCACACTTCTTGTATGAAAAAGACAATTTTTTAGCGAATTAATCACCCTGTAACTAGATACATTTCCAAACGTTTCTTAAATATTTATTTCAGTTACATGTTTGAAATCAAAAACACAAACCGGGCAGAAAAAAACATAAAGCTAGAAATTTTAATTGACGAACTCATTAAAATTTTCAACCGAATAACTCTGAAGGCGGTAGATAACATTAATGACGGAATGTTCGAAGGATTCAGTTTAAATGAGAAAAATAAGAAAGAAATGAAAGCCCGTATTATCCACGGTGCTTTCATGTATGCGGAGGGTCCTTTCAAGGCTTAAATAACAGCGGAGGTGGGGGTGAGGAGCGCTCGCTCTGTTTAGGCTGCGATCATTAAAAAATGCGCATCGCCGATTGGACGCTAAGACGCCATTCACGGGGGTCGTTAAAATAAATGAATAATTCTAATGTTGACATAACGATGGTCGAGGACGAAGCCAAAAGACGGCGAGCACTTACCCCGTAACAAGCGAGTCGCCCCTCGCCCTCGCCCACATACATTATGTATCCGGATTAATTAAAATTCATTTTCGCCCCCTTTCGAGGCTGGATAATGAATTGTTTTGTAATAGAGTGTGACTTTCACCGGAGGAACGAGGGGCGAATGATTTTGTAGGACAATTCATTTATGGAGCTCAAAGTTTGTGAGTTTTTTTTTGTTTTTGGAACGAAATTCAGTCCAAAAGGTCGGCAACTTCTTTGCGCGGGTTCCTGCCGAGTAAATAATCTGGAAGTTATCGGTAATGAAGATACATAAAATTCGATCAATCGAGTATACTCATCCAACTAAAACTCTTCGTACAATAATATGCTATTGGAAATTATTTTTAACGTTGGTGACCCATCGACACGATAGTGCATAATTAAGCGTTATTTAAGGTCATGTAACGATGTGTCAAAATGAATTGATCATTTTAAATATTTTTTCTTCCTTATTCACTCAGCACACAATTCAGCCGTACTAATCGGTGGTACCGATCATTTAACATAAGGTTAAAGGGAGTCCACCTAATCCTAAATAAATTAACTTCGGTTTCGGTAGGTTACCGGACTCACCAAAAGGTTTAAATGGTAATTTATTAATGAAGGAAAATAAAAAAATGTCTTCCCTGTGGGAAATAAGTTAGATCATGGATATGGTTAAAGGGAATCCTTTCACCTCATCTAAACAGCTGTTTTTATAACCAAACTATGACTTCACTAACTAAATTACGTCACTAATTCAAATTTTGGTCACGCAAATTTCTAAAACCCCCTGAGCTAAGACATATCCGTCAAAAGTTAAACCAACAAAACGGAGGTTAATTGTTGAATATTCGGTAGATTACAATTTAACCTCATGTTAAATAACCGATACTACCGGTGAATGCGGCGAAATAAACCCAATGAATTACGGTACTACATTTCACTAAAATTCAACTGAACCAACTTGTTTTGGGCAATAGAGACGGTTCCAACAGAGGAAGTACGGTTTAATATATTTCGATACAAATTACACTTACCCGTCAATCACATTTGCCTTATCATAAATCTATGCAAAATATAGGTGCTGCTAATGAGACGCTCGGACGAGTCGTCATTAGGCCCTACACAACATTTGAACAGTAATGCGTATAGTGACAGTAATGCAACCTGAGAAAGGTTTCAGAGGCCACGAAACGATGTCCACTTGGCCAATAAATCGAGAAATAAACTCAACACATTTCTACATATATAAATGAATGTATGTCCTTTATGCGTTTCAAACTACTCATCCGATCGCCATGAAATTTAGGAAGTTTCTCCACATGTGTCCGGGAAGGTTTTAGTGAAAAGGATTTTTCCAAAAACTCCATAAGTTTTTTATTTTTTATGGCGTTAATTATTTGTAATGTTAACCTTATGGGAATTAAGTTTGTTTACAAATTTTCTACAATCAAAACATTTGTTTTCTTAAGTTACAGCTGTTGTTTTAATTTCCATTAGCAATTAATTTGCTTTCCTTTACTATCCAATGCCATCTAAATCATTTATTAATGTAAAACTATGAAGTAAATATGTGCTGTACTAAATGAACAGCTTTATTCGCCACGTAATCGTTTACGGTTTTTGAGGATTATGTATTTATATCTTTTATTTTCTGTCACGTGATTAAATGTTGGCCAAATGAAAATAATTACAATGTTTATACCTATTACGTGTATTACAATAATCAGCTGTTGTATATCTTTCCTGTAAAAGCCTTATTGCAGTTAGGTTTGGTTTGGGTTCAGGTTTGATTAGAAAATTGTGAATTAATCCACTGAGATTTATTTGTTTTGTAAGAATGTTACTTATATTACTTATCGTTTCAGTATTGTTATTAACTATTCCACGACCCAGACTATCTACGTAACGATGCCGTAATGCTATTCGACTTCAGAACATGCCAATCTTAAAGTTGACATGTATTTACTGATAGGCGTTACGAAGTTCGCCGGGTCAGCTAGTAGTAAATAAAAGATGTACTTTAGCTAGTTGCTTTCAGAAGGACCCAAAGAGTGATCCGAACACTTTTAAGTTGTTAAATCCTTTCTTGACACTCTACGAGGGATACCATAGAGGTGTATGCAATGCATGCATGTTCCAGATGCTCGTATTCTAAAATGGGAGTGTAGGTCTACTTCCTGAACTCTGCTGTCCCCAACTGGTAGGCTCGACTTTAATGGAGAGACGGTTTTCTGTTGAGGCAAAGCTGAATTTTGGGGTGGAGTAGTTTGAGCGCTTCTCGAGGTGGGGCCTACAGTACTTACCTAATCCTGCAATTACATTTTCTGCGTCAACCGGGAACTGTAGTGTATACTACATAACGTGCGTTGTGTCTTTTGAGAATAGGAGTATAATGCTCCATGTTTAGAATGAGCCGGTTCCTTTTGACAACAACATGAGTGTTAATGATGTTTTAGTATATAGTGTTTAAGTTATTTCAATGAATTAAGCTTCTATTGGCATGAGGAGTTTAAATAGTTTGGGGGAAGCCCAAATAGTCTACCCCTTCCATTGAGCATAAGATTTGGAGAGGGGTTAATTATGTTTTTTTACCATAAGCGACCATACAAAGTTTCATAGAAAACCGTTGGTAAATAAATGAGTCACTGATGTCCACGACGGTTAATTGAACGTTTACTCTACTCAAATTATAAATTATAAAAAAATAAGTAAAAACTATATTAACGCATTTATCTAGATTCACTGTGAACTACCAGGTTTGAGGATATTTAATTTGGTTATCATTCAAACTACTTTTAGACTTTGAATGTTGGTTTTATGGAGTTATTAACTCTTGGTTTATTATATTAACATTTTGAGTAATAACCGTAGAGGGACTTGCCTGGATTGTTTACCTTCCACTTGTTTCAGATTGCTGCTTACCTGGAGATGGAATCATCTTCGGAACGTTAAGTGAAAGCTTGGTGGGTTTCTACGACTGGCCTACCTTTCAATAGATTCGAGTTCGATTTCCGATCGTAACGCGGACGAAATTTGTATCTCGTTTATCATTGTGATACATAAGTAGTCGACACAAGTGTGACTTCAAAATGTTCTGAAACCAGACGTTGGTCAAAAGGTTTTTACTTATAAGTGAGAGATGCACGCTGTAATGTGTTGTACAACGCGATCTGTCGATCCCTCTACAAAGCCGCTTCACCCTTTGCGAACACCACGAGCGAAAGTAATGCTGGAATCGTCTAACAAGGGGTTTACTACAAACACGACCTGTTTTGAAGTAAACGTGACTTTTTAAAAGGGATTGGACAAAACTGTTGTGCTAAGAGGAATTAGAGGAGAGTTTGGAGCTGTTTGTGGTGCGGCGGGGCGCCAATTATGCCCTTTGTCCCTGCAATAATTGCTCTTATCTCACTCGTCCCGAGCCCCGGGTGTCTCTTCAACCCCCCCCCCATCATCCACCCTTCAGAGTGAGGCGGGCTTCGGTAGGTAAGCGTTTCGGTTTACCAAACTGTTTTATACTGGGTTTGATCGAAACTGTAACGTTGGCCAAACTGCATTGATTGAGTTCATAAAGCTACATATCAGGTTCAATTCATGTTAATGAAAGTGTAAGTGCAAAAACTGAAATAAATAAATTCTACAGAAGATTTCACACTTTATATCCAAAAAATTGCAACATTTGCATTCAGTGTTTTCTCGTCGTACAAGCAATTACTTTTAAACTACAATAAAATTAATTATTAGTTTTAAGTAAAGTCGTAAGATCATGGGGTTTTCTTGTAAAAAGATTAACTAGGCCTTTATTTTTCTTTAACATACGAAAAAGAATACCCTTGATTAAAAATTAAAGGATACCATTGTATTTAAAAATTAAATAAGAAAATGAGAACCACTCTTTTTATTTTTTATTTGGATATCGTTCTTGGAGGGTACTGGAAATCTGTAAGACCAAAATTTTAAATGGAATTGACGTCATTTGATTATATTGACAGCTTTATGGACTCTCTCAGTAATAAGAGAGAGGAACTGAAAACATTCCCTTTGACATAACTATCATCTAACCATTTCCTACAGGGAAGTAAATGCAATACTTTTTTATAATTGGAGTATATGTAAACTATCAATACATGAGTGAAAAATATTACCGGTAAGTATTGTTTTGACATGGATATATCTTAGCTGTGTGGGGGGGTGTTGGCGATTTGTAAGATGGAAAATATATAACTGGTTAACATAGAAACTACCAGAGCTATTGTATTGAATCGTTAATATCAAAGAATAAGAACATCTGTTTATATCGACTGAAAACATTACCTTTCGTCATATCTATGATCTAACCTATTTCCCACAAGGAAGTAAATACAAACTTTTTTTGCATGGGGATTACTTAATAATTAATAAATGATTTAAATTTAAAATAATGAATCTACGATTTATTATATACAAAGCTGAAATCTTTATGATAGAATTACTTCCGTTTGTAGATACGACGATATTGTACTAATAACCAGATCTTTTGTAAAGCTCCTCAGTGAAAGCAAGAGAACCTAATATGATGGAACTTATTTTGAGTATTCTATACCTTTTGGAGGTAAAACGCCATATTAAAATAAAGTAATGAGCTCTCAAACGCCCAGTTTTGAGCGATATTAGCATCATACCATCTATTGAAGCGATTTAACAGAAATTACCTAGATTTCAAATCAAAAATATTAGTTTTGACATGGATATGTCTTATTTTTTTGCGTGGGGGTGTTGGCAATTTGTATGAAATAATATGAAACCGTTTCCATAGCTATTGTATTGAATATTTAATATACAGTATAAGAATAAGAACAGTTGTGTAGAAGTATTCAAAACATCCCTTTTTAGACGTATCCTTGATCTAACCTATTTCCCACAGAGATGTAAATACAAACATTTTCACATTGGTATTTGAGTTTAAACATATTTAAAATTTTTAAAGTATAACGAATTTTACTAAATAATAAAAATTATCTAACTCAATCAAATTTACTTTTCTATTTTAAAATTAATACTAGATATTAGTACTAAAATTTGCTTTTTGTTTATTCATTATTCAAGTTTTTATATTTTGTAATACTAATTTGTATATTACTTCTGACCCCTGAGATATATGCCCAATCTTGGTCTAAGTAAAATAAAAAGTCACTTCAATTTTGGGGTTTTTTCTTTTTGGCGTTTTTTTGTGGGATTTGGGTTTTTTGTATATATAACTACTAAACATTATTACCATACAGCTTATAAAGCATTAAGTGATTTTATGCGGTTCAAGAAATAAAAGAGCAGACGTAAATGTTTTCATTATTTTATTTTAACTATACAATCACTTATACTATTGAATTAAATACATATATAAACAATTCGCTTTAAACACAACAACAAATAAAATACAATATAATACAGATCTAAGTTGTGAATATTCTTCACCATCGTCTATATTACAAATTTATCGTAAGGACGGGATCAGACTATGTACATTGATTCCTATAACTACACAAGATTTAGTCACGTTTTTAATTATAAATTTACTAATAAAGTATATAATATATACATAATACATAATGGTCATGACCAGTGTAAAATTTACATATTATTTTTTTGGCATATCCTATTATTTCCTAGACATCATTCTAAAAAAAATAAAATAATGTTTTATTTATTTATCGTAATGACCAATCGAACTTTGTACACGAAATTAATTTACCATCAAACCTAAACATTTAAAAATTGAATGAACTAATAAACTACTAAAACTTAAGTCGAGTCTTGTTTTTCTACTAAAATAATAACGGTATATTCTGTTTTGGGTTTTAAGATCTCACATTTTTAAGAATTTGAAATTCTGTTATACAGTATTAATCATATATCTAAGCACGAACATACGTCTTGATTTATTTGTTTATTTAAGAAAATGTTAAATGACTAGCAATCAGAAAACGAGTGCTATTTTGGTAATATAACAATACATGGTGACTGAATAATAGCTGAGTAATCATGTAGAAAAAATGCACATTAGAGCCAAATACGAATATTTATTGTTAAACATTTCTATTTACATCGGGTTTTACAAACAAACCACCATTCTTAAGGTGGTTTGAGCCAAAAAATCGAATATATTAAAAAATATAATTTTAACGTTTTTTTTATTGCATTATAAATTATGCTTTGGCATAATATTTTCAAGTTTTTAGTGAAAACCTTTTGAATTACAAAGTGATTATTTTAAAAATTTGAAGTTTTTCATGCAATGAGTGTGGGAAAACTACTTATGCTTTTGAGCTGACAAGAACAAAATTTTCCTTTTTAAAAAAAAACACATTTTTGATCCGATAATCTTATAAAATGTGTAATTTTGGAGGTCTAAAAATGTACTTAAACAGGTCACTCTGGAAGCTTGCATGAAACAATCACATTAAGCGACACTAGCGGCGACAGAGGATTTCAGTTGTCCCTAAAGCCGCTCGCACAGCCTTAAAGTAGGTGAATTTCTTTGTCAAAATGAAAAAAATTCGGTGATATTATAGTGGAAATAATTTTTGTTTATAAATTAGATTAAATGAGCTCGCACTATTATTTAGGTGAAAGGACTATTATAAATTAGAAAGGTGTTTAAACCGGCTTTTACGGAAGCCGCTGGTGTTCTTGGAGGATGAATATGTATAAGAGCTTATTGGTAAAATGTATAGAGAGAAGATGGAATCACTGTTTTTCAAAACTATTTCAGGTGGTATAATCTGGAATTGACCTTGAATACAAATATTATTCAGTAAAATCTCACTAGATATGTTACATTATGGAATTTACAAGTAGAGTTAGGAAATTATTCCTGGTAAATAGGCCTAGATTAGCTTATGTGACTGTAAAACTGCACTTTCCACTGACTATAACTTTGGCTTTTCAGACTCAGAAAAAATGTTAATACCTGGAATATGCAACATGGAAAATTAATTTTCTTAAGAAACTAGTGGAAATTCCTGAAAAAATAAAAGGATTTCCAACGAATGTGAGATTTTGAATCAATCATCTGGAAACTATTTACATTGGACTCGTACCAAGACTTTGAGTACTCCTGGAGAAGAAGAATTCGGGAGGATCCACCACGGGTACCACAGGAGAATTGACCGGAGAAGCCACAGGAGAAAGCCCGTGGGAGGTCCAGTTTTCCTGGCCGGTTCAGATGGGACAGCCGTGGACGTAGGTGACGTTGCGGAAGATGGCGGCCGCCGTGGTCAGGAAGTTGCAAGCCGCGGAGGACGGCGTCTGGTAGGGGCTGCAGCATGTGACGTCAGCACCCCCGCTGTGCTGGAGCAGCTCCTTCTCCACGGAGGCTTGCTGGCGCAGTTGCTCCAACCGCAGCTGGTTCTGCCTCTTCCATTTTGTCCTAAAATGTAAAACATAGTGTCATAGTTATAATAATCCGGTTAGACTGAAAATTAATATCGCGTAATATAGTACAGCTAATGGTATATAATGGGACAAGTTTATCGTTTTTTGATCCTCTAAGATCAATGCACTAGAATTGCTTCAGGACTTATGTACTTAGCTTATTAAGATACAGAACCACTGAATTTAAATTATACTAGCAGTAAGCCCGTCCTTTGTACGAGTTGTAGGATTCAGTTTAAAGAAGAAAGATCCATCATACCAAATCCTAAACAAATCAATACAAAGAAAAAAACCAATACCCAGATTTATTATTTAGCATTACTTCACAATTAAATAGATTAGAACATTTATACAATATTATAGTTAGTTATACATTAAAATAGCTTTTTAATATAGGATGATTTCGAAATGGGTTTAAAATCAATGACCAATATATTAATTCGACAACTGTTTGTTTTTCTTTCTAAATCTTAAAACTACAAAGACAGCTGATTTTTATCAGTAGGTTATTAATTGAAAACTGAAGCAAAATGCGTTTCATTGTTAAGTTGTCAAGTTTCATTGTAATCAGTTCTCCCTATTTTCGGAGAAGACGGCGTAAAATGCCTCCAGGAGCGTCACAGGCAAACAGACAAAAATTGAGATAAGACCGGTTTCGGCTTCTCTAACGCACGAAAAGTAAAAATAACTAAAAAATGAATATTCTGAGCAATGTACAGACAAAACTCTAATTTTATTTATCTTATAGATTTATTGACAGATGTGTCTTAGCTCTGGAGAGGGGGTTGTCAATCCGTCAGACCAAAATAAGAGGTTCCTCTCACCTGCGGTTCTGATACCAGGTCTTGACCTGAGTCTCGGACAGGTTGAGGGCGTCGGCCACGTCGCTGCGGTCGGCCACCGAGAGGTACTTCTGGCAGCGGAACTTCCTCTCCAGGTAGGCCAGCTGGGCGTGTGTGAAGGCCGTCCGGCGTCGGCGCGGCTTGCGGCTCTTGGCGGCGGAGTCGTGGCTGTCGTGGTGCAGCAGCAGAGTATTGTGCTGTTGCAGGATCAGCGGCAGAGGGTGCTGCAGTCGCGATCTCGCTTCGCTCTCCCTCTCTCTTTCTCTCTCTCGCTCCTCCTCCGAACAGTCCGAGTCGTCTGCTACTGTGGAAAAAGGCATTGATTAAAATGGCATAACTTTTATGAATACATTTTATCTAGGATCTATTGTACTGTAGTTCATACGTCGATCATACATATACATTAAATGAAGCTACAGTATTATAATTGTTGGGCTTTTGCCTACCTATCCAGTGAGAGTTCCCCTTTCATATGCATTGCTCTTCCTTTTTTTAATCTGTAGTTTGGTTTGAAAATCCATTTTTAATTACCTATCTGTCTATGAGGAGACTTACACAAAATACTCAGAAGTCTACTGGGCTAGAGAATTTGTCCTGGAATATCTGATCTTGAGACTAGACACTAGGGGTATATAGGAGCTATAGGATGAAATAACTCAATCCTTCCAAGACTTGACTTCTTGACTTGTAAGTTTTGGGGAGAATGGCAATTTTCTCTCAATTCCGTTATCAGAGGCTGTAGAACTTTTCTTTGGAAGACGTACCTGGCCAGCATTTCCCAGTTTGCCAACCCTTTGTTTCTAACAATCATCTAACAAGAATATATTACCGTTCAACACGTGCCCACAGATATTGGGAGGTCGTATTTGATAAATATCATTATCTTCATCTCTGTCTTATAATATTTATTTACATAGCCTGTTAGTTCTACATACAACAGATGTAGTCTCTGTTTAGTAAAATAACTACGATTATATTTGAAATTCAACTTCTTGAGCTTCAACTTCAATTCCATTCAACTAATTAGTAGATGTGTAAATAAAAGAAATTATAGCTCCAATGAGAACCACTCAATTTTTATAAAATAGTTTACCTATACTTATTGTCAATTAGGAGAACAAAACTACGATAAAATTATGTGTAAAGGAATTTAAAATTGCCTGAAATATTTTACTAAATTTATTTTCAAACCAATATCTCAGTCGGTATGGTAATTTATTGAGCTGATACACATACAACTGGACACCATCCTAAACCAATTATTCAATTTTTCACTGAAAAATAGTTTGAAAATATTTATGAAAATCTTACTTTCCTCCTATAGCAAGGAGGAAGGGTTTAAACAGGGAGGAGCTAGAACCCGATCCTAAACTAACGGTCTTAAAAAGTATCCTTAAATAACCATTTTTAGATTTTAATACCTAAGCATTCTAAAATTGTTCTCTGAGAATCATAATAAAACCGTTATAGGAATATCAATATAAATGCAGATAATGCTCCAAGTCCCTTTGTACCCCCTAAACGCCACCCCAGATAATAAGGCTTGTGATTGCAAATTGGGCGAATAACATATCAACGGACAATGAAGTGTCGAATTGTCGCTGTGACACTGTAACAGGCGCGAATGACAATCACCCCCGCTGTGAGTGGTGCGGGCGGGGATTACGGGGGCAGCGCTCCCTATACAAACAGCAAATTGATGTTCGATCCCCTACAAGTGGCTCTAGAGTGGACCTTAACAATGCTGTTACAGGCCCTCCCGGAGCGTGGTCCGGGTGTACGTCGTACGTGCCCAATGCATTCGACTGGACGTCATCATTAAGGTCTACGGTCTGGGAAGATAATTTGACTGGAAAATCTTTTTGATGTGTTCTTTGAATTTTGTTAATTTCTCTGTAAACTGGTGCGATTAAACTTTTTTTATATATCCGCCTAATTATCCCAGGATTGTCAAGGCTATAACCCAGAACAGGTTTTAATATTAATATACTATATTAATGCTTGCAACTTTATAACATATTTAAACTATGTTAAAAAGGAAATCATTAGTAATTGCGAGATTAAATTAGATTAGATTATAAAAATGGTGACCATACCACAAAGTAGGTATTTTAAGCTAAGTATAAATGAGGATTGCGTGTAAGATGATTGTGGCGCGTTCTTGTAGTATTGTTACTAAGACTGACAGGTTCCTTAGACTGTTAATTAATAGCCCAACAGCCGATGGCAACTAAGGGACCTACAGTTTAACGTGAAGTCCGAACCACGGGCTCTGAATTACGAACTGGTCTAATTATGAGAATGATCTTTGTTGATTATCCTAGTATTCAATAGTGCGGACGTTAATCCACACAAGTGATGCGGATGTTAATCTATACCCACCGACCATCGCTCCCAACTATCCACAATTCTTAACCTCAAAGTAGGTGGATTACAGGACACGCCACGGTTCCAGTCATTTTTCCCAATCAGTCCCAGTTCCCAGATTGGGAACTCAGAAACTGAAGTTCGGTACTCTTCCCCTGGATCAAGGCGTACGGAGATTAGTTGTCACTCTCAAACTACATTAGTTATTCCCTATAACTCCTCATCGGATATTATAATATAAAAATTCTAATTGTGTTAAGTGTTAGTACTTAAATACTTTTTAATGGATTGTCTTGGTTCGTGGCAAAGAATATCCTCATAATTATTAGACTAATTTGTAATTCATGACTGTGTTTCGGATCCCACGTTAAATTGTAGGTCCCTAAGATGCCATTGGCTCTGGGTTATTATAATGTATCAGTCATGTCCGAGGAATATACCAGCCTTAGTTAATGACAAGACCACGATATCGCATCACAATTATCTTACAGTCATTTCTCATACGTCCTTGGCTTAAAATACCTACTTGATAGTCACGATTTCAGTAAAAAATTGTTCAATAAAATAATATTAAAGATTAAGGACCCATGTTCAGTAACATGTGTTGAACACGTTTACCTGTACCATTACCTGTACCATCTACCGTTCACCCGCTGAACGTTTCGTTCAAAAGATTCTTTTCAAATTTTTACTTTCTCCGCCTATACGACAGTATAAGGATTTTTGGTCTTTCGAGCCGGATCATAAATTATTAAAAATGGAATGTATAAAGAAAAATTTTCATGTTGACAAGAAAATTATAAAGATAAACATTATGGTATTTACATTTGAAATATATTATTATAAAGAAACATATGGTTATTTTATATAGGGAGAAGGCAGGCTGTTTTCTTACAGTTAAGGGTTTTAATCTGTCGGTTGATTTTTAAGTACGGTTAAAAAAGGAATTATTTTCGTCATTTTTCTTTTTCGTGCTGCAGTTTCGTTTTGAACTTAAATTTCCTGTTTATTTTGAGCAATTTTTAACTTCATTTTTATTTACGATTGATTATGCAACAGGATTTTAATTCGCAATATCATTAAGTTAATTTACTAAAATTACTATATTAACAAGTTTTTATTTTGAATACATTTTCTATTGGTTTTACAAATGTGTGTATTTTTTCCAAAAATAATTACAAGAGACCTAAACCATAATTACGACTATATTTGGTCAACTACATAATATTATTAGGTATAAATGATAGTTTTAAAATAGTTTAGTGATCCGGCCAAGGCTCGGTCTAGAGGTGGCCGGATGAGGGTATACAATATTTTGTTAAATTCTTATCGTAAAAAATATTTTAGATATAGGCTAGTTAATAAACTTCATAGTCTGCCATTTCTTTCTCTACAGTCGTCCAGACGATGTTCTATTTCACCTCACACGTGCGATATTTCTCTCCCACCATTATAAACTTGAAGTTCATTCAAAATAAAAATGAGGTTAACGACTAGAACAACAATCAACATAACTGTTTTAATTTATGTAAACAAAACTGTTTGAGCTACCGGATGCAGGAGTACCAATATGAAATGTTTAATGCATCGTATAATAGTTTTACATGCATAACCTCACCATTATTTTATGAAAGGCTGTATTTAAATTAGTTTAAATGTGTTATTTTATGTATGCAGTTTATAACAACAAAATCGATAGAAATATCAAATTTGCATTGAATTAAATACTGTTAAAAGATATATTTTGTACATGTTTGGTGAGTTAAATATCAATTAGCGATTCCAGCGTATGTAATGTCCCAATGTGGCTCGTGACGTATTGGTTTTGTTCTTCCTAAATCCCAGAGACAACCAAAATTCACAACGCTCAACAGGAAACGTAACCGATGTCAACAATGTAATTTAATTTAACACTTTTAATTTAATCATTTTATCTTTAATCTTTTATATCTTTTATCTTAATATCGTTAACATTTAATCTCTTTTACCTTTATATCTTTTAATCTTTATCTTTTAATCACTTTATTTTAATTTATTACAAAAAGAATCGTACTTATTAAATTACTTCGGTCACAAAACTATTTTATGTTCGTTTTTCAAAGCGATACGATTAAATTTTGCTTATCATATACAGTTGTGTATAAGCGGGTATATAACCAGTGCATACGCTAAGGTTAATTAAAGTTTTTAGTATTTTCAATCAACTTTATTGTTATTGATTGGTCTATGATTAAATATTGCACAATAATAATATTAGGTTCTGTCATAATATAATAGTTATTAATACAATATGGTTTCATTAAGTTTGAAATAATTAGTTTTTAGTAATGTGAATGAATGATTAAATTAATAATTATTGTTTAAAACTGTTGATACCCGTACAAAAATAACTGTAAACCCCTAATTACAGTACACCTAACTGGGTATGTGACTACGTATATTAATAATTACGCGAAATAAATATACTTTAAAATGCTAAAGAATAGCTTATTACTTATAAATTATATTTTCTTAAACTTTTGAATTAACGCGCAAACGCAAAGAATTAAAAGTCAGTTATTACTGACTAATTTTCATAACAAATTACTAAACAAACTACATTATTTGTTATAAAAAGTAAAAATAAGTTTTTTACTACCCACTAAAATCCACTCTTAGTCTACATTGCTATACCAAGTGCTCTCAGCGAATTGTGAGAGCACTTTTACAATTTAATATTTAAAACAATAATATTATATTAATAATTTTACAATGATTAAAATATGGTATTCGTATGTAATGTTTTTAATTTGATTTACGTAAGCCATGTTAAATGTATAGCTTATAAGTTCAATGTATAAATACGTTTATAATGTGTGTTATAATGTGAGGAGTGCGTTATATTTCTAGAACTGGATACATACTGTACAAGCTTTAGGAGTTTTATATGCTGAATAAGCTGTAATGTATGAACAAACCTAATGTAAATATGAAATCTACATCATTAAATTTCTTTTTTGAAATGCCTCTTTAAACACAATGCAATACCTTTAATTAATTTATATAGCCACAAAATTATGAAAGAGATGTTCCTATTTTCTTTTGTGAAAACTTTTCATGATTTCAGCTTAAATAAAAACTAAAAAAACTGTTTGTATTTAGAATACTTCACTGAGTTAAATAGGTTAGATCATGGATATTTCTATAGGGAATGTTTTCAGTTCATCTAAACAGCTGTTGTTATAACCAAACTACGACGTCAAACGTAACGTAACAACTACGACGTAACATAACTAAATGACGTCACCGTGTCAAATTTTGGTCGTTCAAATTACCAACACCCCCTCCCGACAGATCTAAGACATATCCGTGTCAAAATATTAACTAATTAATCAATAGATAACCAGCTGTTTGTAGTAACACGTAGAAACTATTCCCCTGGATTAAAATGTAAGTCAACATAGCCTAGATAAGAAAGAGCTACTCATTGATGGGGGGTTGCTGTTGCTCGAATTTGGGGCTTATCGCCTGAATCAAACCAATTCTTTATTTCGAAAAGATATAAAATTATAAATACTTTGATATTACAAACTTGTTTAATGAGAGACTATTTCAAAATAATTTCAGATCCCCGTAAATACTTTGACGTGTTGTGTAAGCCTGTACTGACTCTTCCAAGAAATTTTTGCCGTGATTTTGTTTACCTTATTTGCATTTTTAGACGTTAGCAGTTGAAATAATATTCAAAAAAATTGAGTAAATTTAAGACATTTTTACGATAGGGAAATGTTTTAAGCTCAGGGATCGGTAATATCCATGGTGTGTGTGTGTGTGTGTGGGTCCAGACAAATTTAAAGATTTTATATTTTATTCTAATCTTACCATAGTATTTAAATATTTATACAAGTAATGACAGTACAAATACGACAAATCAATCAGATTTTCCATGCTCTAATAAAAAAAAATATATCCTAATAAATTCTCACCTTCTCTATTCAGTATGACGTCACTCAACAAGTCTTTTATCAGGAATGACGTTTTCGTCGTCTGCTGCATGTCGGCGAACATCAAATAGCCGTTCACGTGTACGTCCCTACAATAAACAATGACGCGTCAATTCAAAACACTGCGGGCTCAAACACACATCCCTGCGTACCACCGGGGACTTTATTCTAGTGCAAATTTAAATAAACTCGGAAATAACCTCTATCGCGTGTTGACACGAAGGTGGGTGCTATACGAATGTCAAAAGTACAAATACTCGCCATATTGTGACGTCACGAATAATTACGCGCCTCCCCCTCCCGAGTAAATATCCTAATGCCTCTATTACTGCGCGCGGCGTCGGCGCGCCTTGTGATTGGTCGGTTGGTCGCGAGCTGTTCTCCCATTGGTCGGCTCCTGGCTCACTCGATTTCATACTATCAAATCGCCCTTACACGGTTCTTCCGCTCTAAAACGCCTCTTTTGCATTATTGCTGTTACGGTTATCCACGATTTCATAAAGGTTTATGAAAATAAAAATGTAGGTCGAATACGATAGTGTAATTATTGTAATAGGGTTTATTATTTGTTCAACTAAATTGCTGTTAAATTATAGTTTTAATTGGGATAAACAAAGCAATTAACTGTTGCACTTTTTATATGTTCTTTCACGGCTATCTGACATACTAGTACTGATTCATGTTATGTCATTGATAAAACCAATACCAATTATCCTTATATGTTTTTAGTTTATTATTCATATACATGCTTGATATAATTTGAAGCTAAGCTGACATATTTCAATACTGTTAAACTACCTCAACATTAAATAGCTGAGGCTTAAATACCTCATGGAATGTTCAGTCATGTAGAAAGTCTATTTCAATTAGATGCATACTGTACACCCAATATCTGTGTGTTGGGGGTACTGTATAGTGCATATTCGGGAATTTGTAAACAAATCATTCGTCGATGTCTTGTATTTGAAAATAATTCAGCAGATATATACTACACAGCTCAAGGATTTGAATCAATTAACATCTCAGAAGTTGTAATCAGCTTATTATAAGTAGAGTTATTTAAGTTATTAAAGTTATAATTATTAAATATTATAGTATTTATTGTAGAATATTGGTCATGTTTCGTGTATAGGTCGTGTTTCTCTATTTATTTTGTTATGGATGTATTGTTATATGTCTTAGCTCTCGTGCGTGTTGGTAATTTGAGCGACTAAATTTTGAAACAGTGACGTCATATGGTTAGTGACGTCATTTGGTTATAAGGACAGTTGTAAGGGGAACTTAAAATATTACCTTTAGACATATCCATGATCTAACCTATTTTCCACAGGAAAGTAAATACAAACATTTTTCGGTTGGTATTATGTTCCACGTTAAATTTTGAACTACATATTTCGATTAAAAAAACACACATTGGTACTGTACTATTTCGAAATCTATTGATATATTTAGACTTGTTAATTCTTCACATTTATTAATTCACAACATATGACATATTCTAATTTTATTTTCAAGTTTGATATTTGGCAGTATAGTATATGAATATGACAAGATATATTGCAATATCATTATTTAACAATCCATAAACTATATCACAGTATAGTATAGTGTCACTAGAGTGTATCGTTTATTGTCCTGATCATTAAAGCATTAGAGCAATAAATCTTTACTGTGCCTCGTATGACGTCCTATGTGATCTATCTAACCAGATTAAAAGCATCAATACTTTACTACTTGTCATTTGTAGACTTTAAAAATTATGGGAATTATAGCCTATAAAATGTCGATACTTATGGGGATTTGTTACTGGTAAATGGATAAAAATTGAAAAAATCTTCTAAATATATTACTTTATTTTATTATACATAAGAAAATATAAACTTCAACTATGGAACTTATTTTTTAGTTGCATAATTTAAGTTTTCCCAAATTTTTACAAATCACATACACCAATCTCACAGTGCCTTATGCTCGATGATTATCCAAAAGTTGAATTTTTTCTGTTTTCAGGACTTCTAATTGATATTTGGAGGGATCCGTTGATGTTAAGTGGGTTAAACTTTTGTATGAAAACTTAGGCTTAACAATGATATATTATAAGATTTCTTGTATTTTGAGTGTAATTGGACTATTGGTTTTCTGCAAATTAATCATTAAGGAAACAAAATTTGTTTTTTATTTAATTTCTTATTGACTTTCTTTGAAAACACAATAATGAAAATACATTGTTTTTGTTTATCTGGTAAGGGTAAGTGAATACTCTTATACAAATTTTTATAGCAAAATGTGATGATTGTAAGTTTAAATTTTTTCAAGATTTTTTCCAGGACGATTTCCTTCATATATAGTCCTTGTTTAAAAATCAGGATTTCCATTATCCACAGGACGATTTTCCGTAAGATGAGAAGTAAAGTCCTATAGGCTAGTCCTGGGGATGTACCAGAGGTGTTCCTGGTAGCCCAGACTGCTTCTAGAGAGTCTTCAGCTTTACTACTGCCCCAGCCGCTTCTCAAGGAGTTTCGTCCATAAGTCCGCGACTAATATTATACTCGTTATGCTCCGTACTAATTTACCAAGACATCATTTTAATAGGGTAAATTTGGGTGATACGTGAATGTGGAGAAATGGTGAGGAAAGATAATATTCATCTATATAAATAAAATTAGAGTTTTTCCCGTACATTGCTCAGAGTTATTAATTTTTTTAGTTATTTTTACGTTTCGTGCGTTAGATAAGCCGAAACAAGTCTTATCTCAATTTTAGTATGTTTGTCTGTGACACCTCAGGAGGCATTTTACGTCGTCATATCCAAAAAAACGGGAAAACCGATAACAATGAAACTTATTTCATGCATTCTCTACATTCCAGAGAAGGTTTTTAAATAGTTAAAATTGTCCGCCGACCCTTAAAAAGTAAATCACGAGCATTTAAAACTTCACTTTTTACGCGATATTAGTCGCATTTTGCTTTCAATTATCAATAAACCACCTACTGGTAAAAGTACAGAAAGCTGATAAATAAATCAGCTTTCTGTGTAGTTTATAGATTTAGTATAAAGAAAAACAAACTGCTGTCAAATCAATATTAGTTAGTTTATATTAGTCATTGATTTTAAACCTATTTCGAAATCATACTATATTAAAAATTTATTTTAACGTATAACTAACTAATGGCAACTAATAATGGTAAACGAGTTCTAATCTATTTAATTGTAAAGTAATGCTAAATAATAAAGCTGGGTATTGATTTATTTTCTTTATAATGATTTGTTTAGGATTTCAGGTTTACATTTTGGTATGATAATCTTTCTTCTTTAAACTGAATCCTACAAATTGTACAAAGGACGGGCTTACTGCTAGTTTATAATAAATAAGTCATTACAAAGTGATGTAATGTAATCAAATACACTAAAAAGCATTTACTTACACTATACATTTAGAGAAAATAGTTCCGGAATGACTACTGCTCAATGACTGAGCTTTCTTGTCTAAAAATAAGCATTAAATTAGCCTAAACTAGCCGATTTGTCATCTAGAAACTTCACACATAGGAACGCCAGACTATTCCAAAGACGTCCAGAAACATGCCGCACTATCTAAAATACCGTACCACAGTTGCAGCAGACCTGCGAACTCAGTGAATTTCCATTTCTTGATTAATTTTTGTAGCACCATATCAGGTTACATAATTAATTAAAGCTATAACCAAACTAGCTGGAATATTCTAATTTTAAATATAAATTTAAGAATAGGAATGCAGTTTTTCTGCAGTGAGTGTTGCAGAACAGTGAATGTTTATAAATTTGTAATTGACATTGACACATTGTAAAAATATTACATTCTAAATATTTTATTTATTATGAATATTAATTTGTTAATATTTTATTTGTATATTACAGTCAAGAAAAAAGCTAATCAGTTTATAATCAGGATGTAAACCCCATATATCCCCCATATAAATAAAGCATACCTTTGCAGTAGGCTACTCGTAATAAATATTGACTTTAAGCTGTTAGATGCAGCTAAAATGAATGTGAAGCGTTTTAAATACTTACTGTAATTGTATTAGTTAATAAGATATACAGTGTGTCCATGAAAAACGTTTCAGGACTTCGGTGAGTGATAAGGTACATTAAAAGGAAGAAAAATGTTCCAATAAGGTTATGTCCTAAAACGCTT
The DNA here is from genome assembly GCA_023375725.1 of Nephotettix cincticeps. Classification (NCBI taxonomy): domain Eukaryota; kingdom Metazoa; phylum Arthropoda; class Insecta; order Hemiptera; family Cicadellidae; genus Nephotettix; species Nephotettix cincticeps. The sequence goes on from JAGISJ010000012.1 coordinate 268,020, forward strand.
ATTTTCTCAGATATCCACCATTTTGTATTTTCACCAATTATTATTATTCAAAATGGCGGCCATTTAAAATTTTAAAACTAAATTACTTTAAAAACGGTAAAACATACAATGCCGCCTTTTTGGATTTTGAGCTCGGAACATTATAGTTATTTTTTTAACAATAGAAATCTACTAGTGTAAAACACATACCAAATTTGAAAATATTCCGTTAGAAATTGTTTGAAATAAAAAATATTTTATGTAAAATACAAAATGGCGTACATCTGAGAAAAATGACGTTTTAGGCCATACCTCCATTGGAACTTTTTTCTTTCTGTTAATGTACATAATCACTCACCGAAGTCTTGAAACGTTTTTTATGGACACTCTGTAGAACATTTAAAACTCATCAAACAGTCCTTTGTTATTCTTAAGAGAGAAATCTACTTTGCTTTCTTACTTAAGAAATGCTAGAAATGGTTTAAATCAGGCACACTAATCGCTCAATATCGCGAGGTAATAAGGTTAAAAGGGGACTAACCTAATCTTCTACAATTAACTTCCGCTTCGGTGGGTAACTGATAGATTACTGGACTCAGTGTAAAGTGTTTTCAGCGACTATCTGGTAAACAACCGAATCGCAGGTTACTTGTTGGATTTCCTGAGGATTATCAATAATTTAACTTTATGTTACTGACCTGATTCACAGCGTGTGCTATCTATAAATATCATCTTGGTTTGTCCAATCATTATTAATGTATAGCTCAATAATCAAAGTTAACTTGTTCCAAACCACCAAAAACGTTTTTTCAAGATTTTGAACAGGATCGAACCGGCTAACACAGAAGAAGAACAGTATGCATTTAAAACATATATAACAGCAGAATATCTAGAAGGCAGGTGTAATCTTACTAGGCCTAAACAGTCGATGGTAGGGCTTTTAAACAAATTTAATGAAGAATAGAGGATTATTTCAAAATGTTATGTCAGAAATTATATTTAACAATAATTTATAAGAATAGCCCTACACTATAAATATTTCCCTTTTTCATGCTTAGTCTGCTACTTGGAACTATAATTATCTATAATACCGTATCATAATATGTCGTGGCGAAAACATTCCAAGAGGTAGGCTTATTAGGAAATTCTTTTTATACAGTGTTAATTAGATAAATTATTTGGGAAACGAGTAAGTCTATATTCCATCAAATGTAATGGTGGCACATGCTTTATACTTTATACTTTTAACTGAAATGGTGACCTACCCAGGTAGGTATTTTAAGCCAAGTATGAATGAGGAATGAATGTAGGATGATTGTGGCGCGATCTTGTAGTTTTGTTACTGACTAAGGCTGACATGTTCCTTAGACAGGACTGTTAATTAATAGCCCAACAGCCGATGGCAACTAATGGACCTACAGTTTAACGTGGAATCCGAACCACGGCCTCTGAATTACGAATTAGTCTAATTATGAGGATGGTCTTTGTGGATTAACGTAGTATTCAATAGTGCGGACGTTAATCCACACAAGAGAACACTACATCCACCGACCATCTCTCACAACTATCCACAATTCGTGACCTCCAAGTAGCTGGATTACAGGACGTCGCCACCGTCCCAGTATGTAATTGAACGGTTTTGGTAAATTACTCTATGATGATAAAATTACGCGACCAACGACACACGTGCTACGTATACGACACAACAATGAGTTAAAACGCAGTGAGCAATAACTTTATTACCTTAGTAAATGTTTATAGTAATTTAAATATTTCATCACGCAGATATACGAAATGAATACATCGTACAAAATCTTTTGTTAGTAAAAACCAGATGTTGACTAAATGTCAAAACACCATCATTAAAACCCGCGTTTCCACGACCGGCGTAGAGCCGATTCGCAGAAAAGAGGATAATTAAATTTCATCTTTTTAAAAACGTTTTCACTCGAGCCGAACGCAGAGCGGAGCTTTTTCAACCGTTAAGCCAACAAATCGGGACGAAAGCTCTCGCTTAAAATGATTTAAATGAACAGGGAGGAGAATGCGGATCGTTTGCAAACGACGAGTGTTCACAGGCGGATAGGCGCAGGTAACAAGGAAAACCAGGTCGGATAATTGCGAGGGTAGAGCGGTAGAGTGGAGGAAGATAAATAATCGAGAATGATAACGCGCGGGAAATCATATGTAAGCGAGCCAAACGGAGCCTGCAGGGAGTGGGGGAGTCAACAGTCCCCCCTCCACTCGAGCAATCCCCCCACCACCACCACCGCCGCCGCGCAGTGCCGACAACGCCCTCTCTTTACCGTAATTACAAACTACATTCATCCCGCATCGATCGCGGGTTGATTGCGGCTGAAGCGACACTTAACTAGGATCTGTTTTGTTTGGTTGATTGCCCGGATTCGATTATGGGATCGGTTTGAAGTCGGATTTATTTAAAATTGCGAGGGGTTGGCAGAATGGGTGGTTAAGAATAACGACAAGGACACTTAGGGTCGCTTTAGTTTAACTTAGTGCCTAGTTCAATCAAGAGCATAGAGAAATATGTCAAATGAAATACGTAAGAACTCACTAATTTCAAAACCTTTATAGGTTATCACAGAAACTATTTGAAAGGATTTGCCATTAGAGAGTCCTAACGTATTTTTATTTTACATTTGCCCATGCTATGGGCTATGCTGGTAAATATGTCTTTATTCTCTATTTTAAACTAATCAATAAGTAGGCCTAAAACTAGATTTGGGGGAAGCGTCCCTTACAGTTATCAGAAATGCCTCCACGTTATTTCTGATATTTTTGTTTGGACGAATTTCGATTAGCATTCGGGTGCCCTTTCCAAGTTTAAATGTTTTCTTTCACATAATTTTCAGATTAACATTTTTAGCATTTGTATTGTTCCAGCAGATATAACGTGATTTTATAAGGCTATGGATTATTTTTTTAGATGATTTGATTACTATTACTATTCTATCCATACATTACTCTTTATTATGAATTATTTTTCTATGATTTCAATTACTCTGTTAAGCTTTTTACTAGTAGTGCTTACTGGGGTTTTAAAATTCTAATTAATTATAGAATAAGCTAATAGATTTAAGTCACATATTTTCATATATTGACTTAAATCTATATCAATGTCGTACAAACCATTACATAGATAATAAATTATATTAGATTAGCATTTGAAATGGCGACCTATCCAGGTAGGTAATGGTAGGTAGGTAGTGTAAGAAGATTGTCATCTTGTAGTTTTGTTACTGACTATGGCTGACATGACATGGTTCAATAGACAGGACTGTTTATAATAACCCTACAGCCATAACCAGTGTTCGCTTTTAATGGTAGTGCCTCAGTCTCTCGATGCACGACGATCGAAAAAAAGAAAAGTAATCACTTTGACAACACAAAGGTGAGAATAAAACAAAAAATACTATAAATATTTGCCCGATCCTTAACCTATACCCCATAGGTTATGGTGGGATCTCCCGTGAACTCACCATACACATATAAACAACATGAAAGCGACCTATTCCATTCCTTTTCTGTTGCTTTAAACGAACACTGTGGAGAGTCAGATGATTATTAGATTAGATTAGATTATTTGAAATGGTGACCATACCACAAGGTAGGTATTTTAAGACAAGTATGAATGAGAGTTGATTGTAAGATGATTGTTGCGCGATCTTGTAGTCTTGTTACTGACTAAGGCTGACATGTTCCTTAGACAGGACTATTAATAGCCCAACAGCCGATGGCAACTAAGGGGCCTACAGTTTAACGTGGAATCTGAACCACGGCCTCTGAATTACAAATTGGTCTAATTATGACGATGGTCTTTGCGGATTAACATAGTATTCAATAGTGCGGACGTTAATCCACACAACAGAACATCACATCCACCGACCATCTCTCACAACTATCCACAATTTGTGACCTCCAAGTAACTGGATTACAGGATGACGCCACCATCCCAGTCATGATTTGTTAATACTAAAAAAATATCTTCCGTAAAAGATAGAAGACGTTTTGACACCCTACGCTTGACTTTCCCTTATTATTGTTTTAAATAATAGGGGAACCCACTTGGTTTGGTATATATTTTTATGGCAGTAGAAATATTATAGTATCTTACTTATCAATAGGGTCAGATACATCAAAGTTATGTTCACGCTCCATTCCATCTCGATCTTCAATTCAATTCAATACAAGCTGAAAACTCCAATTTGATAGCTGGGTTTGACTGATAACAGGATTGGCAGTAAATATTCAATCAGCTTTTTTGCGCTCGGTACTTCAACTACAATACAACTAGACTTCTATGACCAGTTGTAAGTTACAAGATTAAATCCAATTCTAACAATTAGTTAGGAATTCAAGTTGTAATCCTAGTGTTTTTACACTAGGATTACTGTAAATATTTTATTTACAGTTTATTTCCATCTGAAAGTATGAAGCTTGAATTCCAAACTCAAAATGCAGAAACGCTACATGAGATGTAGCCTGTTTGAAATTTGATTACTGATTCAAAATAGATTACAGACGACGGTTATGTTAGACAGGGACTGTAGCCTGTCCTGTAATCTAGCTTTTGGAGGTCACGAATTGTGGATAGTTATGAACGATGGTCGATGGGTGTGTTCTATTGTGTGGATTAACGTGTAGACTTTGTTTGAACGTCAAATCTATATAAATTATTGTGTAGCCTCTGAAGTACGAACTGGCCTAGTTATGAGGATTGTATTTGCGGATGGAGTTGGTATTCAATAGTGCGGACGTTAATCCAAACCAGAGAATATCTCATCCACCGACCGTCGCTCATTAGATGCCAGTAGATGACATTTTAAAACGCCACCGTCAAAATTTCTAAAAAATCAAAATGTCAGATTTAAATCTCAATTTCAAGCCTTTGAATATCTGTTTGTCTACCAGCGTACGATTTATAAAAAAGGGTGACAGATTAGTCTAACTTCAATTTGCACGTTAAAATGGATGGTAGGTAAGTCCATGGAGTGTATCGAGCATAGTTCATACTTTTGGGCCCATAATGTTCTGACTGTATACAGTTAAATCTACCTGGGTTACCATTTGGATGGATAACAAAAGTCCCGTCATAGGTCTTGACCTAAAAAACCGATTCCCAAACCGAAAAATTCTAAAACCGATTGACCTACAGGTCTTATGGTACCCGAAGAAGACATGAAATTGAGATATCTCAATGGCGAAAGAAAAAAAATTTTATAAACTAATTTACTAATAACTAATTTTCGTATTCTTATTCCAAAATGTTTAATGCCCTTCCCTCCATTGTAAGAGAGCTCGATTCCAGCAAGTTCAGTAAGAAACTGGAAATCTACCGAGTCTGGTGTAGCTATTTGAATAAGAATGGATGAGTTTTCGATGCTAGTAGCATCGGGGACACCGTCATGCCCCCAAGGATTTTGTTAGTTGATTATATAGCGATGCATCAATGCCCATTGATGGAAGTCTATACGCCAGAAAACTGGTTAGAATAAAAGTTATCATTTAGGTATCATATTTATTTATTTGTGTATTTCTACGCCAGTGGCATTTTTAACGTTTTGATGGGGAACGGTCCAAACCCCGGTCTTGTTACTACCTAACGTCGACCTGTTGTTAGGAAGCATCATTAATTAGTAGCCCAATGACAAATGGCGACTGGGTCCAGATTCGACCCTTGCGGGATTCGATCCGGCGACCTTCAGTTTTGAAGGTGGGTATTATAACCACTACACCACCCAGCCAGTAAATATGTATCATTTAGAGGGCCCGACACAGTATAAGGTAAAAAGTACCTTATTGAGGTACCGACTCACAAATACCTGCACGAGAATACGTTATAACGGACAAAACCCCTTCTTTTGAGCCTTGTAGTTTACACCCGCATAAACCACACAAAGCATCCGAGACGAAAACCAGGAACAATGAAATGAGGTAAATTGCCACTTGTCGTACAACCCGGGAAGCGCCCGAGTACACCTGGAGTACAACGTAAGGCCTAAGTATAATGAACGGACCGAGACCTAAGACATGTCAAGGAGCGTCATGACAAAATACGGCGCAATTATGTCCTGGCCGGGGGTCGTAGGGAGTACGACCGGTAGGGTGTGAATGAGCCAGCGAGTACGGCCAAATTGGAGGAGACGTCTAACGAGCTAATCTCAACGTGCTTATATTAATACTTGGCGCCGACGACACTACAACACGACAGAGACAATCTACAGCGGCTTTGTCATTACGGACTAACGAGAAGGTTGCGTTTATTGTTAACAGTGGCACAATACTTTGTTGTGGTGAAAACACCCTCGTGATAGGTGTGGTTGAAAGACTTTTGAGTCAGAATGAAAATTATAAATTTACATACTCGTTTAGATTGATTTATCAATGTATTTCCGAACTGGAAATACAGTTGTGAGCGACGGCCGGTGAAGTGTTCTCTTGTGTAGATTAACGCCCGTATTATTGAATACTACGTTAAACCGCAAAGACCATCCTCATAATTAGACCAATTCGTAATTCAGAGGCCGTGTTCCGGATTCCAAGTTAAACTGTAGGTCCCTTAGTTGTCATCGGTTGTTAGGCTATTAATTAACAGTCCTGTCTAAGGAACATGTCAAGCTTAGTCAGTAACAAGATTAGAAGATCGCGACACAATCATCTTACACCCAATCCTCATTCATACTTAGCTTAAAATACCTACCTTGTGGTATGGTCACCATTTCAATAATCTAACCTAAGTATTGTCAGAGGAATGTTAAAATCCCCATAATCCTGGTCTAGACAGTTTCGAACTGTCGTTTAGTAGAATGATAAACAACTAGATTAGGATTATTAGGTAATTTTTGGATTTTGAAACGTAAGATCAGTCAAGGATAGACATGTTTTCTGAAAAAGAAAAAGTTAAGATCCGTAAAAACCCAAAAAATCTACACTGCTCTTTGAGGAATTCAACTCGGTAGCTCATGTGGTGGCTCAGTAAGTCACAGGTTTCCGATCTAAAGTTTTCAAGAGCTGCCTGCGACTCCTGTCAGAACATGAGCGGACTCCTCTGTCTAGCTAATGTGACTCACGCCCATGTCTCTAATTACAGGCTCATGGTGGTAGGCAAACATTTTCTCTAAACAGAAGTCGATCTTGAGATAAGTAGACAAAAGGGACAGACTGGTTCTTCAGGCTAATGTGACGTGTGTTGTGGACTCTGCCACAGAGCTAATTTACTCGATTTAAATCCGAGATCAGGTTAGAAATTTTTCGTCAATTTATAAAAGAGGATTTTTAAATGTTTCGTCTATAATATTAGAACGTAATTTGCCAAAATAAGTGAATTGTCTATCCTACAGCAAATCATGTTTACTATGCATTACTAATACAATTAATGGGTTCTAAAAATAGAAATTAGAGAATTTCAAAGAATTCCTTATCCTTACTTCCTTGCTTACTTTTTTAGGGTTTGAAGAATACTCTTAAATAATTTCATTAAACTACTGATATTGTAGGTGTCAGCGTTATAACCATAGAATATTTAGTTTACCTACTGTTTTATGTGCCTTAGCTTTACCTATAATTTTTGAGAGAAAAAAAGCTTTTAATCTGACAGCGTTCCTTAAGAAATAACAAAATTTAATGATATTGAATGATACATTAGATTAGATTATTGAAATTACCTACCACAAGGTAGGTATTTTGAGCCAGAGGTATGAATGAGAATTGAGTTTAAGAATATGTATCATCATGTACCAAATACCAGTTGGTGGCTTTAAGACATAGTATATTGTTGTATACACTATTTTATCTACAAACAACATTCAGACTTTTAAAAACAAGAGTTGTGTATTTCATTTATACGACCATTACAATATTCAGGGTATCAAAAAATAATTGGTGTGCATTTCATTCTTGGAAGTTTTTATTTACAATCGATATAAATAAAATTAGAGTTTTGTCTGTACATTGCTCAGAATTATTCATTTTTTAGTTATTTTTACTTTCGTGCGTTAGATAAGCCGGAACCGGACTTATCTAAATTTTTGTCTGTTTGTCTGTGACGCTCCAGGAGGCATTTTACGCCGTCTTCTCCGAAGAAACGGGAGAACTGATAAAAATGAAACTTATTTCATATATTCTCTAACCTTCAGAGAAGGATTTTAAAGGCTTAAAAGTGTCCGCCGACCCTTGAAAAGTAAATAACGAGCATTTAAAAACCCACTTTTTACGAGATATTGATCGAATTTTGATTCAGTTTTAATAACCTACTGGCAATAATCAGCTGTCCTTGTAGTTTAAAGATTTGATAGAAATAAAAACATACAGCTGTTGAATCAATATTAGTTAGTTTATAATTATTAGATTAGATTATTGAAATGGCGACCATACCACAAGGTAGGTATTTTAAGCCAAGTATGAATGAGAGTTGATTGTAATAAAGCTGGATATTCATTTATTTTCTTTGTATTGATTTGTTAAGGATTTCAGGTTTACATTTTGGTATGATGATCTTTCTTCTTCAAACTAAATCCTACAACCCGTACAAAGGACGGACTTACTGCTACTCTGTTATAAGAAAGTTCTTATTGTGTGTTCAAAACTCACTTTTGAGGTTTGCCACTTAAACGAACTATCTTTATTGATAAATCAGCTGATTTTGCATTTCATTACATCCATAATAACATTACTTTCGTCAAATGCTGAGCTCTGATTGGTCTAGAACCTGTATTGTTATGAACTCATAATGCAATGGTTTTCAATTTTCGTTTAATAATGAGCCTCTTAATGGTGTTACTTTCAATATCTTAATTGGCACTTTTTGCAATGATAGTGGATAAAAACATGCTACAAAAACCAGCTTGATCGAATATGCTACACACTTGTATAACAGACATGTAGGCCTAAAAAGTCCACACAACTTTTGAATGGGATTGGAACGAGGTCGAGGAATTGAAAACAATAGCCAATAAAGGTTTTTTGGATAGTATTAAAAATAACGAATCAATAACGTTACAAATGAGTTGATAACGAAGGGAGTGTGCACCCTTCGCGAGCTCTTGACTGAATAACAGTATTGTCGGAGAATGGACGTAATTGATCGGTTTGAAGAGCTCTTCATGGACGAATGGGTTGATCCGCGGTCGGCAACAGCTGTTCACGTGACCACAGAGTAATAACAGCGAGCAGACTGCGTGGCCATGGAGTATCAAGTTACACTGAATGATTTCATTTATTAAAAGGGTAAGACATTTTTACAAGATAATAGTGTTGCATTTTAAGTAAACAAACGTAATTTTTTAACGATTTAAAAAATTTCAAATTATTGAAGGTTATGAAACATCTCTCTCTTTAACTCCAAATTTTAAAATTAAGACATGGACTGATTTGAAATCGGAACGTTTATCATGAAGGTGTTCACCTGCGATCTATGTGATTATAATGTTAACCAGCTTATCCACCTTCTGTGTGTAGTCTTGATAGTAATGTATCTTGGCATTCTTTTGACTTCACTCCTTTGTATGGGCTGTACAAAGGACGGGCTTACTGCTAGTGTCACTAAAAGCTTATATAAGATACTAAAACTGTTAAATTTTTTATAAAATTAAAAAATAATAAGTTGGATTTCTTTACAGTCAATATAAGTTCTGAAATTAATATCAATAAGCAAAAATAATTCATAGTAGAAACACATTTATTCATAAAAAATATAAGACATATTGCTATATAATTACAATTTTAAAAATTTTTATAGCAATAATATAAAACAGCCAATTGATTTGTGGGGAATTTTTAAAAACCAGGAGGGACAAGATCCTGGCGGGGTATGGCCCCCTTTAGGGAACCATTCCGGCATTCGCCTGAGAGGTAAGGAACCATACAACTTTACCTCGGAATGGCCGGCCTGGTTTTCAGGCATATTACAACTAGATTAAACTAATTACGATGTTCACTTCTCTATGTTTTCATCCTTTGTTCTACGTACATTTCACGTCCTGTTGCATTCTATTTTGACTATATTCTCACCGAATATAGTATCAATAATATAATATAGTATCAAATAATATAGAATACCACAATGCTTAATTATTCCAGGCCGTCGCTTTCTTCTCTTCGTCGTCGAAAATGTGTGAAGGGTTCATTTTGTCTTACGATATTATTTTCTATTTAGGAATTATTCGTCACATTTTTACAGAAAACAGGTAATCGTAGATTGAGCCTTTACTTTTTGAAGAATTTTAAGACAAATGAAATTATTTACCATGGAAACAAAGAAAGATCGGTTCATTATTAGAGTTAGAGTTTATGTAAAAACAACCGAAATTTTACACAACTTACAACGCGACGTATGATTCGTAAAGTCACACAATTTGTACTGTATTATGAAATATATAAATAATCGAATTATTTCATTGTTTATATTGTATTCACCCGGATTCAGGTGAATTAGGTAGGTGTAATTAGGGAAGGTCTAAAGGGAATCAAGATTATTAAAAGTGAAAATAATATGTTTTATTTACTGTGTGTTCTACGGAAGGGGAATTTCTTCAAGTTATAGCATATTAAAAATTAATACTTTAATTTTAAAGACTCCTGCAGACCGGTCGACGCCAAACGATTGCAGTGCTCAAATTGCCTACCGCCACTACACGGCGAACCTGCTAATGACTGAAAAGCTTATATAGTTAGCGTCGTTACTATCTAACTCGTAACGTAAACTAACTTAAATTTTACGTTAAATTTTCACGCTAGTTGATTTTCTGTGTTTTTGCTTTTTTGTGTTGGTATTCATACAGTTTTTGCATTTTTAACGAATTTCCCATAGGGAAGAAGTTATTGCCGTAGGTCTCATGGCAAGACTTAAGCCCGGAACCATGTTATTTTGTTTTGAGATGCCTAGAGACCAAAAACATATGTGTGTGTATGTGTCTGTGAACACGATAACTCTCGTAAAAAATGGTCTGATGGAGACCAAATTTGGTAGAGACGTGTATTTACTCGGACGAGTTCGTAATCCAGACATCTCGGTCAACCGAAACGGGTAGTTGGGGGGGTTGTACTAAAAAATTGGGTTTTTTGTGTTTTCAAAAAGTAATTTTAATTTTATCTTTTACCATTAGGGTTAGCTTAAAACATTACTCAATTTAGCTCCTTAAAGTTTTTCTCCAACGGTTACCGAGATATTAAAAAATCTAATCACACTGCGTTGTATTTATTTATAAATGGTCAAAATAAAATTTTTTTATACTAGAAACGCCTACTTTCAATGTTACTCACAGCAGCAAACCTGCATACTCTTTCCCATGTTAACCCTTTGGAGAATGAGCAAATAACTCTAATATTTATCGACAGATATTAATAAAACTTGTTATATATATTATTATTACATCATTGATTCGAAATTCGCTTAGTACGCAGGTATGCTGCAACGGGGGTATTTTCAGAAATGATAGTTATATGTTTTACACTTTTTAAACTGATTCAATGTTTCGTTATTGTATAACATATATTTTTTCAATGTAATGATACTTTTAAGAACTTATTACCTAATAATTATTACTCTTTTGGTGATTTTATTGTAATGAAAAGATTTCTGTATGCCTAAGTTTCGTAAAAGTACTTTATTTTGGGATGGTATATGACACAGTTTGAACCTGAATGTATGAATGGTTAAAAATTAATTAACTATAATCAAAGCGGGAAGGCATTTGAGATTTTCTACTCACACAGTGTGTCCACACAATAGTAATAATAATTTATTACTTTTACAATAGAGTAATTGCTCGGTATACGGGTTTTAAAATGATAAAACTATTTTTTCATAGAAAGTCAGCTGTGTTGAATATGATGTTTTCTTTCTTGATGGGGAAATTAACAAAAAATATTTACGTAAATGATAGGCCTACACATACCATGGTACAGTACCGTTATATAGGTTCATAATTGATTACTTTTACACAAATATTGTATTCGATTGGATCTTTATAACTTTTCAGTAGAGGTTATTGGGTAATGTGAACTTAATCTAAGAACCAATCATCACGCAACATGGGTTATTTTTATTCCCTATTGTAATAGTATGAATATCTCTTGAAAGCATGCTGTGTTTTCCACTGTCTACAAAGTTCAGGTACCCGAAACCATAAGCTTCAAGCTGATAATTAAAGTAATAAATTATTTCATTTTTTTAGACAATTAAAATATAATGAAACTATTATGATTATGTTATGAAAATTGATCGTTTCGGCAAGACATACAAACGTTTTAGGTCTCGTCTCATAAACAGTTTCTTCTAAATTTTTACAATAGATAATCCGTTCATATTTTGAATTTGTATTCGAATTCTTGAATTTTTATAGTATGTCATTTTATTTGCTAAACTATTTATAATCTGAACTATTAAGTAAAAATTGTTAGGAAAGTTTTTTTAAATATAGTATATGAAAACACGCATTAGCTCAAAAGTACTTTTTGAAATCAGAGCTCTAAAAAGGTTATTTTTACTCTAGTTGAAACCCGGGCACATTGACAGAAAATTATATTTCCTTAGATCTACACTATTTCATATACTATCGATAAAAGTATTGTAATAAAAATAAGATTTAATAAATTTGTTGTGATTTAATATAGGTATTTTTAACCATGTATCCTTTGTGGTTTCCTCAATATTTTAAATTCATAAATTTTCGTCACTGACTTAAGTAATTTCTCGGAAAGCAGTTTAGTTTTTAAGGAGTAAGCCAATGTTAACTACGTTATAAAAGTGGTGATGGATAATTTAAGTTATTAAAATATAATATATTACAAAAATAATACAAGTATAGCATATTATATGAACATATTCATAGCGAATAGTAACATAGCGTTACTTCTAATTCCACGTTGTTTTTCATAAATAACACAAATCCACAATACGTTAAAACAAATTAATTAGTTAAAAGTTTTTGTTAAGTATTGTTTGGTAATAGATAAATAAAATTCAAGCTTCTTTTAGTAGTTCGTTTCGTTTCCGGTTCCTGTTACCACCACGCTAATACTCTGCACGGGACGTTATTACTCTGTGTCGAGTGGTAGTAAATTACACCGGCCGCAAGGGGCGCGCGTGTACTCGCATATTGTTTTCGCACGGAGTTTCGAGTGTTTAGGAGCGCCGCAGGGCTCCATCCTCGCGCCGTTGTTATTCCATAAATTAAAAATCAGTCTCATGCTGCGACCGCCGTCTGATTGTCGCCAGACGCCCGCGGCGCGCTCTGTTTAGCTATTCATGAATGCGATCCGACATTTCCAATGCTAACTAGACCTTTGGCAGCCTCAAAACGCCTCTCGACACATTTACAAGTCGGTAGCAATCAACTGTCTGAATTGCCATTTGACTACTTAGCTGTTCCGTCGGCTCTGATTGGCAAGCGATTCTGATTTATTCCGTACCACTTTGTTAAGGGAAGAGTTTGAAAGAGAAATTATTGGGATGTTTGATGAATTGTACTTTTTACTACCGAAAGGTTGTTGATGGGAGGTTTCTTGCTTTTATTTATTTACCTTCAAAACTATAATTACGTTATGGTAATATATAAATTTATAATATTTATGTTTTTTGTCGTAAATGTTGAAACAATTTTATATTTAAATACTTGTACACTTGTTTTTTGGATTTGTATTCCCTTATGATGGGGTAACAGACAACGAAACATGTAGGACAAACCTGTAGTTTTTTGGAATGGCGAATGAAAGGTGTAACCTTATTTTATTATATTAGTTTATAACGGTTATGGTGGAGTTATCATAATGAGTAAAACGAGTTATATCACAAAATAAGAAAATATGAGTAAAAATAAATAAAAATATTTATAGTTCTTATATTTATATATACCACCCTCTCACTTAAGCTGAAATATGAGTATCTCGTGAACAGCTTCTAAAGTACTGCTTAAAACGTCTGAAATCGACAGTAAGTATTCGTTGAGGATTTGGACACTTCGAAACTGTTATAGAATATCTCTGCTAAACCTAACTAACAATAATACCTAATACCTACTAACCTTATTAGTTCAACGACGTTATTATAATATATATATATATATATATATATAAATAAATAAATTAAATATAAAATAATATTATTTAATTAATATTATACTGATCTGATACGGTAAACAAATAATATATTTTACATAAAGCATGAGATACAAAAAAATATTTTGAAAATTAACTTATTTAGTAAGATGTTTGGTATGTATTTTATAAATACTGGAATACAAATTAAAAATTATTTTTAGTACAATGATAAAAACATAAAAAACATTTTGATGTATAGTTATTATTGTTATGGTAAATTATAATAATATAAAAATTTTGTGTTTTAATTTAATTATTAAATAGTTTAGAAAATCTGTATATTTAATTGTTTAATACATTGACAGTATATAAATTTAATTTGTGTGTTTCATTTTAAATACAAATTGTATAAACATGTAAACATACAATGTCCATACATGAATACACTCATCAAACATAATGATTCAAAAATATCTGAATACCATTCAATAAATTGAATAACAAAATATTCATACAGATGAATCACCTTAATAATTTGTATATCAATTAAAACACACGCACAGAGGATTTGTATATTATTAAAATAAAAATCCCTACCAATAGGTCAATAAACCTTGGGAATACCAGCATAGAAGTGGCTAAAAATTCGAAAGTGTTTCTTATGTAGGTAATCAATTTGTACTAATACATAGATTTGTGTAACATTCTGCTTTCCTTGGAGATGATCGTTGATTGGGAAATACATACCAAATATCTTCTTTACACTGCGAAATAAGTCGTAATTAGTTCGGAAAATCTCATTTTGCGGTTGTTGTATCTCCCCTCGGCTGGCGTGGATGTAAAATGTACCTCGGATTGTCTGACGTGTTACCGTAGCTACACAAATACCAACTACTGTATACCTCTAGTTTTAAAGCGGTGGCGAATTGAGGGTGGGGGGTTGCCCCTGGCCCCGCCTTAGCATAAGCCCCTTAAAGGCCCCACCTTTGATGTTTAACGAATTTCCTATGGAAAAGGGAGCTATTCACATGACCCGCATGGTGACAGTCAAGCCCGGGACCATGATAGAAGTTCACAACTCAGCCCCTGGATAGGTTTCGGGTGGGTCATTTAAAATTGTATATATATTATTATTAAAGAATTATAGAAATATATTAGTACTAAGGAAGAAACATAGTACCCTTTTAAAAGGTTTAATTTTAAGCAACATGTTTCGACTTTTGGGTCATTCTCAAGCTTATTAAAAAATCTCGAGTCAGCTGATGTTCATGGAATGAGATGTATTAATTTTGTTTGCGTTGATTTTTGTGAATATTAGTGAATTCATTGAGGAGTCGAATGAAAATGGTAAAACAATTCCTTAGTGATTAGTTTTCATAAGATTTTTCCTCGGTGAGACATTTTTTTGAACATTTTTCAAATTTTGATTTTGTTTCCGTCATTAATTTTAGTGTAACCTTATTGTTGTTTGTTTTATTTTGACAGTTTCTTCCTAAAGTCATATGATGCAATCTAGCTATGAAATAATTGTGCATGATCTTGACAATAATAGTAGTATTAATAGTGACCATAATTACAGCTTAAATGATAATCTGAACTCTGGAGATAAGAACGTTTCAGGACTAAATGCCAACAGCAATCTAAGTAAAACCGGTGTGAGTGACAAAATCGTCACTCCTACTAACAGCAAGAGACAAAGTTATGCTAGCAATAGTAACGCACATAGCGCCAAAAAATAGAGAAAAATTAATCTAACTTTTGTTTGCACAAATTTGTCGCTATCAGCGACTGGCTCAATGGACGACAAAGACACGTAAAATCTGCCTTCCGATCGAGAACCTAGACCACCACTAGGTCTATGTCACGGATATTTATCCCTACTATAGTGACTATGTCAGGGATAAATATCCCTGACATAGTCACTATACCTTGTAAAATCGGTTGAGGCTATCATTCCGAAGACTGATTACACTTACAAATGTCTTCCTGGAAAAAAAGTTAAAATCTGTCCTACATCTGTAAACTCGTACCAAATTTTAGTTAATATGTGCTCGTTTCCTTGCTATACAATCTGTACATTTTAATTTGCTAATTCCTGACCATATTTATCTTCGTAATTTTTATTTTATTTTATTTTTTCTTTATCATGTTTAATGCATTATTGTTCGTTTTGTAGCTTAATTTATATTTTGTGTTTAGAAAGGTTTTCGTACTGCTTTGTTTAATGTTGAGTTGCAAGGTACACTAAGGTATTTCTTATATATAACAAAAATAATGACAAGAAAATAATAAAAAATATAAAGAAAGGAATAAGAAATATCAAACCAAGAAAAGTAAAATGACAAAAAAATTATAATAGATAGATAACATATTATATTATAAAACCTCAATGAAGTCTGAACATTTTTATTAAAAAAAAGACAAATCACCATACCCTGAAGCATCTACACCAATCATCCAGTTTTTCACTGTCCCTGGTGTGCTCTTTATAATTATGTGGTTTCTCATTTTCCCCATATTCTAACATTTTGCTTATTAACTTGTCTTGATAAGTGAAGTGAAACGTAGTCTCTTTAAAAAAAAATGTTTGTATTTACTTCCCTGTGGGAAATAGGTTAGATCATGGATATGTCTAAAGGGAATGTTTTCACTTTTCAGTTAATCTAAACAGCTGTTCTTATTCTTTTATATTATAAATTCAATATGATAACTCTTGTAGTTTCTATAGCCTGTTACATATTTTCCATCTTAAAAATCACCAATACCCCCCCCCCAAAGCTAAGACATATCCATGTCAAAATATTCTCGAATAATTTTAATTTTTGGTCAACCGAAATACCAGTCAGCAAATTCTTTTCGGAAAATCCAGAAATTTTGCGTGATTTATTCTTTGAGGTTGTATGTTTTATGTTCTATCAATAAAATTTATGGATTTTCTTTAATCTTAAAATGTTTGTTGAACACGTCACACATCTTTATCCCTGACACTGGGTCGACCATTTCTTTTCTTGTGATGCAAACTACCAATGTTCATAAAGGTATCATGCTGCCCTGATTGTGGTTCTTGTGAAGTAGGATTCATGTTATATCTTGTCAGAATTATCTACTGAAAAATAGGATCAGATTTTGTTTCAATGATATAACACACTACGCTTTGATACAAGCTTCCTCTGCAATTATAATGAAACTTAAAAGTTTTTTTAGCGAATTTAATAGAAGAAGCTATCCGTAGTATCTGGCAAATAAATGTTATTTTTTCTCTTTATTAAAAAACAATAGTCGTAATTTGTTATATATATATAACAACAATATATATAAATGTGTCTTAAACGATAACTCTCGTAAAAAAATAATCACAAATTTTAAATTATTACAATATGTCACATTCGTAACAGATATTCAATAAATGTTTTTTTAAAAATGTTTTTTTCTTTTTCACATGTATTTCTAAATTTTCTAATTTTATATTTTTATATAAAAAAATACACAAAACAAAAATTTTTTTTATCTTCAACGGTTAAAAAAAAATCTAAATTGTTGTATTTTTACTAATGTTAATCTTTAAAAAAAAATAATTTTTAATTATATATATTTTTGGATGACTGTTTATTTATTCATTTAGATCCATACATCTAAAAAAATATAGTTTTTTTGTTTTATCATACACAAAACCTGCATACTCTTTTCCCATTTAATCTTTAGATCAACTCCATATTAATTTTTTGAATTATAATGTTAAAAATAAAATTTTTGATGGTATAAATGGTATTCGTGTTCAAGCAAGAATACTATCATCTTTCATTTTTCTTATGAAGTAGGAAAAATTTTCATGTTTATCACAGATTTTACACAAATTGATATATTTTATTATTCATATTGATTAAATTCTATACTCTGTTTTTGTTTACCAGACAAGAATGTAAATCATCAGCTGATTAAACTGACAGCTGATAAAAAACTTTTTGAGCTACTCTTTTATTTGGTGGCAGTATGAAACTTCTTTGTCCAATGGATCATGATGAGGAGAACGTTACAGTTGTAGTTTTTTTTTCTAAAAATCGGGTATTCAGCAATAATACCACAAGCTGGTAAATACTGCTCAGCAAATGTTACGATCTTTACCACGAGCCTCCAATTAAATATTTAAGTGGCCACTAGATTAAGTTTATATTCCTAATCTTCTGACTTCTTAGCACTAGTATGAATATCTGTGTATATCTGTGGGCAAGGCATAGAGGAATAAGTCAAATTTGTTTTTTATATGTGTTTATATGTAATGCAAGTGGTTATTATGGTTTGTTAGTTGTTTACACAGTTTATTCTTTAAATGTAATATTGTTGAGATATATATTTTTTGTTATTTATATTAATTTACTACTCGTATATACTTAATAATTTATTGGAAATTGTGTTCTCCCGTGTTAAAGATCCTTATTATTAACTAGAAACAGAGCCCATTGTGGTTAAATACAACGGTCTCTAGAAAAAGGGTACCCCAATGTATTTCTTATGGAAAACATGTTTTTTTACTTTTTCACCATAAATACTAAAAAACCTCAAACTTTCATATTTTTTGGCAAATCTACATGAATGAAGCCTTCCAACAACGCATTAATGATTAAAATCGGTCTAGTAGAACTCTAGATTTAGTTGTACAAAGTTGAACAAAAATATCTTTAATTCAATATTTTTTCAACACAAAGAAATTGGTAGTAGCTTTGATTTTTTGTAAATAACTTTTAAACGGAGAGGAAAACGACCAAAATGGATGGTGAATTTTTGAAAGAGAATTAAATTTCCAACAAATTACTAATATACATTCCTTGAAAAACCTCAAAAAGGCTACCAAACATTGCCTTAAAATAAGAATATCGTAAAGCCCCATTTTCAATGTATTTCTTATGGAAAAAATGTTTTTTAACTTTTTCACCATAAATACTAAAAAACATCAAACTTTCATATTTTTTGGCAAATCTACAGGATTAAAGCTTTCTAATGACATATTAATCAATGAAATTGGTCCAGTGGAACTCTAGATTTAGTTGTACAAAGATTTTTAAGACTCAATTATTATAAGAATAGATAGTTTTTGTTATTATCCATATTATTATTTATTTTCATAGTTTTTTAGAAACTAAATTAATGATTGGTCAATAAGAATAAGGTGATAGTTTAGAGTTTTCCTCTCAAATAGGTTTTAGCTAGGGAGGTGAAAAGTGGCACTACTGTGTAAATTATCTATGTAAATGATGAAATAAACCAAATGGTAAACAAATACTATATGTCAAGTGGTTACTGAGACATAAAAACTGGTAAACACAGTACATTGTCTTTTGGAGCTCCAATATCTATCTAATGGGAAAGTGTTGCAAAATTTATACTCACCTGTTATTTTTCAAATACTGTCATAAAACTTGGTATACAGCTTCATCTACCACCACTACCAGTCTACCACTGTGTTAAAATATATAACTTATTTTGTTCTTTGTGGCAACAAAACTTTTAACTTATTTCCAATGTAATTATTTTAGCAAATAAGTAAATAAAAAATGATTGTATTTACTTTCAATTTGTTTTCAGTTTATCTAAACAGCTGTTCTTACCCCCCCTCCCCGAGCTAAGACATATCCATGTCACAAATTATCAGTCCCCGACTAATATTTGACCCTTTTTCCCTGCAGGAAATTCTCCAAAAAGTATCATTTTCATGGATTCCCATTAAGGGAATGTTAAAGGAAACTATATCTGACAAGACTATACAGAATAGCAATCATAAAAGAAATAAAACTGTATGAATCATCAGAGTTTCTTATATATTTAACTACTACTGAAGGTGAGGATAATGAAACAATTTTATATTCTTAACATAATGTCTATATATTTCATAATATTGCAAATATAATCAGAATTTAGCAATACCGAATACAAATATTACAGTAAAATATAAACAGATAATAACAGGTTCTGAACTAAAAATTTTAATTTTGCAACAATAAATTTATGATTTTGCATTTAAACCATGATTTATTACCTACTTTAAAGTAAGTAAATGGTTAATTATTAATCTATTTGATTGTTTCAGTTTAAATAATAAATAAGTCTTCAGTTAGTAAAACAATCTGTGATCAAACATTATATAGAATTGTAAAAGTATAAAAATATCCTAATATTTTAAAAAGTAGTATAAAAGTTTACAGCACAATGTCATGGCTTGCTTATTGCTTTTGTTTTGAGATTCTTACTTTATATACATCGGGATATATATATTACACGATCATCAATTGTTTCTACTAGTAAATCAACTATCTTAAACTTATAACTATTACCTATAAAATAATGATATTTTACAAAATGTATGTATAATAGAACAATTAAAAAATTGTATCACCAAGTAACTTAATGAGCTAATTTATAACATCTTTACAATTTAGGTACTTTGACAATACCTACTAAGCAAAATGAACTGTCAATCCAACTGCCCTTATTTAATTGATAGGTACAAATGGAAGATAGTTATTTGTTTAAAAGAATTTTCCAAAATACGGGAGTGTGGTGAGATCATATTTTACAAATACCACAAAAAAACAATGTGTACTTGTTTGTGATGATTCAAAACTGACAGTTTGATATGTAAGGAAAATTATTTTACTAATAATAGTATAGTTTGAAATTAATTATTTTAAATGTTTAATTTAATTTTAAAGCTTCATTAATTAACTTGACTTATTATTCATTTATGGTAACATAACTATTTACCCAACAATGAGCGAATGTACAATAATTTAAAAACACACACTCTCATTTGATTTAGTAAAAATAGGTAAAATTGTTTCTAGATCAGATGGATTGTACAGTTCATTTTGAAAACACGTATTTTTAAAAACAATGAAGGGTGTTCCTATAATAGATAAACTACAACTGTACAAAATGACTTTATTTACAAAAGGAATGACCATTGGGAAAGACACCACAGACGGTGTCTGGCATTCTAACCATAATTATTTTGTTTAAAGGCACAAAGAGAGCAAACTCATTTTGAGCAACATATTATTGTCAAAATATTGTTGGAATACTCGGAACTTACATATAATTATAAATACAATACAAGAGATCAAACCTTGCGATACGCTAAAGTACATTCAAAACGCCAGTCTCAAAAGCGTTTTGAATTCAACTACCGTAATTAGAAAACTGTGAATATCACAGTCGTGTCTGGCCAGGAAATAGTCACCGACTATCACGTAAGGTTCCTAACTAACCTAAAGTAAAATGATCAATAAAATAAACACCATGATTTAAAATTATTGGTAAAGATAATCGACACCTTTACTCCAGTCATATTATAATGTATAAAAACACGCATGTTCACTTTGTTTGCTTAAAAGTTTTTGTCTGTGAACTAAATTGATTAATAATAAAATAAATATTGGAAAAGTATATGAGAACGGACAACTTTGTTAAGGCTCTCATAAATGCACCTAAAAAAATCGATCTTTTCCAACCTCAAAAATGGTCGTCCTTAAATTCAGCTACTTTATGAACAACATAAATAAATACAAGAGTCTTACATAAAAACACTTTGTACAAACGATATAAAGGCATTAAATGTATATAGGATCGGGTTGTTTGTTGTTATTTGGACTAGAGATGCCTTCAGACCAGTCCGAATTGGAGTGGGGGGACGATGATGACCAATAGCATGGAGAAGAGGACTCCGGGGAAGGGGTGGGGAAGCTCTCTGGTGTATGTAAGGTCTCGGAGGGAGGGGTGAGGTAGTGGTAGTACTGCTGCTGGGTGGGGGGGTAGCCCATGTAGGACAAGTCGGAGGGGAAGTCGAACTGCATGGCCTGCGCATGCTTCTGCGTGGCGGCACGCATGGCAGCCATGTGGGTGGGCGACAGAGGCATAGAGGGTCGGCTCTTGACCGGCGAAGGAGAGGAAACGCTGTGCGGGGGCGAATCCTGGTACCCAGAGATGGCCTGGTATGAATATGCAGGGTCCAACCCCAGATTGTGCAGACTCTGCAGAGACACTGCGTTCTTGATGCAGTCTTCATACGCAGGAGGCTGGGGAAGCCCGGCATTGCTGTATAATGAAGCAGTCGCTTCTAAACTCATTGCCCCATCTTCTAGGGTGGATGGCTTCTTACTTTTCTTGACGCTGGGCTTCCTGCGGATCACCTGCCCCGACATGTCCACCTCTGGACTGTTGGGACTTCCGTTACCGGACTTGGGTCTCTTCTTGGCCTTGCTGGGGGGCTTGCCACCTGTCGCGCCTCCGATCACAGTTGGTTGGCTTATCAAGTGGTGATGGTTCGGAGAACCTGAAAATAAACTTGATATAGTAAAATTGAAGAAGATAACCTATTAAATTCTTGGTGTGAAGAATACATTGTCCATAACAGTTACTGACCGAAACAGTAGTGGCCACTGGCCACTTGTCATCACAAGTAGAAATATAAATTATATTAGTAGTATTTGAGTCATATTAGTTATTAGTATATTAGTTATTAGTCATGTAGTCATATTAGTATTGTCTTACTGGACAATATGAAAGAAAGTTTAGAATGTAAACTAAAATACAAATTTTTACTGAACTATTTCTGTCTAAGGAATAGTATATTGCACGTCCTTGTATTTCGCTAGACAAATAACTAAAGACATGCACTGTAAGTTCTAATTAAATAATGTGCTTGGCCTGTGTATTTTTGACGTAGTTCTTTTTTCTGCCGTTATGAGTGCTAGTTCATTTCTCATTTGATAGATAGTCTTGGCTTTCTCTTTAAATCATCGTATTTAGTGTCCAGTATTCCATGTTGATAGTAAACTATTGTTGTCTCGTTCGCACAATTTGTTTAGTGATTGAACTTATTGATCAGAATATAGTAAATGATTCTTTTTTTAAAGATATTTCCTTAGCTATTTATAATTGCAGGTAATTGGATATAGTTGTGTCAAGTGATATAAAGAAATCATCTGAAAACAAAATAAGGCTTGATGAAACACCAGTACCTACTTGTTTCTAAGCCTAACGCTTGGAACTGGTGAAAAAGTACAGTAATAATTCTCTTTCTTGCTAAAAGTGATTATATACACAGTTACAGGGTAAAAGTAACAGGATAAAGAAATCAAAACATATCATTCATTCCTTGTTTGAAATTCATTATTGGTGATGGTGTATTGATGTTACAGTAGAACTTGGATAATTCGAACCTCAAGGGACCAGAAAAAAATTCGAATTATCCAAAAATTCGAATTAGAAAAGTTTATGCAAGTGGTTGAAATAAACAATCAAACATCATGATTGATACATCATGACATTATGATAACATCATGATATTATTGATTAAAAATCCTAATTTTTGTTAAATGTCAATAATGTGTTTGGAGGGATCCCGAAACTAGCTATTACAAACTTTTTCAAATCCCTTCTCTACCTCCTTGATCGCCGCTATTTATTCTTGCAACGTCAGAGATTTGTAGGTTCGCTTTGACGAAGCCATCATACACGTGTTAACATGAAAGCAGACAAAGTCACAAATGCCAACACGAAACGAAACAAACGAAACAAAGACGACATAAACCACCATCAATGATACACACAGATGTCAATGTTGTGATTTATGAGCATTAATGGACTAGTGAGTGGGGTGGGCGCTTGATCTAGCTAAAAATAGTCTGAGGACAGGAAGCCCGAACGTCGTTTCCTGGAAAATCGCACACAATGACTTGTTCACTTATACACACACTATAGATTTCCGCTGTAAAAACTTCGAAACATCCAAAAAATTATTCGAATTAACCAAGATATTTTAACATTTTTTTATATAAAATTCTAGGGACCAGGACAAAATTTCGAAATAAAGAAGTTTTCGAATTACAGAAGTACGAATTATCCAAGTTCCACTGCATTTAGATTTTTACTGCGGACATTTTCCATCACGATTTTATGTATACAAGGTTTTGTTAATCGTGATGGAAAATGTCCGCAATAAAAATCTAAATAACATATCATTCATGAAGTTACTGTTAAATTGATCAAGCTAATAGTGAAGCTAATAGTGTAGGGAAAAAGGCTCAGACCGGAGGGCCTCAGGCGTCGCACGGAAATTCAGACAGGAAAGGCCTAACTTAGGTTGATTAGTGATTAACACTCAGCATCATACAATCTGGATTGTAAAGTAAGGAACTTATAGAGTTGATATAACAAATACCTAAACAAGCAGCCAACTCACCAATAAGAGGTCCATTGGAGATGACGGAAACCATCTGTGGTGACCGTGGCACATGTTCATCTAGCAGCCTGACAATGTCGTGGTGCAAGCGTTCCCCGGCCACATCACGTGGCAGCCGATCCATGTGGTCGGTGATCTCCCGGTTGGCGAAGTTGTCCAGCAATGCCTTACACGCCTCGTATCCGCCCTCACGAGCGGCCAGGAACAACGGTGTCTCGTCCTGCAAGTAGGTAAGGCGGTTAAACATACAGCACAGTGAAACGTACATCTGCTTGGTACTAAGGCTAATCTAGGCATGGCTTCACTCACATATACACCCACTTGGTGGGTATATGAGTGAATATGCGACACCACTCATCTCATAAATATGAATATGGTCTTTCCAAGCCAAAAAATATATAGTTAGCTGTCTTTGTTTCCCGTTTAGTTTTTTCCATCAGGCTCTATCCTTGAAATTTATTTTTATCCTGTTTGAAACTAATTTACCTTGCCAAATTATGTTTAAAAATACTCAATTATATTTACAAAAAATTCAATATTAGGTAATATTATTCTTCCTAAAATACAATAAATGTCTAAAAAATTTAAAAAATCCTGAATTCTGTTACAATATCTAGTTTCCCTAAAACAAACAAAATAATTTTTTCAAATTGCTACTGAGGTTAATTTTCAAGAAATGTAATCTAGTACAGTACAAAACAATGTAATTCCCACTGTTTTTATTCTCACTATATATTTCCCAAATTAAAAAATACACTCACTGCTAAACTAACACAAGCGTCTTCCCTACCTTGTCGTCCTGAGCGTCACGATTGGCTCCGTGTGCTAGCAATACATTCACCGCATCCACGTTGTTCACCGCAGCAGCCCAGTGCAGAGCAGTCTTGCCACTGTTGTCAGCTGCATTGATGTCGGCATCTGCGTTGATCAAGTCCTCAACCATGCCTTCGATAGCCAGTCGTGCGGCCAGTATCAGTGGCGTAGTCCCGTCGTGCATCCTCGCGTTCAGATTGGTCGCTCTGTTTCTCAGCAGTATCTGTGGCAAGTTTTGTAAATGGTAAAGATCATAATTGCAATCTAATATTCAAACTTATTTGTTGAGATGAAATGCTATTTTTTACCTTAAAATGCGGATTAAAAGAATATTTTTTTTCTGTAAATTCCTTTAAACAAGCAATGAAAAGGAGCTGAAGAAACAGGAATATTTTAGGGTGGCATGAGAAAGTATGAAAAATATTTTGTGTGAAGTTTATTTTTTTCCATCAAATAATTTTAACTTGGTTTAATTTCATTATAGTATCTTAATAAAATTCCACCCTTACCACACACATGGTTAGTATTCAAGGAGTTACTTAAACTGAGTTCTCTGTTCACTGATTTATTGAAAGCCTCAAATAGGTCCTTAGTTATACTCTTAATAACCGCAGCCACAGTTTTGCAGCAGGCGAGTTCTACCCCAAGCACTCAGCCACAGGTCTGCGGTGGCTGGACTCATTAAAATAGAATGCTGCCGCAGAAATGCAGCGATGATTCCTTGATACTATTACAAAACAGGCTATTTTAAAGGTTAGATATTTTAAGCAGTCTACAGGATTGTCTGCCACATGTGTGCAATGCTGTGGCTAGCATATTACCAGCAACACTGGACAACATATTAGCGGCAGCTGGTAGCGAAGGTGTTAAAAAAATAATTTTTAAAATTTCACCTATTTAACTTACTTAACCATCTCTTCAAACTATATTTTTTCATCCTTCAATTGCAAGAGGAATATTATAATTATTAAAAAAATATGTTCAATAGAGTGGTTGAAAGGAGAAACTCCAGTAGACCACACCAGCAAGTCTTGAGTATGAAGAAATGGATTGGATAAATCTTTCACAAATCTATCAGTCTTAAGACGGTGCTATAATACCTGGAAGACCCCCATGGCGTCAGCTGCCACCGCAGCATGTAGTGGAGTCCTTCCTGTGTTGTCTTGAGAGTTGGCTTCGGCTCCAGCGTCCAGTAGTCTCTTGGCAGCATCAGCCCTCGCATACCTGGCACAAAAAAAAAACATTAGGCATGTTGATATTACAAGTAGCATTGCTTTGTAAAGTGAGAAGATAATTTTTGGCAAGAGACAATTTCCATGCCCTTAAATTTCATCTTACAGTACAGATTTTCATTCACTAATAGTCTTATTCTTATTTTTTTTAAGTCATTAATTATCAACCATATGACAACCAGAGAGAAGTCTGTTATTGGAAGGCACCAGAAAAACAATCTACTGCCATTATTTTGTATCTTTTGTATTCTCAACACCAGTGGCATTTTTTAATTTTTATATTGTGGACCTTAATTTCAACTTTAATCTAAATGTTTTATGATTAGATTAGATTAGAATATTGAAATGGCGACCATACTACAAGGTAGGTATTTTAAGCCAACTATGAATGAGAATTGAGTCTAAGATGATTGTGGCGTGATCTTGTAAGTCTTGTTACTGACTAAGGCTGACATGTTCCTTAGACAGGACTATTAATTAACAGCCCAACAGCCAATGGCAACTAAGGGACCTACAATTTAACGTGGAATCCAAACCACAGCCTCTGAATTACGAATTGGTTTAATTATGTGGATGGTCTTTGCGGATTAACGCAGTATTCATTAGTGCGGACGTTAATCCATACAAGAGAACATTCTGTATTGTCATTTCACTATCTTGTACCCAACAGATTCTTGTAGTATTAACTTTCAATCAAAACTTAAAATTGAATTGGTATGAAAATATCAACTGAAAATACCTGGCCGCCAGATGCAGCGAAGTCTCGCCAGTCTTGTCCATGGTGGCGTTGAGCTCGGCCCCCTGCGCCACCAAGTCAGCTATTACAGCTGCCGTGCTGTCTTCTTCTTCCTCCTCTCCAGTGTCCAGCCCTCCGCCCTTGACAGCTGCCACCATCAGGGGAGTCATCCCGCATGGTAGTCTCACATCCACACCCTCCTGTTGATCCCAATATTAGCTTAACTAAAGCAAATAGCCAAAAAAATCCACTCTTGGAGGGAGGGAATTGAGATCCTAAGTAATTGATAAAATACAAGGTAGACAATTAAATATAAAATAGTAACCAGAAAAATTTACGCTTAATTATTATTAATTAATCAAAATTGAATACAATAGAAATCTAGCCCATTTAACTAAACATTCCGCCATTAAATTAAAATATTGATAATTTCAAAGCGAATTCCCAACAAAACTAATATTTTTTAAACAATTATTTGGGATTACAGTAGAACTCCAATTATCCGAACTCCGACTATCCGAATCGCCGATTATCCGAATCACTTTCAGAAAAAATTTGTCCAAAAAAAGTCTAAGTGCGCTATTATTCTTCCCCCCGCGATGTCCGAGTGTGACCACTTGCAACTGCTCACCGTCAAGCGAATGCGTGACCTGGCTGCCCGAAAACGGATGAAGACCGCAAAACAGCTTACATTGACGGAGATGTTTAAAAAACAATGATTTTATTTCTAAACTTGAACGTACATTTTATTTATATATAAAACATGTGAAAATATCATGTTTTTTACATTTAATTCAATAAAAAAATAGTGCAATATCAAAACGTAGCTTTTAGTTCTCTCTAATGGCAATTTTTTTTAAAAAACTCCGATTATCCGAATATTTGATTATCCGAATGGGTCCCGGTCCCCATTAATTCGGATAATTGGAGTTCTACTGTATATACTTTACAAGTATTAGAGGTAAGGAAACCTCTTTTACACACACTCTTTTAGTTAGTGGTTAGAGGAAAATAAATTTGAGATTTCATTACAAAGAAACATAAGTATTATAAACTGAGAAACATCATGGGTTTAAAAATATTTAAGTATAATTTAGTAATATGCTAACCTTTACATGTTATGGTGTATTTTAAACTCACATGTTTAAAGTACATTAAGACTTAGAGAAGTAAAATAAATAATACAAAAGTTTTATTATTTATTAAAATAAGTTTTAGTTATTTTTTAGATACAAAAAATATCCTCGAGATATACCAGTCCCTTAATTACAAAAGTTTATAACTATTTAAAATATAATTAGTTAGAGAATAGTGGCTC
This sequence comes from Nephotettix cincticeps, assembly GCA_023375725.1. Lineage (NCBI taxonomy): Eukaryota > Metazoa > Arthropoda > Insecta > Hemiptera > Cicadellidae > Nephotettix > Nephotettix cincticeps. The sequence continues at coordinate 296,390 of JAGISJ010000012.1, forward strand.
ACCATGCTGGGAGGGGTGAGTATGGCGTGTGGCGGAGGCACCCGGTTCTGTCCCCACATGTCCTCATAATCGGTGATGGCCGTGTGGTCACTGGCATAGCCGTTGTCCCTCGCTCGCTTGCTGGGTGGCAGTTCACTGTCGTCGTCCGACCAGTGGGCCCCCGGCACCTCCACACATGCGATCTGCTGCTTGCTCAGGTTCCGCATCTCCTGACCGTCAGGTCCGCGACGACGCGACCTGCGACGCTGCCCACTGTGGGACCATGGAAAATGTCAATACACAGGCTCAATGACTTGTTGCCCTAGGTATATTTAGATGGAAATTCACACCCTGAAGCAAATTTATCCCTAGAGTAAATTTTAAGTAACTAGAAAAATCTGCAATAGCACAAAGAAGTCAATGTAGCATTTGAAAGTAGCAGACTTGACATTGATAAATAAATTTTATATTTGATGCAACTATTTAATTATTTTGATAATATAATTTTAGTTACCAAAAGGCTAAATAAATAAATATAATACAAAAAAAAATAAATATAAATACAAGCATCTATAATCGACTAACCTGTTATTCCTGAGGAAGCCCTCTGGAAACCATGTGATTCCTTGTGCTCGTTTCTTCTGCGCCTGCACTAGCACTCCGAGCAGCAGACCGACAAGCACGGTCAGGATCACTCCGGTCAGGATGTAGCGGCTCCGGTTGGGACTGTCTGGCTCTATGATGTCTCTGTTGGACACTCCATGCACTTGGTAGATGGGGAATGAGGTGGAGAGGGCGTGAGTGGCCGCCGTTGCTGCCAAGAAGTCTGCCGCCTGCAAAAATGTCAGTGAAAATAAGTTCTACAGTCTGATGATCATTTGCCATAGTTTAAAAACTCTTTATCTCTGAAAGTTTATACGCCTACTACTTTAAATACTGAAAACTTAAAAAGTTTTTCTATGCTATGATCATAGTTTGTATTTAATTTGTACCTTACGTTTTAAGATGCATCAATATCATTTCTTTAACTCTAGTCACATTTTAGATGGAGCAGCCAAAATGCCTAAGGGAAAATATCAGCTGAATGCGTAGCTTTACAAAAAAATTCTATAAATTTCTTACTTATTATTGGAGTTCAATAATTATTTTTTTAATATGCTTAAAATTTCTCTAACTATGAATGTAATAAATAACATAACGTAAATAAAAAAATAACCTTATAAATCCATTAGTTTTTTATTTTTATATTTCCAAAGACCATGAACATTAAAATTAGAGAACATAGAAAATTAGTTTTCTACATAGAAAATAAATATTATGATCAAACACATTACAGAAACAATCATTAAGGTTATACACTAAACAGACAACGGCATAAATGGACCAATACTCAGGCCGGGAACACCTGACAACAGCATGAAAGCGGCAGTGCAAAAATTAAGAAATCACAACAAACTATATAGTTTATTTCATCGAAAAAAATGTACCAAATATTAAGCTACATCTGACTTTGGAGTTCAAAAAATGATATTTTTTGTCTTTGTTTTTTAATACACCAAATTCTGCTAGGCTGAAATGTTCGCCTCTCTCACCTCAGTGCCGGAGGTGAAACACTCGGGAATGCCCTGGCTGGTGGTGCAGCGTCGGTTGTCTATCTCCAGGTACACGATGACCCCACGGGAGCCTGCGTCTCCGTTGGACATCTTCCATGGGTACACCCTCTCTCTGCCTGAGTCGTCCAGCTGTATGCGGACTGTCGCTCTCAACTGCTGGCCCAGCTGTTAACAAAGGTATGCCTTAGATTACCCACCTGTTACTGTGGTCTGATAGTGTACTAATTACGAGCCAGAAAAATCTGATAAGAGGAAAATACATTCACAACTGAAAACACTTGAGCAGACACATGTTAATTTGAATCCCTCACTGGACTGATTTAAACAATTTAACTAATTTTGTTTGCTTGAAAGAAGCTAATAATTAGACCAACAGCTGAAATGCTTCAAAATAACAACTTTCATAACACATAAAATTAGTAGAAATGTTCTCTACTTCCTTGAGATTGGTTTCATCATCAAGAGATCAACTCTAAATCCTAAATAAGGTTTCCTTCACAGGTCAATATACAAAAGCCACTGCAAATAATTAATACAATCACTACTAATCTATTCGACATTATTTGTTTCAGAAATAAAAGGTTCAGTAGTCGTGTACATAGACTTTTTTGACGCAACAAGCTGACTACTATACAATGAAACAAAGGATATATGAAAAATGTAACAGGAAACTGACCTCCCGGAGGAATGTGACCTTCTTGTTGAGGAAGCTCTGCATGTCCATGAGCAGGATGGTGGCGAGGCCGCCCTCGGCCAGCTCGGAGGGACCTTGCTCACAATCCAGACCATCCCAGTTACACTCGGCATTGTTACAGCCGTAGTCACAGTAGCCGTTGGCGTAATGCTTTTGGCAGTAGGCGTCGTAGATTGGACTGCAAATTAAAAACAAATTTTGTTATTGATTGATATAGCATGTTGGCATCATATTAGCTCAGTCTGATATGATATGTTTTGCCAAATTCAGAGCGGTAACCAATGGCTAGCCTTTATGATCTACCTTTTGTGGCACTTTATTTCTATCTACCTCAAATAGATTTGGACCCTGGTGAAGTCTAATTCATTTGTTTCTAAATTGATTGTCTTCAAGTTTGAGAAGTTTTCTTGTTAAAGTGATAGTCAGGTTAACAATTAATTCATTAAATGCAATACTTATTATATGAGCATAATTAGATTTTTGCAAGAGACTTCAATTGAACTTTTATAATAAATAATTTACACGTATCGTTTTGATGTTATATACCTAAAACCTACAGCTTCTACCTAGAAAAGTAAAGGAGGGGGTCTTAAACACCAGACATTGTTGTTATTATTAAGTATTTTTGTGGATTGTTTGATCATGTAGAATATACTTATTTACAAAATGTGTATAAGGGCACACTTTCAATTATTGTGCATGAATTTTAGTTCAGCTGCTCTGACCATACTTAAAAATGTATCAACAGTTGATAGTCTCTGGAAACACATTAGGTGGTTTAAATTTAGTTTTGGTATTAAGTTCAGTGCACAAATTTACTTTTCCTTGTGTGCATGCAATGGTAATGTTTCCCGACCACTCACTTGCAAGGCTGCAGCGTCTTCTCACAGTCACGACCGTCGAAAAGACACTGTGGGTTGTTGCAGACCTCATCACAGCGGCCATTCATGAACACCTCCCAGCAGTTGATATTGGCTGTGCAGTTGCGCCATGGGTTGATGCCCAGCGAACAGTCGTTGCCGTCAAACTGACAAGCGAACGTGTTGCACTCCTCGTCGCACCGACGGTTGCCTGACTTGGCACGGCAGTTGTTCAGACGGCACTTCTCCAGTTCCTTTTCCATCTCACGCTCGACTGCTGATATCAGAGGTGGTGGCTGGAAGGAAAGTGTTGTTAATTGAAAGTTTTAAAGAGGAAATCGAGAAGCTAGTTCAGGTTAAAATGGTAGCCAACGGTAATATTACGTCTTAACACTTGTGAAAAGTGACGGAATTTCAATTAAATAAAATTATGCTAATAAAATTTATACTTTTTAAACAAGAATATCAAAACAAAATCATTTTCTTCTTGATTCTTTATCTCTTTAAATGATTTATTTTCACTTCTTCAAAAATCAGGAAAAATATAAGGTATCATTTGACTCCTTTAACCACTTGAAATTTTGAAACTAAATGGCACCTATTATTGGTATTTTGTCTTATTAATGACACTACCGTACTATCAAAAGTTTTTAAATAACTTCAGTAACTCAGAAAGTTAGTATAAGTTACAGGTAGGTTATCACATGGAAGTTACTTAAAATAGTTATTTGTAACTACTAACTTACAAGAGACTAGTACATTTTTTTGACTAATAATTTCAAATTGAAACAGTATTGGGACAGTATTAGTTCAAAATGAAAAAGCCTCATACCTGGACATTGTTGCGACCGATACCGCCTCGGAAGTTGGGATCATATGTGTCGCAGTTCTTGCCAGCCCACTTGGGCGGACAGTAGCAAGCGTAGTCTCCCACTCGGTCCTGACATGCGGCCCCGTGAGCGCACGGTTTACTGGCACACTCGTTGAGCGCGTCCAGTTCACAATGGGTCCCGGCAGTGCCTGCAGAATACACATGTTGGATTACAGGTTGAATCACTGGACTTAGAATGGAATTATTTCAAATGTTTTCTAAACATGTTGCATGCGGACCACTCGGATCCGAGAGGTGATATTTAGGTTAAAACCAATATGGTGGATCTCGCAATGTAGATTGTGCTGCCACCTGTTGGGATCTGAGAGAACTACTATCAGCTTTGTTATAACGCAGTATCTAATTCTGAATGAGTCACTTTGAATTTTCCTATTGGTTGATTTTAAACAAACTACACTGGCTGCTCCGCACGAGGAACAGGAGTTTCGGGCTTTGCAGCGAATGTGTTAATTGATAATCTTTTTATTGTTGATATAGCCACTCAACCAATGAGATTTGCTTACACTGAAGCTAAAAATTTACTTAAAGCAATCTTAGTGTGTTCTTTAACTACTAACATTTCTACAACTAACCTGGCGGGCATTCGCAGAAATATCCACCACCCTCCAAGGACTGACATGAGCCACCGTTCTGGCACGGGTCCGAGTCACAGTCGTAGCCGAAGAATTCACAGTTGCGGCCTGAGTAGCCTTCAGGGCAGGAGCATGAATGACCAGCCTCCAGTGGGTTGCACACACCACCATTCTGGCAGGGACTGCTCTCGCAAAAGTCAACCTAGGGCAATAAGAACAGTGATCAACTTGAGATACCATTTGGGAGGAAATAATAAAATACACAAAACAGAGTTTATAAAACAATTATAAAGTTAAATTCTTCTATTTTAACAAATACCTCTACCTAAACCCTACAATCTAATCTAATCTAATTTTGTTAATACCTTGTTGTAAAAATAAATTAATAAACCTTTGGAGCCAACTGGACTGGTAGATTTATAGTCATACCTGTGCTGATCCTTTTTCCTGGGTAATGTAGTGCAGGATATTTCAACCAGTTGTATTAAAAACTCAAAACAGCGAGATACCATAACAGTCACTCGGGCTGGCCTTGTGAATAACATCGCCTATCCGGTTATCTTGAAACCTTGAAAATTGAAACTCCTTTAATCTGACATAAAGCACGAGGACTAACCTTAACCTCGCAGTGACGCCCCATGTAGCCCGGCCGGCAGTTGCAGTGGTAGTTGTTGATGAGCTGCACACAGTCCTGTGTTCCGGGGCCGGCGCACGGGTTGCTAAGGCACTCGTTGATGTCTCCCTCACATCGGGGACCAACAAATCCTGCCGGACAGTGGCACTCGAATCCTCCCACGCGGTCCATGCAGGTACCGTTGTTGTGGCATGCGCCTGGCACACAATCGTCCACGTTGATCTCACAGATGATCCCTAGTGTACCTGTCAAGCATGGAGAGTCTGATTAGTTTGGATATTAACTAACAATTAATAATTTTATAATCATGGTTAACAGATTTAATGGAGGGTCAGATTAGTTTGGATACTAAATAATAATTATCAACAATTAATTTTTCCAACATTTTAAAATTTTACTAATTATGACTAACAAATCTTGGTCAAAATTTATTTTCTGAATGCCTACTAAGGAAACCTCAACATTTTTTTATTTCATATATATAAAAACGACAAAGTAAGTTAGAGTTTCAAACGTGACAGAAAATTAACATTCAGTGTCTTTTAAGTAGATTTTATAGCAATATAATACTTCTCTAACGTTTGGTTTGGCAAAACCTCATTGACTTCCTCACCTGGCGGGCAAGAACAGCTGAAGTTGCTGACGAGGTCGTGGCAAGTGCCTCCGTTCTGGCAGGGGTTCGGCTGGCAGTCATCCACATTGAGTTCACAGTTCTGGCCCTGGAAGCCCTTGTCACAGTGGCACCGGTACGAGCCTACCAGGTCCTCACAGGTCGCGCCGTGCTGGCACGGCAGACTGTCACACTCATTGATCTCCACACTGCAGTAGCTACCTGTGTACCCATCAAGGCAGTGGCACCGATGGCTGTTCCCGATGTCTTCACACGTGCCGTTGTTGCAGAGTGAGTCACGTGACACACCTGGGCAAGAGACATATGGTCAGAGGACTCAGGTGAACAGGTTTACAAAGATGAAGGTGAAAATTAGATACGGTAAATTAAATTTTCCTACCTTGTAACCTCAAAAGTCTTTTCGCCTTTCTTTCTTTTCTTTTTTTCTCCTTTCAGCTCTCTAATTTATTACAATTAATCACATCCATACTTTTATAGTTTCCCAATTATATAATTCTTTTCACATTTCTTACTAGATAAATAAAACTACAAAAGTTGGTACTTCTTGCCTTGTACAGCATGATTGAGAGCCGTGAGAACATCATTAGCCTTATTGTGAAGTCTTTGTGATGTAATGATAAAAATTTAAAAACACAAAAAATTCAAAATTACCTTTCCTAATGGCAGCGTCATTGCAGGACACCATCTCGACATCACACACCTTCCCAGTCCACCCAGCCGCACAAAGACACTGGTACGAGTTGTCCTTCTGGCGACACTGTGCACCATTCATGCATGGGTCTGTTGCACACCAGTCAACGTAGCTCTCGCAATGCTTGCCTGTATACCCATACGGACAGTGGCAGCTGTAGTATTTGATGTGGTCCATGCATGTAGCTCCATTTGCGCAAGGGGCGCTGTCACACTCATTGATCCGCGACTGACAGTTGCTTCCCGTATACCTGCAGGTCAGTAGATCATTAACAATTTTGATTTTTAACTAAAAAAATTAAGGAAACAATATAGGTAATTAGTTTAAACAATATAGGATATTCGAACAACTAGAATATTTAGATTTAATTGTTAAGTCAAGTACAGTACGTCACGTTTCATCTGAGCCCTGAGTTGTGAGAGATTTTACATATTTTATTATTTACCTATTTACATATTTTTATATGTTACATATGTTAGACTTATTTTATTTCTTTATCAGCAGGTAAGTAAACAACACATCAGCCAATCCTCCCCATCACTATATTTGCGTCTTAGTCTACTGCACATCCAAAACTCATGGCTCAGATGAAACCTGACGAACTGTATGTATCTGTAAAGTTCAGTAAGTCTTGGAAGTATTTCTTGAATGGCATAAGAGATATGCTAGCCATTAGTAAAAGAAACATTCTATATTGTCCTTGAAACATCGAACTGTGGAAGTTTGGAAGAGTAAAATAACGTACTTAACACGTTTAGTGGGTGAGGCAGGAATTTCCGCCCCACTGGCACAGGGCGGGAAATATCGTCCTTGAACAATGTCAACAACCTTGCTTCAGTGCGAGCTTAGCCTCATACTGCGAATTTTTATCTGTGCTTTGATTATGCTTTTTTTTGTTTTTTCTTTGTATTCATTGTCTCACTTTAGCAATGCAATGTTAACCATTTCTCACTCTTGACATGTTAAGAAATATATTAGAATGAAGAAAAATATTTGGTGTTGGGTAAACCTATTGGTTTACCCATATTTTTACCTATTGAAAAAATATATGGTAAAATATATTTTACCATATATTTTACCTATTGGTAAAATATATTTTTGGTATTTTGTATCATTAAATACAACAAGGTATTATTGTAGCATTATTTGTCAAAATACTGGTTTTAAACAAACTCAACTGACCCTGGCTGGCAAATACATGTATAGTTGTTAATCCCATCCACACATGTTCCTCCGTTCATGCAGCTAGAGTCGGTACAGTCCTCGTCGTTGGTCTGACAGTTGATCCCTGAGAAGCCCAGTGGACAGGTGCATGTGTACGAGTCCACATATTGGGTGCACGTAGCTCCGTTGCGACAAGGCCCTGACTGGCACTCATCTATGTCCACTTCGCAGTGTTTGCCTGTGAAGCCGTCCACGCAGAGGCAACTATAGTCACCCACAGCATCCAGGCAAGTGCCGCCGTTTTGGCATGGGACTGGAATATACATACACAGGTTAACCGAGTGATACAATTAGTACGTAGTTTGGCAATTTAAGTAACTGAATATTTCATATTGCTGAGAATTGTGTTAAACTTACTTCTTGGTTAAATTCAGTGTTTTGACTATTAGACACCCAAATAATTTATGAGTTAGGCATTGAGGATCTGGATCCTCATTATTTCTACAAAAGCTTTACTAAAACCGAGCCTAAACTTCTAGAACAGAACAGACTTGCAAAGGAATAGTAGATCTCTCTCATCCACCTTGCAGTGGAAAAACTATTATTTGACGAACTATTATTTGATATATGTGGGGGTATATTATTCAAGGGAATAAGAGGTTTGAAGGAGGTCTTTTGACTGTATGTTATTTTAAGAACAAACCAAAAATCAGTTACCCAATGAATCAAATGAGTCACCTAAACCTCCAGGATTAGGTTGGTTATCATATCGCACAAATTGTACTCACAAGAAGCGCAGTCGTCAGTGTTGATGAGGCAGTCACGGCCTTCGTAGCCCCTCGCACAGACGCACTGGTACGAACCGTTGGTGTTCTGGCAGGTGGCTCCGTTGCGACACGGTGATGACACTTGACACTCATCAACGTCCTCGTGACACAGCCGGCCAGTGTAGCCGAGGCTACAGGCACATGAGAAGTCCAGGAAGTTGGAGGACGGTGAGCAACGGGCGTTGTGCTGACATCTACAAACATTATAATCATGTTATGATACAATCAAGAGTAAGGTTGAAAGTAGAGGTGTGCGAAGGCTCGAGTAATGGACCTTTTCAAAATGCCTCAATTGGAGCGTTAAAAAGATCGAAATTTAAGACAAATTTTTAATACAAAGTTAAAACACACTTAACTTTTAGTCAAACATTCGTTTTCTAGCGGATTTGATATTCGACAAACCTATCAGCAGATGTTATAGGTTCAGAAAGAACTAATAGCTCTTTTTTTGGTCTCAAGTGGACGTTTATGAGAAGTGGAATTTTCTTTGGGTTTGAAAAATGCTCGGCTTAAAAAGCTCAAGCTCGAACATTTTTCAAAAATCTTGGCTTGAACTTAAAATTCCAGGTTGACAAAAAAAACTCCTAGTTGAAAGATATTATATTTCAATCATACAAAAGAATGAAGATCGTTATCTATTTTATCTATAAATTAATGTAATGAATATAAATGAATCTATAATGTGAATGTTTCAAGAACGAAGTGTTAAATTACGATGAATATTTAATCTTACCTGTTTGGTGTACAAGGGTCCAGTTTCTCTTGGCAGTTGTGGCCAGTGTATGGCAAGTCACAGACACACTTGTATGCATTTACCAGGTCGATACAAGCCCCGCCGTTGCGGCAAGGGTTGCCGGCACAGTCATCGATATTGGTCTCACAGTTGGTACCCATGTAGCCAGGCAGACACTGGCACACGTAACCGTTGAGGCGGTCGATACACTGGCCTCCGTGCTGGCAAGGGTTGCTGCCGCACTCGTCTATGTCAAACTCACAACGCTTGCCTGCAACCACAAAGTCCTCTCATTGAAATGGTCAATGATTTAAATGATTTTAATATCAAAAAGACAAAGGGAATGATAATTTTTATTTAGGAAGGAAAAATTAATTTCTGCTGCTTTCACACTTCCAATTCACCAAACAGCATTCTTCCACCCTAAAGTTGATGGCCGTGACCACATGATTATGTATTAATAACGTTATACTTCAGATTTCCAAAGTGAATACCTGTCTCTATTATTTTTTTGAAATTAGGAAACATGTGTTCAGGTACAAGTAAAACTTACTATGTATTAAGGTTAAGCCTATTTGTGTTAGTAAGATAATAGAGATCATCTTTCTATTTAATGGCTGATCTAGAAATGTTTTTAATTTAGTTCAAAGGTGACACTGAAACATTTGAAATTCGTAAATATATTTCACATATGATAAGTTATTAATATTTCACCTTTACATTTGCAAAATTACTTATTTACATGGAAAGAACTTAACATGTATCCTCTGCCTACCTCCATAGCCGGGTCGACAGTGACAGATGAACTGGTTGAGTCCGTCCTCACACGTTGCTCCGTTCAGACACGGGTCACTGGCGCACTCGTCCACATCACTGAGACACCGAGCGTCGTAGTATCCTCGTGGACACTCGCAGCGGAACCCGTTGACCAGGTCCACACAGCGGCCTCCGTTGGCACAAGGGTTGGATGCACACTCGTTGATGTTGGTCTCACAATGCAATCCCGTGAACCCAGCGAGGCACTCACATGAGTATCTGTGGGCAACAGACAGTGTTAGCTTGGGACTTTAGAATCTACAAATATATATTGATAGAAAGTAAAATAAAATCTTAGGGACTAGACTATAACCTACCACCTATTAATCTAAGAGAGTTATTAAAAAGAGTCGATTGATTGGAACATGAATATTTTCTAATACTTATTACTTTTTAAGAACAATTCTAAACCCATGTAATGACTAATCCATACGTACTGCTGCAATGTTTCAGTACCTGTTGATTCCGTCGATACACTTGGCTCCGTTGCGACACGGGTTGCTGTAGCACTCGTTGACATTAATCTCACAATTTGGCCCAGAGGTGCCGGGGCGGCAGCGGCACTGGTACCCGTTGATGAGGTCCTCACAGTGGCCACCGTACTGGCATGGGTTACTGGCACACTCGTCCATCTGCGACTGGCACAGGTAGCCGGTGTATCCAGGGTGGCACTGACACGTGAACGAGTTCTCTCCATCGATACAGTCGCCATGGTGGCACGGCGAAGACTGACAGTCGTTTATGTTTGTCTCACAGCTCAGGCCTGAGAGGGACAGATGTGTTAGAAGCATTAAAGTATATATAGTTTTCATTATAAATTAATAAAATATACTATATCTTTACTGTATGTATTTGAAATTACATAGTTTTAATTAACAATTGCCAATTAATGGTAAAACATAAAAAAATATACCTTTGTTTTCTAAATTACAAAAAATGTTAAAATACAATGACGATAAACTGCACATATTTATAACTAAATTTTTCGTGACTAATTTTATCATTAACCTCATGCATCCCATGAACCCGCCCGCTTGTCCGAGGGGCAGCCTTGCTGCTAGCCCACTGACGTGTCCCAACGTCCGATTGTAGTTTAAATTTGCCGCACTAAGTAAGCCATTTGAAGAAGAGGTAATATTGAGTTATTTGGTTGATTTGAGTAACCTGCTCTTTCACGGGGTATTTTTTTTGTTGTAATCCCAACAACATCCCTGCAGTGAACGACCAAAGTCAGTTGTGTTATTCTCCCCGGTTTACCTATCTGTTGCGTCGTTGTGTTTATGTGAAGTTTGTAAACAATGTCGAATTGGACATTTATTTCGCTTAGAGATAAATATTCACCAATTTCAAAATAGGTGAATATTTAGGCAATGACAACCTAAGTGATATTTTGGGAGTGGACTTTAGTGACGAATTGGACGATGAAGTGTATTTATAGTGAGGTGTTATCAGTCCATCAGTACAGGAGGCGTTTGTTCCCTCTTACTTAAATACACCAGTGAGTTCTTTTGTAAGTATTACTAATGTCAGCCCAGCAAATATATCAGATGAAGACCTTATGCCATGGCAATTTTTTCTGTAAAAATTGGCTAAGATTACATTATTTTCAGAATCTACTGTTTATTGTGAATAAAAGAAGTATATACATTAAATAAATAACGTAATTCTTTGAATTTTTAAAATTTTTTTAAACAATTGTCTGCAAATTGACAAAAAACCCGGGTTGGGGAGTAGGCCTGTCCTAGGAAAACTCAAGAGGTTAAGCATCTCATAAGACCCAGTCTTCAGGGTATTTCAATCTGAATTGATGTGAAGCAAGAGTGTAATGTTTTTGTAATATTATGTAACTTTGTTACTGACAAACACCAGTATTTGATTTTTTACTGTCAGTAATCAATAACCTGATTATAACAAATATATGGACCCAGTGAGGGATTGAACCTTAATGTTATGAATTGAGCTTTACAATATCAGTAACTGTACACACCAGAAGTCTTACGTACCAGTAAACCCAGGAGGACACTCGCAAGTGTATCCGGCGATCGAGTCTCGGCAGATCCCTCCGTTGCGGCATGGACTGCTGACACAGTCGTCGATGTTGGTCTGACACCGTGCCCCCGTGAATCCGATGGGACAAGTGCACTTGAACGTGTTGATCAAGTCATTGCAGATGCCGCCGTTGAGGCAAGGGTTGATCTGGCACTCGTCTATGTCTATCTCACACTGAGTCCCCGTGAAACCTGCAAAAGTACCGATGTAAGTGAGTAAAAGGAAAAATCAAAGTCCTTATTAGGATTAAACTGCTTTTACAGGTTTTACAAATAAAAATAAATGAATTATTTTTGACTAGCATCAATATTCACCTTAAAAATATTTCTAAACCAAAATGTGTCTATTACAAAAAAAATAAACATGAAAGCAAATGCAGTAAAACATTTGATCATAAGCCAGCCATTCCACAAGCTAAACTAAGCTAAGTTTACATTAAAATAAGCTTATTATTTTGGCAATCATATTGTCTTAAAATTATAATAAAGCTTCAACTCAAAATTGGGGGGTAAAAATTTCTATGTTTATTACAAATAATAATTTTTCTAAAAATAAAGAAAATGAACAAATATTTAAATTGACAACATAAAAATCCCAGTTACAAATATTTCCGTTTAACATTCCAGACATAAAAAGCAGCAGTTATTTACATCAAGGCAAAGAGATTACATAATGGAGCCTCATAAAAGATCTAGCAATCATAATAAAATAAAAAGCCACTTCGATTAGAGGCCAATTAATTACACACAACAAAACAAGGAAACCATTTTAACACATGACATCGGAGTCGTAATGTTAAGAGATCCCGGGAATGTAGCCCATCGGGGCTCAGTGGGACATAACCGGGACCGGGACCGTCGCAAGAAGTGTGGCCGATCAATCGATCATGTTCCGGCACCCGGGTAACAGTACCGCTGGGAACCATACAGCACGGCGACCGGGACTGATCGCCGATCACACGACTCGGCTGGGCACCGAATATGCGACAGTCGCGAGGTCGATCACATCTAGGGTCAAGCGTCCATCACGGAAAAGATACGCATCGATCTCGTCGACCATTATGCCTTAGTCACATCGAGAGTCAAGCGTCGATCACAGCGATCATTACGCACTTATCACATTTGACGGGTTAAGCATGGATCACTGCGAAGGAGGATACGCATCGATCTCGCATGCCTCGGATGACCGTTGATCACTCCGAGCATTATACGTTTGTAACATCAAGTTTTAACGTCGATCACACCGAGGTACGCGACGATCACCCCCAAGATACACATCGATCTCGCCGGTCAAACATTTTGAGCCATCCAACGAGGGTCAAGCAAAGATACGTATCGATCTCGTATGGGCTCGGCGATGATCACACTGAGCATTATGCCTATTCAACGTCATCTGTCAACAATATTTTATCCTTAAATAGTAAAACAATTTACTCGAACGCGAATAACCTATTGTCTAACTATTGATATTACAATATTAATATGTATTAACATTTGGTAAATTTAAAGCGCTAAGGTTTATCTGATTAAGCAGGGCACATTCCCTTTTTTATTTCAACTTTGTAATTTTTTAAATTTTAACTAAAAAATAAGTTTTTTATTTTGTATATCAGTGAAATTTTTTAAAGAAACGATATATATAAAACCTGGTCTTATTAATGTCATGTCGTTTTTTAAACTACAGGAATAACATACAGATTTTAATGGGGCGAAAAAAGGTTCACGTCTCTTCCCAAAGAAAACACATCTAGAAATCAATGGCAGAAGAAATAATTGCCGTTCATCGACCAATACCAAATCGCAATTCAGAACCGGCAAAAAGTTGAAAGCCGGCGACGAAAATAGAAAGCCAGTGAGGAGGCGACTCGCCGCGGCCTCCCAACATAGACGGCGGATAGCCATCTCTGCTCCTCTAATTGATTATTTTCGTGGCGCACACTCGTACAGATAACCGACTAAATAATTCCCCTTTAATTGGCATCGGTTTGTGCCAATTAGCCCGACATATCTCCGCCGTGTTCGATGGCGATAGGCCTACAACGATACGAGTGGATAACGGGACCGGCTCAGGAACCTTGTACTGTACCTGCAGATAGATCGGACGACGCGAGACACGCGTGCAGCTCAACTGACACTATATACTTCTAGGATGTTATTCTAAAAACAGCTGAGGTGGAAAGAAGAATGGGGAAAATCAATGGCAAAATAAAACGAGACGTTCATTTATTACAGACAGCTTTTGCTTGCGAGAATCTCAAATAATGATAAGAATGCATGACTGTAATAATCTATCATTCGGATGAAATTAGTTTTAATCGATGAATACTCGTTAGCATTATTTTCGGTTTCTGAACACACTTAAATATGTATAATCAAAGCAATAAGAGAATTACTAAACAAAAAAGTTGTTTTTGGAGGTTACAAAATTGATTAAAAATTAATATGTTAAAAACTAAAGATTACTTCAAAATCCTTGAGAAGGCAGTAAACTTTAGCCTCTAGATATCATGAATAATTCTTCTCAAGAAAACTCACAGAACGATCTAAATGACTATAAAACCAATCGTAGACGATCTATTCAAGGAAACCAATTAATTAGGCCGATAAAACCACTGATTTGTCACTCAGTCAGTCTCCACGCATGCGTAACGAGGAAGAACGCGGAAAAGGCCGATTACGACCGAACCAGCCCGAATAGCTGCCGAACACGACCGAACCCGTCCGAACGACCACCTGGCGACCGCGGCGACCCGCTCTCGGCTCTATTCTCATTCTACACTCTACTCTCAACTAATTACTAAACACTCTAAATGCCAGCGAACACTTTCCACCCGTCGTGCTTCCTTTTTCGGCCGGATCACGTGCAACTAGACGGAGAACGCAATTAAAAGTAGCGATAACCTTTTATTAAATACCTTTAACCTCAAATAGTTATAGGTTACAGGTAAACTGTGTTAGTAGTTATTTGAAAAACCAATTACAAAGATAACATGCATGTAATTGCATCAAGGAAAGATTGCCACATGATAACTTACGCTAATTGAATTGGAATAAATTACACGGAATAATATGCAATATAACGACTCAGTGTCTAACACAGTCGGCTCGATAGTAACGTCTGTGTTTAATTTGTACGCAGGGATAATACTACACTCACATAAACAAACGCACACAGGATAGTGTAGGAGGAATACGATTTTCAAATTCCCAGATACAAAACATCTTTGTTTAAAGGCTTTGTTATCAAAGACTTATAAAGAGATGCTATTAGTGTTCAGGTAAATCGTTAGCTCAAAATGAAATTACGTTCAGATAAAATTCAATTTAAAAGCGTTCTGAAGTCCCAAACAAATAAGGTATTGATCGTGACCTATTGGTAACCAGTAAAACTATGAGCTAGATAACGGGTTAAGTTCATAAGAAACATACGAAGGCTACGACACGAATGAAAGTAAATCACATCCTCTAGGACGATAGTGGCTTTGAATCGGCCTGAGAGCGAAAACTGGTTCGCACCGCGTGGCGTACAGAGGACGGTAGAAAGCTGCTGATATCTAAACTAACTCGCTGACCTCATTTAGAGCGGCTTTATCATATGTTGTTTTTTATTAAATTACTTGTAGTTACTGTATTACGAGACGCGACTTACATACGCTGCAGAATATGCAACTTGATATGTTATCGGCACCCATAAATAATCTGGCAAGTGAAGAGGTCATCGGCTTTACACGGTGCGACGAGACGAGAGTATGACGTCATTCCTGATATTACCGAGCATTTGATGATCTCAACGTGGCTGCTTGACGTCACCGATCGGTGAAACATTTATCGACACGGACACAACGGTCAGCTTCAGACATAATGTCTCTCGATTGGTCAAAAAGTTCAAATTTGGGACAAAGGTCCTGCCGCAGATTTCTATTACCAATCTACTGTACACTGTGAAAATATTTATGTTCATCTATGATCTTGTGTGCTTTATTCCCAGCTAAAATTGTATACTTCAGATAAGTTTGAATTTTAAACACAGTAGATACTTTAGTTGACCTTATTCGCCTCTGAGACAGAGATAATTTCCTGAACAAACTTACGTTTTTTCCTGAACAAACGTTTTTTCTCGTGGGCTAAAGGTCATAAGTTAGAGCTAGTATTCAACAATATAGGTGTGTGACTCATTTCGCATTTTTTGAGATAATTTTCAATTTTCTATCGACAAAAGGACGAGGAATTTCCTTTCTCCGGCTTAGCTAAAGAGACACCGAGTCATCTGAGCCCGTCAATTCTGTAACTCCTGGTGTGAAGAGTTTTATTCCCCGCATCCTCTCAGCGTCGGCCGCCGGTTTACCACCGTCTCGGTCACAATAAAACCGGATTGGCGCCGTAAACCGACTGTGCGACCGAGCCGCTGCATACTTCTGTACGCAAATATTTGACAATCCGCCACTATGGCGTGTCCACGTCCCGGAACTATGGGAACACCGTTACCTCAAAAGGTTAGACGATCATCTACGATGTTCTAAAATTATATTTATGAAGTTCATCCAACAGAATACAGTTAACCGAGACAATTGCTTAACAACTCAACGAGAACCGCATTACAGTATTAGGTCTATACTTCTATTTATTTTCCTACCATGAGTAGTGGATTAGATCACAGTAAAAGTCCGACGATTATTTTATTTTATTGATTAATCTTGGTGGAATTAGAAAATGACACACAAGTTAAAAATACGTTTACATAACAGTGTTTATGAAGAAAAAAAGATTAACGAGTACCCGGAATAAATTACAACCAAATTAGAAATTCGTTCTCATGATTAATTAAAGTTCTTTCCTCCAGATTTGATCCAGCAAAAACAAACATAATAAGGGAAATGAGTTACTGACATAGCAATAACTCTTGAGTCTTCATGAAACTAAAAACCTGTAAAAACGACATTCCAAGTTGAAAACGATACAGAAGGCAGGGCAGGGCAGGATGGATGCGATGAGATGTATCTGGACACGCGTATCTGGGAATGCGTCGCCGACTCGCCACGTCCCGGCTTTATTACATTTGTCACCCAACCTTCACAAATCTCGCCGTATCTGATGTCATCATTCATGGCGCCGGCTTAACCTCTCCACTCCACCGCTACGTCCTCCTCCAACGCTACACGAAGGGGTTCTCGACATACGACATACACCGACCACCGAGGCCTTCCTGACATCGGTCACTCAAGTCATTATATCATTACACTTTTATGGGAGAGTTAGAGCTTAATTACGTAAGTGAAAGTGGTAGAAAAGAAGAGGTCAAAAGATGACCCCTGGAACTACCGTTGTTACTATAAGTAGGCGAGTTGTATTTTTAAAATTATTACCCTAAGAAAAATTTTTAATTATGTAATTTCTCAGTAAAAAGTCATTTTTTCTGATAGAATCGCATATGTTACGATACTATTGTTATAAATTTAAAAGGTTCAAAATATAGCAAACCGTAGAAACAGTTTTTTAAACCCCGCAACAACTCGGAACGTTCAAGGAGCGAACAAGAGAGACGATAAATATCTAAGAATAAAGTCCCACGCTGGTCGATCAAATTATACATTCGCCGAAATCCAAAACTAAACAATAAAAAGTGGGTAATATCCCGGATCGAAGGAATGGAAAAAGCGTTGCCGGCCGTTGAGGAAGAGTGATCTAGATGCGATCGAGAGACAACAATTAGCGAAGAAGAAGAAGTAGGTCCGCTTCCCACGAGGCGGCGGAGGCAAAAACATGACCCGTCGAGGCGAGGACGGACGAGCTGCGGAGCTGCGGCGCAGAACGCACAACTGGACACTATCGGCGTTCGTCACATCACGACATGTCCTCACTGTCCCGGGCTTTTGTTGGACATCGAGTAATGGGGAGTAATGACCAGGCCCTGTGGTCACAAGAACATTCATGCGGGCATCCTTTCTACCTGGTTGACTCCCCGAATATACTCTACATTTTAAAACTTTCAACCGCCGAGAAAGAAACACCACGCAGGTTGCATGAGTTGCCCTCAATACATCAAAGAGTGATTGTTTCACAATCAATATCTTCTCTTCGGTTATGCAATAGTAGTTAGTTATTTTATCTGTTAGTGAAAGTAGAAATTGTTTTGCTTTTCGTTTTTTTGTCACTGGTATGGCTAGAAGCCTTGTCAAGTGATTACATTCAGGTTCCTCACCTACCTGTTAAAAGAGCCTTCGAACGGGAAAGAAAGAAAATTTGCAGAAAATGAGTCTCACGAATGTCTCATTTTTGTGATCAGGCAGGAGAATTAATCATGGGACGTTCAGTGACAAGTCGATATTTCTTAAACGCGGGTCAGTTTCGAAGCTAATCCATGTCTTACCTATGCTGATGGGATTCTTGCTCAGTAAATCTCTTGAGGTCGTCTAGGAAGTATGGTGTAGGGGTTTACGAAGAATAGTTCTAAAGGAAATGTTACACTTACTGGGAAGCCTTTTTCTAACAGAGCTCCTTGCTACATTCCAACACTAGGGTTACTAACCAGGCATGCAGACGCATCGGAAGGTCCCAGGGTCGTCCAGACAGGAGCCGTCGTTCTGGCAAGGGTGGCTCTCGCACTCGTTGACGTTGGTCTCGCACCGCGGACCTGTGAACCCTTGGGTACAGTTGCAGGCGAACGAGCCGGGCGTGTTGACGCAGATGCCGTCGTGCTCGCATGGCGAACCTGCGAACAATCGGGAACAATTAGATGTTGACGAAAACAAGCGGGCGAATGTACAGTGTTGGATCGTAGAAACATTTAACAAAACACTCACGAAGATCTCCCTGAAAGTTAACACATGTTTAGTTTTATTCCACTTTAAAGGTGATGAGACATTCTGAAGGTAAGTGCAGTTAGTCTTACTCGTCAACCATAGTCCTAAGCTACGTGGGTATTTAAGGTGAATACGAGTGAGGGGTGGGTAAGAAGAAAGCTTGTTAATGGTAAAGATCGGATGATTCATGTCAGGATCATTAATTAATAGCTTGATGAACAAAGGAAACTGGGTACAGTATCGAACCGATGACCTTCAATTTACGAAGCGGACACTATAACCACTGAACCACGCAGCCTCTTGATAAGTAGTAACAACTTTCGAGTTGTTAATAGAACCAATGTCAATTTTAACGAGTCAATGAAGCAAACGAACAAAATTGACCTGCGACGACAACATTAATTTGGAATTTGTGACCTATCATTATACCAAAGGTGCACCAGTTCCGAGATTCGGGGTGTACAAAAAGGCATCGTTAAATGACGAGGGATTCCAATAATCTGGTAGGACAGGTTAGTTCACCGCTGAAGCTACAGCGGCCAGACGGAGCTGTGCATTTCCCTCGGGGTATAATGTTGCAAGACACACCTAAGATTTGGGCTAGGCGACGAGAGAGCAGTGACTCCGGCTAATTGTCCTGCGATTATCTCGCAACCTGACCGCAAACATCCATTACGCGACCGCAGCCATCCACTCATAATCACCGCCACCTCGGTCTCCCGGTCTTGCCGCTGCCGCTGCCGCTGCCGCCGGTGGGAACAGAACAAACCGAACATCCAACACGCACCGAGTGGAAGAGTGGAAGATAACAAACGCAACTTAGTCCTCAAATGGACTATCCAATATGGAAGACATTGTCGAATTCAACTTTCTACACATCAATTGCGTTCGCTTAACGATATCTTATACGGAACGATAACGTCAGATTAAACTTATATACAGATAAGTGCTTTCGCTTATAAACTATCTGATGTGGAAGATAATGAAGAGTTCAATTTCTACATAGAGAGGTCCTTCTCATGCAGATAATCCGTTGCGAAAGATAACAACGTATTTATATTCACAAATCGAGTGCTTGGACAATCTGATGTGGTAGATAGTCACTACTTTATCTTTAACGGATCAAGTACCTTTCCATGAGAATTATCTGATGTGGAAGATAACATAGAATTCATCTTCTACAAATACAGTGACATAAAGTACAAATTATCTGAAATAGAACACAACAACGAATTGATCGTTATATACACAGATTATAGAGGTACTGAGTTTCTTCACAGATAACGGTATGTACTGTATGTGGAGTAAAACATTGTAAACATATCAAGTACATATACATCTTAGCAAAATTACATCTTGAAGGATCTAGAAGAAAACTTGAAAGCGAGACCTGTTGAAGGAAATTTTGAGAATACACCATTGTATCTCAGCTTCCACTGGGTTCATAAAGGAGAGAATACTCTAAAAATTATCAAGAAATGTAGAAATAGTAACGGTAACAGATTGTAGGAACCACAACAGAGATTAAACCTGTGATTGCTTTCGACGAGCAATCATAATTAAAACGTATAAACAATTTTTCTCACTGAGCAAAATACAATGGTATAACTGGTCCAATTAATTCATCGACCTTGGTCCATCTATACACTAAATCTAAATCTAAAAACCGATAGCAAATACAGTTGTAAAGGTATTTTATTACGCCCATCACAACGCGCTTATAAAAAGTCAAAGAAACATTAGCTCCCCGTAGCTTTCAAAACACTAAAAATTATTTAGACGTCCCGCAAGATAAATTTACTACAAAAACATAAATCCGTTTCACGGGAAGAATTAATTTACCAGTTTGGGAACGTCTGGTAAATGGTGGGCCGCGACCATTCCCTGTCACGAACTGTAATAGTCGTAATTCTTTCGTCCGTCCTGCGTTATTTATATTTTTTCCAACAGGTCTGTCCATTAGCGGTGGTGGTGGTGATGGCTTCGTGTTGTTCTGCAGCGTACGTTCCGCGGGTCGCCGTGACTCTGCCGTTATAGCTGTCAGTGGCGACATTGTCACCGCGACGTTGCGACAAGGCGATAACGTGCCGGGTTTATGGCGGATTTGACGGTTTTGAAACAACTGCATTACTCGGTTTAAATTGACGGAAAGTTTGAATGATCTTTATAGTCCACAGGATTGGTTCCGCCGGAAATCTCGAAACGTTTTTTTTAAATTCAATGGTGAATAACATCTGCTTTTGGCAGAAAAAAAATTACCT
The DNA here is from genome assembly GCA_023375725.1 of Nephotettix cincticeps. Classification (NCBI taxonomy): domain Eukaryota; kingdom Metazoa; phylum Arthropoda; class Insecta; order Hemiptera; family Cicadellidae; genus Nephotettix; species Nephotettix cincticeps. The sequence goes on from JAGISJ010000012.1 coordinate 317,605, forward strand.
CAAGAATTTGTTGGTGAAATATCAATTATAAAGTATCTGCTACTGTCCACAAAATTTATTGACAAAGTATGGTCATGCATATTACAAAATAGGAAGTGGGGGTTCGTAAACGTTAATATAAAAGCCCAATTTTAATTTTAAAACAACTTACTTTCATCACTGTTACCCGAAGGCTGAAAAATCATAACATACATAGTAAGAACAAAACTGGACCCAAGAATAAACCCTGCGGAGCACCGACTGTGACTGAAATGATGTGAGCTAATGTCATTTTTAAAACTACAACTAGGTCTGCAAGATTAGGATGTGTTCCAAAGAGTTCCAATTGCATCACAGTTACGTTTAAAGGTATCATAAACGCGACGGTAAAATTGTCGGCTTCGCGGAAACCTGTCCCAGAGAAGGTACGCAATGTGAGAGGAAGCGCCGCTCGGGCTCAGCTCTCGTGTAGATACAATCTAGCGTGCGGCTCCCTCATTACATTTCCAATTAATTACGTCCAATTAAACGAGCGCGGCGAGCGAGCCGCTGACACATCTGCGTTATCACGACGATAGAGACGTGTCCCGATAGGACCGTTACCGAGGGTCGATCACCACGAAGATACCACAGATATCGGGCATCTACACTGGTCGAACACGCCCTCCACGAGTCCTGGAGACAATAAAGATCGGTTCGGGAAGATTCAGTTGACATGGGGACTGACTTTGGAGACGAGTTTGTTCGGTGAAAATTATTGATCGTCTTCCACGGATAGACATTTTTACTGATCTAGAAGTTAGAGAAAATAAAATACGATGCGTAAGCGTACCTTATAATTGGGATAAATTGATTGGATGTCTTGATGTAATGTGTTGAACACGTACGCGGAGAGTCGCCGATTTTATTCGAGACTCTATCGCTGTTTGTCAACTGCACTTCTGTCTTTACATAAAAGGTACACCAAAGTCTTAAAAAGTTGAAAATCTTAATTCAGCAAATATAATTACGGATATACGTGCACATACTTCATAAGTATAGCGTGACTTTCATAAAATTACAAACTTGATCAAACACAATACCTACTGGAAACAGCATTTCCACAAGACGCGCAACGTAATTCTGAATTTCAAATACAATCAGCATCCTCTCCGTGATCCTCTTCAACAGAGCCCGGAGCTGCATCGAAAGAGCACAATCCATCGTGCCGCGTCTATTACCCTCATGCAAAATACGAGCGGGACGGCATTCGCATTAGCGACGTCATGAAATACGATCAACGCTATAATTTGCTTGTTAACGTTAATCCTAAATGTAAATGGAGCGGCGGCGCGGCGGAGGGCGTGCGGCTGACCTTTCGCGGGGTCCCTCAGGGCTCCGTGCCCGGAAAACACTTTCTCCCAGATATGATCCATTTGCATTGTGTCCGCGGGAGCGTGAGCCTGGTCGATATTTATGAAGTGTAACACCTCACGACGGGCCACCGACGACCGGCTCGCCGCGACTCCAAAATGGAGGATTTATGAGCGGCTGAGTAAATGGAAGGAGGAATTGATTGTTTACTGCTGTACAGTACTTTAGTCTCAACAATGGACCCCGGACTCTTCTGTAATTGGCCTAACAGACAACAGATCGATGTAACGTAGTGAAAGTCTTGGATTAGAACGATTCTTATTATAACTACAAAAATATGGAACAAAAATTGGACAAAACTGCCATAATTCTCTAATATTTATGACATCGCAACAATATTTTCATTCTTATAGCTGAGAGCAGCTATTTAATTTGAAATGATTCAAGTTAGCCAGACACGTTTATTTTGTAAAACAGAATAGCAATTGTTTAATGCTTTTCCATTGATAGTTGTTAGCACTACGGAAGCAATTACTTACAATTTAATTATTAAAGACTATAAAAAATTACAATACTTTTTTCACATAAATCGTTCTTTAACTCCATAATAATTAATTCCTATAAAATAAGAACTAAATATATGTTTTATGACTTCAAGAAATTTCGAAGCCTTGCGGGAATGATAACAACTTCCGTAAAATGTATAGTAACTAAATTTCGACCAACACTCACTTTTTTAAAGAAAATATTACTTTTGATATATTTATCTAGAGCGAGCGGGAGTCTGGTTCACTGGTTGACCCGGCGCGGCCGCCTGGTCGTCGCTGTGGGCAGAGGTCACGCAGGTCGCCGACTACCGGTCAATCGCGTCATCCGACACCGTCATTGTACGCCTGGGAACGTTCTCCGATATTGGCCAAATTGCTCGTGCCTTGACGGCCGTTTCGAACCCCCTGATCCGTGACGCGGTCCGGTCATATTTCGGCCCGGACGTTATTGGATTTAGCATTGAAATGTGAATAACGCGGCGGGGCCCTTCTTTGTGGCGGTCGTGGCGACTTCCTCAGACGGCAATCGTTTCACAATCGGATTCCGCATATTTCCGCGTTGAACCAAAGTGGTGCTACAAAGGGTCTCGGGAATTCCTCCAAAGCGAATTTATTCCGACGGCGTTTCCAGGACGATCCGTCGCGAATTTACGAGCAGTAAAATATTAAACCCGTCGTTTACGGGACGAGTCGCTGAACTGAAGGGGTTTGAACGAACAAAAATATTTAATATATCATGTTTCATGTGAATTGTTACCTGTCAAAATTCCATTTACGAATTCCTCAAAACCGTCGATTCATTTAAGCGTATTATTATTATTAACCTATTGGTTCTTTCCCTAAACGTTTCTCAAATAAATAAATGATAAACCAAAAGGTATTGCCTAATTTATATTCGGTATTGAGCTCAAATGTAAAACATTTAACGGGTTTACCGTTAACTTGTTTAGAGCTTTACAGCCTATTCCCGCCAGTGAACAAACATCACAACTGACTTTGCGAGAAGAGTTTGAGACAATATTTGTACTTGTATCATACAATGTCCAACCAGTCATGAGTCCAAGGACACTAGTCAAAAACTGTTAACACCTTACTGAATCAGGTTAATCTATCTTAACAATTCCGTGGCTACTAGTTCTACATATACGTTAATAGCCAAGGACGGTGTTCGGTGTACGTACCCCCAGAGAACCGTTCCCTTTGGAAACGCTTATACAGTACTGAGCTTCTCGTTGAAAACGCACAGAAACCCGAGACGGTCGCCGGACGCTGTACGGCACACGTACCACCCTAACTAGGCACGTCGCAGATCACAGTGCGGCGTCATTTAGCGGACGGTGGACACAATAATTTTCACCCATGTTCCCGTTCGCGAGGACCTGTGACCCGCGCCACGGCTGGGAATGGACTCATGCCCAGGAATTTGAACGTGCCCGGAGAGCCAAGCGACCGCCCGCCTCCGCCATGGGGGCTCCAGCGACCGGCGGGTCTGGGTAAATCCGTACGTAAATTCTGAAAATTCATGTTTACCCCCTCGTACTTACTTCTACCCTTCTAACGCAAAAACTAAAATCTATAGGTCTCAGTATCTGTATATCAGTATTTGGTACCTTCAACAATTTTTTGTCCCAAAACAATCAGTTTTTAAGAATAAAATGTCAAAACCAAATACCGGAATCGAATCGCTACGCAAAGTTTTCGAGCCGATATACCGATTTAATCGATCGATGATTACCTCGGTGTACTCAACCATATTTGAATACACACTTAGTGGCGATTCAAATCTTGCTGCGAAAATAAACTGCTATGGCGCTCACCTCTAGACTCCAGGGGTTACCGAGAGCGTATACGTTGGAATTCCGATACAGTACTTATTTGACAACAGGGTTTCGGGTATGAATTATAGTAACGGTCTGGGTAAAAGAATCAATCGGTTTATTAAGTTAAAAGCTGTATTATATTTATCACTCATTTTGCATCAACAAATATCATTTCACATAGCTGAATCTACCGGACATTTTTTGTACTTTCCGTTCACCAAGACGGGGATTCAAGCGCTTCATACCGCATAAACCGTCCTTAAATAACAGCCGAAACTAAAAACATGAAGGCATCGAGTTACAAGGATACTCACTGGTCTCGACTGTGGACCTGCACCTGCTGATATTGCAATCATGTCCACTTGTACAATCGGATTATCGCAATAGGGGCGATGCGAAAGTTTGCAAACGCTAGGATGGATATTTCGTATACGATACGTATCGAAATCGTAAATATTGGAATATCGCAACAGGGCGATGCGATAGTTTGCAAACGCTAGGATTGATATTTCGTATACAATACGTACCGAAATCGGAAATAGTGATACACGAGACTATGCGATCTTTTTTTAAACAATACTATCGCATTATAATTTTGCAATATTCGAGACTAAAATGTCTTTGAACATTTGTTCCCCTGTAATCCTGAAATTAGAATTTATACCGGCAAAGATACGATATACATCTAGTTGTCAAATTTATAAAGTATTCTTTATACTAAAATCAAAGACAAGTTTGCAAAAATTAAAATGTCTTTGCTGAAATGTATTTTCTTGTTTTGAACTGGACACATGAAAATTTAACACCAGGGATTAAATTCATATGACATTTCGATATAACATTTATAAAAAGGTTAGATGAAAATTAACAAACGACAAGTAAGTCCAAATAGGTAGGCTAAGTCATTGTATTGGAACCGGATATCCTGGAGCGGAAAGGTTTGATATTTTCAGGTTTCTTAATCAATAACGAATAATTGAAATGTTTTAGGTCCGCTGAATAGGAAAAAAGGCATGTTATGTATGTTTATCGTATCAAAGAGAGACACTGGGAATTCAAACATTTTTGAATTACGATCTAAAATTATTAAGAAATGTGATGGATGTTTGAGTATACTTCAGTTTCCTTCAAGAAATATAGTTTTTTTAAGTGTCTTCAATACCTCCTCCATCTTGGATTTTAGTTCTTTAAAAACAGTGTTGATTTTGTGGCAACATAACTGACCACTCGATTGTCGTAAACGATAGTTGAGGTGGCACATTTAAGTTAAAGTGGCTATCTAGGGAATTACATTTTCGAGTTTTTCCGCCTAGATGATCACTTAACATTCAATTTTACACACCAACCATCTATTTACGACTATCCAGTCACCAGTAATGCCAAAAATAAACTTTGTCTTATGTGGCTGAAACGAAATATTTCTCCATTTCTGCAGTCTTAAGAACAAAACATAATACGTATGAATCCGGTTGAACTGCAGCTAACAAGGGTTTAAAAACTGACAAAACTTATCTAACTGGCGATTAATTGCCGTGAGAAACCTAATGTCCTTTAGACCGAAGCAAAAATTGATCGTTAATGGTGACGTAACGACGGGAGCCGGGCCGCGATAATTAAGTTACTTTCACCCGAGCTGCGAATCGGCAAAACAGAGTGGATGTTTCACATTGTTAGATGATAGGGCATTAGTGGCCGCAGTGAAGCCTATCGAATCGACTATCGCGATACGATAAGGTATTTCGGTAGTAACGCGAATCATTTAGTATGACCGGCAAAAAGGAGATTTGAAAGAACAACAAAACTAGCCCCTCTAAGGCTTTATCTCTCTTCAAGCCTCCGGTAGTCGTAATACAAAGTTTGCTGTTTTCATTTCGGAATCGTTTTTCATAATATTTCTGCTCGCCAATAACTTAGGTCTTGGTTAGTTTTGACATAGTTCCGACTATTCGAATACAAGTATTGATCGATACGATACGATATCGCAGTATCGCATCGCATCACACACAGCGACTACCACGGGCCGCCGGGCCCATCAACTGTCGGCTAATTCAGTTCTAACTACCGCCACCGACTCCGCTGCTTGGGCAACCACTATCGATCACAACGAGAGGAGATATTTGTCAGTAATCAGTGGCAAATGGTCGAAACAACTTGACGCCTTTGAAACGAATGGCTCGATATTTCACACTACAGAACATCAACAGAGTAGAATTCGCCACCGGCTGTTATCTTGTAAAGTCTAGTATTAGACAACAATCGACCACAATCCGTGGAGAAACCAATAGTGCATTCAATAACAACTCAAACAAATCCTGCTTTTAAATCTTACAAACTACATACACTAAAATAAATTCTTGTATGATAAACAGCATGGACAAATACAATATACTATGTAATACTTGTTCATAAATCATCTTTCAAAACGTTACGTGATATTCAAGACTATTTCTCTCATGAGTGTTCAATAGCTAAAACTCAAACAGGATTTGAAATATCCCTACACTGTTCATAAAACGTGTGTGTTCTGGTTGCTGTGATAAACTATAGTCTTTCATCCATCCTGTCTCTTGAAATCCACTTTACAATTATATTTAAAATTCAATACAATAGTTCAAGTAGTTTCTATGGAAACCTGTTACATGTTTTCCATCTTAAAAATCACCAACACCCCCCCAGAGCTAAGACATATCCATGTCAAAATAAACTTGAACAATACAGTAATGTTTTGAAAAAAAAATTGAAGACATCTATTTCTAATATTCATTAGTTTATTTATCAGTGACTGCTCACCTTGCTCGCACTCGTCGATGTCCTCGGAGCAGTCGACGCCCTTGTAGCCGCTGGCGCAGGAGCATGTGTAGGAGCCGTTGATGGGGCTGGTGTCGCAGATAGCGTCCGCGTGGCAGGGGTTGGAGGTGCACGCGTCGTCCAGGTGGCACAGCAGACCTGCAACACGACAGTCGTCGTCAGAGGAGGGCTTACCAAGACAAGAAGAGTGAAGAGAATCCTGCAGTCTGCTCCTGCCATTCCTGAGGAGGTGTTTGTTAGTTCAGACTAGGAAGTAGGAATCTATTAATCTAGGCAACACGTCAAAAAAATATTTAAAGGACGTCAATAGACGCGTCGCTGGTCGCTAAACTTCCGTTAGAAAGTGCGACGTCTGAAGTGGTTGATAGCGAATCGCCTCAGGAGAGTTTGGTCCATTTCTCAAACGAAATGTCTTGGAAATCTTGAGGATTAATACTGGTTATGAAAACCATTTTTGTTTGAGAGTCGGCTTATAGAATAATTAGAAGCATCAGTCCACCCTGGAAGGACAGGAGGAACCCTGTTGACGTCAGAGTGATTCTTCAGTCAGCTCATTTGCTTGTATTATCTAGAATTAAATCCCAAAAAGTAGATATTATCGACACACCAAAAATTACGTGTTGACGTGTTTCGACGGAGATGTTTAATGATACATTTTATTGGAATACATACTAAGGAATATATTTGCTACTGGTAATTGCTCATACAGATCGGGCAGCACCGCGGCACGCGCATCGCATCGAAACAGACACGAGAGTGAAGCCGGGTATAAATCAATGTATCCGAGGAGAGGAATAGATTAATGTTTGATCAGCAGAGGCGAGAGGTCACGTGACCCTGGCTCGCGGCTACCTGCCCCGGGCTCGGGCATGGCGGCGTTGCCGAGCATCGAGCATCGAGCATGCCACGCGTTGGGCCCATGCCCATGCCCATGCCTCATGCCTGGCTGGCTCACGGCGCGCGTCCACTCGTCGATGTCCTCGGAGCAGTCGACGCCCTTGTAGCCGCTGGCACAGGAGCATGTGTAGGAGCCGTTGATGGGGCTGGTGTCGCAGATAGCGTCCGCGTGGCAGGGGTTGGAGGTGCACGCGTCGTCCAGGTGGCACAGCAGACCTGCAACACGACAGTCGTCGTCAGAGATAGGCTTACCAAGACAAGAAGAGTGAAGAGTCTGCTCCTGCCGTTCCTGAAGAGATGTTAGTTCTAGTTCAGGCTAGGAAGTAGGAATCTAGTAAACTAGGCATCACATCAAAAAAATATTTAAAGGACGTCAATATACGCGTCGCTGGTCGCTAAACTTCCGTTAGAAAGTGCGACGTCTAAAGAGGTTAATAGCGAATCGCCTCAGGAGAGTTTGGTCCATTTCTCAAACGAAATGTCTTGGAATTCTTGAGGATTAACATTTGGTTATGAAAACCATAAACGGTTTGAGAGTCGGCTTATAGAATAATTAGAAGCATCGGTCCACCCTAGAAGGACAGGAGGAACCCTGTTGACATCAGAGTGATTCTTCAGTCAGCTCACCTGCTTGTATTATCTAGCATTAAATCCCAAAAAGTAGATATTATCGACACACCAAAAATTACGTGTTGACGTGTATCGACGGAGATTCCTAATGATACATTTTATTGAAATACATACTAAGGAATATATTTGCTACTGGTAATTGCTCATACAGTTCGGGCAGCACCGCGGCACGCGCATCGCATCGAAACAGACACGAGAGTGAAGCCGGGTATAAATCAATGTATCCGAGGAGAGGAATAGATTAATGTTTGATCAGCAGAGGCGAGAGGTCACGTGACCCTGGCTCGCGGCTACCTGCCCCGGGCTCGGGCATGGCGGCGTTGCCGAGCATCGAGCATCGAGCATGCCACGCGTTGGGCCCATGCCCATGCCCATGCCTCATGCCTGGCTGGCTCACGGCGCGCGTCCACCGACACCCACTAATCATTCTCCGCTCCGGTCTGTAGTACTGAGCCGAACATGGAGAAGAAAATAAAAATACTGCAGTCAAGCCCACGCGCCTGGTGATTATGTCTGAGTATTTAGATGACTTCTTATGGACCTGAGACAGTTTTGAAGTACTAATTTTTAGGTTCAATGTAAAATGTTCAAGACCATTGTTCAAGTACCTAAACCTAAACGTTGTTAGTATCCACTTTTCGTTTCCATTAGGTATAAGTAATTTCCTTGGAGTTAAAGGAAATTTGTGAAACACATAGGTGAACGAAAGTACAATTTTAATTTGTAGAACATCGCCTATTGATTAGGGGCGATATCCGTTGGCTTGTAACATCTTCTCAATTGTTTTTATCTCCTTCTTATGGTTTATCTCGTTTAGGGGAATTTTAAATGCTCTATATAACATTGCCCGTAAAGATGCATTCTTGTGGCTTGATGGATAGATTGATTTGCTGTGGATGGTGATTACCGTGGGCGAAGTTGAGACCTGTACGCGACTGATGATGCATCGTAAATTATGCGAAACTCGTCTCGCAAGAGAAAACAATGTTTCACACCTTAGGCAAATAATAATTTTAATACAAAATGTTGAATATATGTATGGTTCTCTATACATTTTAGGTAAAAAAACTAGTTTCAATTGTTTCCGTGCGCAAATACTAATTCAACTTCAATGTACTTTGGTCCTTCGGGCCGGATGATTTTTTACTAGTCCAATCATAATACATCAAGAGATGTCATTAAATCTGAACAACTCCAAACGGTTCTATCTTTCTGAATCACCAGGCGGCAGATGAATCCCAGAAACCATCTCGCCGTCGGTGCCTGATGGAATTACCCGCGGTCCCGAGGTGGGGAGGTGAGGTGATTAGCCGAGTATGGAAGATGAGTTTCCGAGGTGGCGAGTGACCCTTGGACGACCTCACGTGTGGCTGCAGCTACCGTGTACTCCGCCTCGCTCCACCGCCCGTGTCCTTGGCGGGAGGAATCTATTAGACTATCCGGATACTCTTCACTGCTATAGGAATTTCATTAGATTTCAAGGAAGATCATTCATAGTCGTGTTTGATCCAACAGAACCGCACATACTAGTCTCTCGATGATTTTCCCCCACGTAAAATCAGACAAAAGTCCAGTTAAAATCTTCAGATAACGCAAAATAACCCAGATAACCATCATATATCCCAAATGTTCGACATGGCTAACAATGTCAGTGCTTGCAGCAGCAGAATTATTGAATGAACAAAGCTTTTCAAAAGTCCTCAGTAATTCTTACACTTTGCTACTTGACAGACCACCGGATCACTCTCTGTCCGAGGGACAATGGTTACTGCCAGCGGATGACCGCGGCGCCCGACTGCCAGGACCCCGGGTGGGTGCAGGAATGTCACCTTGGCATCATCCATAAACATTCAGTCGCGTCCAGAGCCCACCACTCCCTCCCACGCCCGACATGATCTCCCCTCCTCCCCCGCGACTGGTGAGTTACTGACTGCATCTATACACGGGTTTCATTAAGGCGATTTGTAGCCAAACAAAGCCATAAGAGTTGATTGTCTGGTCATGTCATTGTTTATACCTCATTCTAGGACCGTTGGATTTGGATTGTTTCAACTTTAAAGTATTGTATCTTAAGAGATTGTTTCAACTAATAGAGTAATTTGTCAGATCGAGTGAATTTGTAGTCCCCGGAAGAGAAGGAATCACGTAATGTTAGAAATCAACGGACAACGTATCAAGCTCAGTCGCTAATCGGAAACTGGAAATATCCACTACCAACTTTAAGAGGTTTTAAACTACTGTAGGTTCGAAAAAAGAGTTTATTATTAAATCCCCTCAATTTACAAAGTGATAGATAGTTCATTGCATTTACTCTGAACCAACAGACGTATGTTTAATGAAGTATTTATTAGATATGTGTATAAGTAATATCGCAAGTATAGTGTAAAACCTGTGTACTGATATCTAAACTATTTAAATTTCCAAGGTTTTATCAGCGTAAAAATCAGTCTAACTCTCTTCAAAAGTCCAGGCTCTGCAGATTTGGCGGGAGAAGACTCGGTCAACTTGCGTCATCCCTTGATTGAGTTAATTTTCTTTTCCTGTCCTTGAGGACAAGTGCTCTATTTTTGTTTGCTCCGCTTGTGTTTTATCATCTTGCCGACAGTTGTTATTGCTTTGTTGATTCAATGTGGCTTAACCGCGAACTACGAATAACAGTGGTGATATTACAACCATTCAATTCTTTTATATGAATTAATCAAGCAAGGGAGTTGAATAAGTGTTTGATGTATTTCTAGGTACTTTATGTAAATTGGTTGAGTGAATCACACTTGCACTTCTCAGAGGAAACAGTTCAAAGACTTAAAACCTCCACGTTCATACTCGTGATGTATAAATGTCTAGTGCAAGCAATCAAATGCTAAACTTTACGGCTACACTAGGAATTTAAATTCAACCATTTGTTTAAATTACAGTAGTAGTTAAAAAATATATAAATTCACTTCCAAGTTATTTTTCGCTTAAAGATTTTTATGTAAGCGGCGTAATGAGATTTGGAACAATAAAAAAGACTGACGTAAATTAGTTCTATTACAGGCGTAAACAACAGACTGGAACCTTATACCGTACGTATGCAGAGATGCGGGTTTATTAGCTCTACCATTGACTAACGAGAACCATGGGAACCACCTTCCAGAGAACACTTCACGATCTCAGTGTCAGGGATGACAAACAACACGTTAATAAATACACATCCTACTTCAGACCACTCCTGAAACAATATCCCAGCCAAACTACAGCAAGCTACGCTATAAATGGCCAAAACATCCCCAGGAACGAGATAAATATCACTCAAGTAGAGACAGAAGTAACCGGTTGTGCTAGTGTCGCAACGTAATAGCTGAGAGGGATGAACTCCAATAAGGCGGGTCGAGAGAGAGAGAGAGACGGTGAGCTTTACTATAAATAATGTAACAGCCACAACGACTAGCGTTCGGCATCCGCGTACATGTTAAAATACCTACCTGGACAATTGTGTACTTCTTTATATGGGGACGTCGCTCATGTTTTAAAGATGAGGGACGTGGATCGACTCGCGGTTTGAGGAAGCGACGAATCGCCTGTTTTCGGTTTTTGAGTCGCGAACCGGTTCTTGGGTGAGTCACCTTTTGGGTTTTGTACTTTTTTGTTCCATACAAAGATTGGGGGTTTGGAAGGTGTTGTTAATTCGTATTGACACCACTGCCTAAATTGAATGAAAGGGCTTAAGAAGTGCTGAGACGTTAAAAAAGAAATATTGTCTTTGAGTTGAAATGGGAGTTACAAAAAAAATGAGAGATACAAAAAAATTGCAATAGTTTTCGAGATACCAGTGATTCTACCACCAATCCTTCATCAACCGTAACAAATTGTCATACACGGATAAGGACAGAAAAGATATGCTCGTAGCAAAGGAAATTCGAACACCAAATTGTCGTATATTTATTGAGTTGGGCATACCACAAGGATACAGTTTTAGCGTGATATAATTTCTTTAATAACTTCTTAGAACAATATATGATCTAAAGCTAAAAACAGATCTCACTTTTCCTGTCTTGTTAGAGATAAATTCCTTCGTTTACAGTAAGGAAAAGGTTCATTCACAGTTGCGTTATTCTAGATCCATTATCAAATCCAATTTCTCATGTATCCCCAAAAGTCTAATTATATTTATACGTGTATACTGTACAATTTGCGTCATGAAAAATCGAAATATCAAAGGAATGAAGACCACATTGAGAAGAAATATTGTTGCACAAAGCAGCACATGACCGCGCGTCGTGACCAGCTGGCAGAAGCAGTTATGTCACCCACGCGGCAGACCGCGCAACTGCACCAATTACCCGCACACATCATTACCCAATTAATTTACAACACCGTTTCTCTCTCTTGTTTCACACTATTTTATTAGTTGACCTCTGTTTTCATCATCTTTGCTGTTAACGGGAGAAGGCTAAACGAGGTTTATTTGTGGCAATTAAAAAGGCTAAGTGTATGATTCACGAAGGCTTGGCCCAATATAGTATGACAGATGCGAATGTTATGGTTAAACCTGGACCGCAAAGGGGGAGTATTCCTACAAATGTTCTTGGACACACCAAGAAGCAAAATAAGGAACATATTTGCGACGTCTCTGTAGCCTCAAGGATGTCAGGAGATCCATTACGTCAGCTTTCTACTGATAATGTACATTAAGATTATAGCTTATTCTATACAAGTACAATACTAAAAAAAAAACAAAAAAATGTTACTTCTAGAGCCGTTAAAACTGCTGCTGTTCGGATTAAATTCCGAAATCTAGTTTTAAAATTTCATGAATTTTTGGATTATGACGAAAACACTCACCGGTCTTTCCAGAAGTGCACTGACAGTAGAAGCTGCCCACCCTGTCGATGCAGGTGGCCCCGTTGAAGCAAGCGGCGCCGGCGCAGTCGTCGATGTTCTGGGAACAGTCGGGCCCCGTCCAGCCGTTGACGCAGATGCAGCTGAAGCCGCCGATGCTGTTGGTGCAGGTCGCGCCGTTGTGGCAGACCGAGGGCCGCAGAGAACACTCGTCCACGTCGTGCTCGCAGAACTCGCCCGTGTAGGTGGGCGGACACTGGCAGTTGTAGCGGTTGATGAGGTCCACGCAGGTCGCGCCGTTCTGGCACAGGTTGCCGGGACAGTCGTCGATGTTCTCCTCACAGTTCTTGCCGCGGTATCCTGCAACAGAGGAGAGGACAATGCCACATTAGCTCCACTGTATAAGTACACTGAAAAGAAGGTGTGAATCATCACCACAGAGAAAGAGGTAGACTAAAGTACTGAAGCTTCCTATGAGAAATTAATTATCTCTAGCCATCAATGTGGTTGAAGGTGATGGGCAGTACCATTTTTCAAGCACACTGAAACTTCCTAAATTTAAGGACACCTTAATACAGTTTTGTTTCGTATTTATTAACACCGTTAGCATATTGACCGTTTTCATAAGGGAACGGTCCAAAACCTGGCGTTTTCACTACCGACTTGTTACATAGATAATTAGTTACATACGATATCCTTTCAATTACGAGCTAAGCACGTCAACTCTAAACCATTCAGATCTTTATTTTAAATAAAATCGTATTACTCAATGGAAAACACTAGAATTAAATACCAATTTATCAGCCTTTTCTTACACTTAACGAAAAGGCCGTGTAGTCATAACTTTGCCCGAATAAATAAAGTATTTTTACTTGGAACAAATTCAAAATATTTACGACAAACAAACTAGCCACACGCACGTAGTAGCTCATTTTCATTTGCGGTTGTTTTAATGAAGATGGCATCTAGAAACTGGGCGACCGTACGTAAAACAAAATTGTCTTGGAAGTAGGGAACAAATATAAGAAACCCAAGCTTAGCACATGTCACTACACAAAATGCGTTAAAAAATGTTGTAAAGAAAAGTGCACACGAGATATCTAAAAAACTTTTCAAAAATGCGACTTCAAATTTTGCGCCAGTTATAAATCACGAACAGTAATAAACAAATGATGAATCCATCTAGGGATATGCACGTCTCCAAGTTTATGAAGGGTTTCTGCGGTTTCTCCCCCCGGGCGAGCATCACCATAACGAACCTCTCAGATAAGCCGGTTCCCAGCCCATTGTGAGTGGCCGGGGGCCTCGCATGTACCGGGAATGCCAAAACAACCGCGGGCGAGCCTCTATAAACAATAATTCAACAATAGCGGCACAAATCACACGGACCTGTTCCGCCTATCGGACGGCCCATCTACGGCCTAAATTATTCCACAGTTTTACTACACAGTTCGTTAGAGTTATCAGACGGCGACCCGAGATTGGGCAAAGGACGTAAAACTGTCACACTCGCGACTAGTTATGAAATGGGCTTTTATTTCTTCATCTCGCTGTCTCGAATAGTTTCCAGCCATTAATATTCGTTTTAGAAAATTGGGAGAAAAAACATCAATTCTAACATAAGCGTTTGTTTGACCTTCAAGTATGTAGAAACCGTTCTTAACATAATATATATCACAGACGAAAGTGGTTGTTACTTCCACATAAAGTCGATCAAGTCGATGTTTAGAAAATTAAGAAAATTAAAATATCCTCTGACTGATAAATCACTTAAACATAAAAAACACTCAAACAATATTGTTATTTCAAAACATTGTAGAAATTTTCGCAGAATGTAAAGTGTTTTGTAGTACACCGATTTTACCAAGTTATTACACTACTATATTTATAAGACTTGGAACACTTTACATTATCCATTCATACTTTGCTGAAAATATCTACCTGGGGAGGTCTCCATTTTTAAATGACAATAATAATAAAGGAGCAATGTCAATGTCTTTTGGAGGCTGAGACTCAGCCTAGCCACTGAGGATACCACTTTACAGCAAGGGCGAAACGTTTGACAATACTATGACGAAGCGGTTGACGTCGAAAAATCTACCTGACATTGTTGACACCGGCCGCGAAAGTCTACGTTTGAAGAATAATAAAGGAATTTTAAAAATATATCGTTGTCTGTGTATTGGCCAAGACAGATTGGTCTAAGAAACGTTGATCTAACAATGCCGCATGTGTATCTTTACTCATACAACTCCGTATCCACCATATAGATGTGACGATACAGCAGTAATAAGAAAAATGTTAATAATCCAATACTATAATACGAGCAAGGTTTGTATATATATATATACTGTATTTGCACACGGATCTCGAAAACGGCACCGAGGAATTTCTTTAAATTTTGGTAATAACTAATTTCCGAGTAGAAAATAAGTTCTAGATAGGTCTAATGTCCAGGAAAATTCGTGTTTTCTTGTAATATTAAGTTTAAAATCTAAAAATTTAACATTACGCTTATGGAGAATCAAATGTAAACAATACAAACCAAAACAGCTGTTTATAACCGTTTGACAGTTCTTGATTGAAGACTGCGGGGAACAATATAGAGGTTATGCATTAATATTTATTTTATGAATTAAATAAATGCAAAATTATCAGGTTACTAAACAATTTGTAAAAACTAAAGGATAACATAGCTGTGCGAAATAAAAGCAGAAAAAAATATTTCTAAAATCTTCTGTGTTTTGATAGAAAACGTATTCGTTGTATTGCTTGAAGCCACTGTAACAAACCAACTAATTGATGTAAATTAAATTTCTCTTTTGCTTTTCAATCCTCATTCCGTTTATAACAAAAATCAGTTGATCACAGGCTAATAATAACGGTATGGATAATTAAACAGTAAATGATCGGCTTTGGCTAAAAGACGTTAAACGGCATCGCTCAATTGACTAACGTCGTAGCCGAGTTGTAGCGTGTCGGCCTCAAGAACTATAGGCCGCGAGTTCCATACCCACCAGGGGCGATACTTTTTGTTCAGTGCTATATTAATTATGGTGTATTAAATCGGTTTTATTTAAACCACATAAATGTTTTCATTGGGCAGTAAATTTGTTTTAATTTTGCTAATTAACTTGTAAAAACATGTCTTATTCTATCCGAGCAAAGCTCGGTCACCAGGTATTTATATTTATCAGGTGATACGCAACCCGAGAGTCATCGATAGCCCTCGTTCAAATACCGGAGTTGTCGATCAGCTTTTATCAGTACTGCGATATCTTACCCGAGTTGCCCAAAACCAATATGGCGATTGTTCTGATTATTCACTACCTTGCATCGTGACTCAGCAACTATTGCCACAGATTTCCAGAGTGTGAACTAAAGGTTCTCTTAGGCAGCAGGAGACCTCTTGTTACAGTTGGACGGGTTCCACTTCCACTTCCACGACCAACCACCCACCTCCCACACAACGGCGCGGCGAGCATAAACCGTTGAAATACGACACCACGTTCGTAATAACTCTCGAGGAAAGCTTTACACGGTGATAAACCTACACCGCACTCGAGGGTGTACTTGAACAGACAGCGGCGCATGCCACATGGCCCAACACCGCCGTCGAGGATGGGTACAACTGACAGCTGGGCCATAGCCATGTTGAAATGGCGACCAACTCAGGCAGGAATTTTAATCCAAGAATGAACGAAAAATGCGTGTAAGATTTAAGTGGCGCACTCTCGTAGTCTTAATTCTGACTAAGAATGACATGTTCCGTAGACAGGCCTGTTAACTAATGGCACAACAGCCAAAGGCATCTAAGGAACCTACAGTTTAACTTGGGCTCCGAACAACATTGTCTCTGGATTACGAACTGGTATAATTATTAGCTGATGAACATAGTATTCAATAGTGCGGGCATTGGTTCACACAAGAGAATATCACATCCAACGATCATCTGCAATGCGGGATATGCTCCAAATAATTCGTTCAAAATTTAATAAGTGTAATTTAATTTTTACAATATATATTATATTCATTGACTGAAACAATTACGAAACTCTAAAGCCTCCACTGAGGAAAGAAAGTCTATCTAAAGTTACACAAGCTACTGAAGAAATCTGAACTCGAGCGAAGTTAACTTGTCAAGCGGATCTTCACTTTACTTCTGTGAATAAAATATATTCGAATTTTAAGCAATCGGTGACGAAATATCGCTATACAACGGGTGTAACAACTGGTGTAGCTTTGTTAGTGGGAAAACATTAAAATTCGTTTGTCAGCTTTCCTTTTTATTTAACAACAATATTTTCTACACATTATGCATCATTGTCCCATCAAAGGAACATAGCTATCTAAGGATCAAATCAAAGAAGCTAGTGATGGTTGATCCTTTTTCACCTTGACTGACTTCCGTAAAAACTTTATCTCGGGTTGTCTCGTTTAAAGCTGACTCCCTCAACAAACAAGATCACTTTGTCTGAATGTTTGTGTACATGAGAGATAATTCCTCTTCAGGAAAACCTGAGGAGGTCGGTAGAGCTGATTGGTTTGGACTGTCGTAGGGAATGTAATTCCATGCATACATTTATACGGTATACTACAGGCTACCCTCTATGTATGTTTCACAGAACTGTATTAGCAGCTTATCCTTAAGGGTGTACAATATTCCTTCCAAAATTTGGTTTTGCCGGTACCTACGCCTTAATAATTTCCAACATAACAGCCTAATCTATAAACTTTGAACAGTCAACATTATGCATACCGCCTATCTCGGGTGATTTAGGGGCTAGGTAACGAAGTCGCTTGTACGAGCACAATGACAATGGCGACCGAGTGATGAGAGTTGATCAGCTGCCAGCTGAGGGCGTGGACGGGGATATTAATGTGGCAACACGTGACGTCACGGGCATAACGAGATCTGCGAGACGTTTATGAATCGGGGCGTTGGTGCAACTGACAACTTCCATAGGTTGGTACGACTGACGAGGTTCCGAGGTTGTTGCAACTGACGCTTATGGTAGGTGGCGCATTGTTGCACGGACCCAAAGAGAACACTGAATTGGCGTTTCTACTTTCACCTGACTACATTTCGTGACGACTCGTGCAATTAGGGAATCAGATTTGAAAATTATACTTTGCTGAATATTTGCTAGCTTCCTTGATCCTTGTCATTAAGTTCCAGCGAAAGATAAGACGATATATAGTTTCTTTTTTATTATTTAGCATTATGGGGAACCAGCTGAATATAGGGGAATATCTACTTTCATTGACGATACACACGAAATGTCTCCGCTACACGGGATGAAGTTGAGTTGAAAATGGTCAACCTTGTCCCTCAACTACCACCTCAAACCCGCATAAAACTGCGCAGCAAGTGATATTAAATCAACAGCACAATATACAACCGTCACAGATCACATAACGGGGGCAGAAAATACCATTTTTGCTTCTTTACATCCTTTACAGGCTAACTTAATATTATGACAGTCAAGAGAGCGAATTTGCAGTCCAACATTGAAATCCACTTTGATCGCACTTTTTTGGGTTGCAAAAAGCTTTCTACAGGGATTCATGCGATTGCGGCAGTGTTCGATCGAGATATAGCATTTTTCTTTATTCCGCCATGTTTTCTTTCTGAAAATGCCGCCCAAAATATATTTATACTATCAATAACCAACCTAACTTAACTCCACAGAGCGCTGTCTGGGGGCGTTTCCGCCTCATCTGTTGAAAGGGGGGGAAAGATCTGCTTTTATCAAGGTCTTACGCGTTCACAATCCTCTTTCATAATGTAAATCTCTATCGGTCTTATTAGTTATTATAATCAATCTAATTTCCTTAATCTTCACTCTTGTTGTTCTAAAATCATCGAGGAAGCTTTACCTAAAGCTCTGTTTGATCTCGACAAGTCTATTATTTATCTTCAGCTGAATCTTCAAGGAATGAAGGAAGGCTACCTTAAGGCAATCAATCTTAAGTTGGATCTCCACAAAACTAACCACACGAATGAAATTGGATATCTCATATATGTCCCACTAGATCCCCTTGAGTCTAAAAATATTATGGAATCTAAACCTCGTCTAATTTTTAAGAAAGGTTTATCAAATCTCAAGCTGGATCGCCCTAACCCCCGAACTAGATATCTCTCCTATACTCATCTGGAATCTCCACAAGTGTGCTTCCTACGTCGGCGAGTGACGTCACCGTCACCATCGGCGTTGCACGCGAGGCGTGCGCTATGTGACGGGTCCGATCATGTCTGCAGCCGCGCAATTCATTATAACATTGACAAAGGCTGGAGCGTGTGCTAGCGCTGCTTTCCCGGGGTTTACGGCTTGATAGCGCGTCCACGACACCGCCTTATTATATTACGGCTTGCGCAACGCCGAGTGCTAGTGCACTTCTACCTCTGACTCTGGCCTTTCCACCGGCTCTCAAACCTCGACCGTAATGTCCACCAAAAGGAAACCTACACAATAGTTTATCAGACAGAATAATTACGTGGAAACTCCATTACAAGAGTATCAAGGGTACTCTAGATGCATATGCACTTGTGGCTGCTATCGACGTTCGTTATGGCATAACTCTCGTAGAGGCTAGGTCCTATTACAATAAAATAGACTTAGTTCAATTTTAACAAGGTCTGGTGTAGCCACTCCGGTCCACAATTAAAACTGACGGTTTCAATTAAACGTCGATTAATTGAGGGCCTAATTGTCTCAGGGCTGGGCCCTGTAAGGTCAACAGCCTTTTAACTATCAGTTGATGAACTCGTTTAAGGGTCAAAAATAAAATTTAAAAAAATGGTATACATTACCCAAAATCACGTCTTCCTTTTGCTGACTAGATTACTTTAGTATCACACAACTCAAAGCAAAATACCCCTAGGTATGTAAATTACTGACTGGTTAAACGGAAAAATAATTTTTTAATGGCAAAGATTTAGTATCTAGTTGCAGGTATGTGTATAAACTAGTTTTATAAAAAAAGTTAACGTTGAAACCTAAGAAATTGAATCATAACATCACTCATAGAATGCATCGTAACCTTTTTAAGCTATATGATATATAACTTTAAATCACTGATTAAACACTTCCCGTTTAGATAAGCGTGATCTCTTTACCTCAATCATTATTCTCTGCGGTGCAAGAGTTCAAGATACGAAGAGTTCTCCACATGTCCGTAAGATACGGCCGCAGACCGCAACTGATAAGCCGAGAGTGTAGGAATCGGCGAGAGCGGCCAAGACACTGATAACAGTGATAAGGCCGAGGAGCGGCGGCGGCCACAGTCGCCCACTCCGCCACTATCGCTCCAGTTTCCCGCCGAAAGAGGCGATACCGCGTGTGACGGCGGCCGCTCTCACGGCCCGACACCCGACACATGATAGCGACGGCGTATATGGCGGCCGTGGTCACGTGACTGACCTCTCTATACAACCTTTCGCACTCGACACTACATTGGGAATGCCCTAAAACTAAACAGAGATGGTTATGTATTCACTTGCTCCGGCTCTGTTGTGATTTGATTGGAGTGGATAGAATCCACTCCAAGAGGTAATCCACCAGCTACAGCTGAAAAGCTAATGCTGCGATTCGCCCAACTGAAGTCCTTTCGCCCGAATGTAAGTTACTCATACACGTCTGGACGCGGATGGGGGAAGTTTAGTTTGGGCATACACCGCTTAACGGTGGAGTCACCACATAACCCTCGCAGGAGTGGGGGTACTCATAAAGAGTTACCACCTGCCAAAAAAAGGAGCTTGTAAGAGATGGTGATCTGGCTGGACACCGAGAAGGGCAGAAATCCGAAAAAATCGTACGTAATACAGTAAAACCACTAGACAACTAAACCACTACACCACTAGACACTAGACTTACATTAAAAATCCTCTAAACAAGGGAGATCTGGTGAGGTAAGATACCACCGGCTGGACACAGGGAAGGAGAGACACTTACAGAAATCTCAGGTGATACTGTAGAAAATATTTAACACGACACTAAAAAGAAACCCCTTAAACTTAGAGCTACAAGTGGAAACCTGATATGTCAGAAAACCCGTCCATCCTATGAAATCAATAAGCAAGGCCGTCCTGCTAGTAGTGTCAGAAGTGATTTTGAAAATAACTTAAAAGGACATATTTCGTATATGTCTCAACGACATATACGATACGAGTTTTAGATATATAGTATTAGATATTAAATGTGGAAGTCGACATTAAATCAGCTAATATTTTCCAATTATAAATCACCACAAAGCCTCGTTTCCGCCAAACGAAAATAACGCCCATCGAGCATTGTACGGCTTTGGTTTGGTGGGGACACCTCAAACATTTTGAGGGTCGGGTTGAGAGTATTAGCGGAAAAAATTACACTGTAAAAGTACGCTGCCACATCGAACATTTTAGTTTCAAGTCAAATCATTGATTCGTCTATTAGCGAGCTGTTGAAAATGTTCGTCGGACATGTTTGATGAACTAAATGTGGAATGTTTTTATGTTCAGCGAATTTGTTCGGTTGGTGGAGACACGGTTTGAAACCCCAACAGGCCTAACCTTTTTGCATCACACGAATAACTAACTCTATCGTTAACAATATATCCGATCATAAAACAAACGTTATACAACAACTGATGATAACAACGGGTGGTTAAGTTGATGAAACTACTGAGAAAAGAATACCGTTCAGAAGAGAACTGACACGCGTTGTTAATAAGGCTGTAAACACCGCCGACTTGTGGTGGCTACTGCCGTATTTACTTTAACAGTTTCTTCTTTGTTTTGTCCGCTTTGTTATTAGTTACAAACAAAACAATAAACCTCGAAACAAGCCACTCGAGGCGTCGAAATAACCGTCATTAAAGCCTATAATTGAAAACCTCCGTTCTTATAATTTTGTGCCTGTTACAGACGATATAGTATCACTTGATCATCTTAATGAGTGTTGTTCTGTGGGAGCGGCACTGCAATAAGGACAAAGTTGTAACCTATCTTCTGTGCAAGAGGAATACTTACTGGTAAATAGGCGCTAAATAATTTTCGACGCTCTTCTATGGTAAAATTATTTGAAAATAATTTGTGCACTTCTTAAACATTCTCAACTATGTTTAATTAAATTTATATTTAATTTATCGAGAAAAAAACTAGAATAATCTTTTTGGGTGTAACCTCCCGAGCGTTACAAATAGACAGAAATGGAAAATTATTTTGTTTCACCAAAAAGTAATACGGAAATTTCACAATTCCACGCAACGTCATCGAAAAATTCGGAAAACTATCAGCGTATAGATCGGCATACTCATAATTGTAAATATTAATCCCAAGTGCTTTAAAAATGAATATACTTTTCTCTTACAGATCCAAAATTTTGAACGGCAAAATCCACAACTTCTTTAAAATGTACAAAACTATATCAGAACAAATCCTCACATATACGAGAAACTGGGTTTTCAACCACTCTTTCATAACGAATTTTAACGTTTGAGGAGCGACTAAAATCGTTTCGGTTTTAGTTTAAAATACTGTTTATTTTAAATACTATCTGAAAGCCGAAAGTATTCCTTTCCTTATCACTCGGAGGCGCGTGGGAGTATGGAGCTAACAGTTTAGTTATAAATAACGGATATTTTACCCACTCACACCAAAAATACATCGCCATAATTCCATTGTTTCAAGGATACATAAATCATTTGCCCAATGTTTAGATGGAATTCACCGTTCCTGTAGCGGGATTCTAAATTCAAATTTGAAAGTGGGTTTATAATAGTGACAGAATCGAGAGGTGAGATTACCGGTTCTCCAGATGCGTATCTGCGTGAGAATTTATAGCTTTCCTACCCTGTTACGGTGATTTCTATCCGGTGTCCGAGTATTTTGGATTCGATTGAGACGTCCCAAGTCCTGTTATACACGCCCCTGTCGCAACCAAACCGTTCACGAAGATAGACAAGGTTTTTACAATTTTTAATTACTAATTTTTATTTTCGCTAAACGAGGAACAAAATAAGCGTCAATTGCGCTTAATTCTCAATCATGTTTTATCTATTAACCCAAATTTTCTCTCATGAAGAAAAATACCCTCGTCGCAGCAGACCTGCATACTCAACGAATTTCCAAATCAATAATATGACAACAATAGTACAAGTATGTGACAAGATTGATCAATCAATACCTGTTGATAAATTAGGGTATTTGTCTATTCTCCGTAACATTAACATGGGAAAGCGTATGCAGGTTTGCTGCTTTGAGGAACGGTAAAAGTAGGCATTTTTACCATAAACTATTTTTATTCTGACCATATACCAAGTCTTATCATTATCTGGACATAAATAAAGGAGTTTGCCTATTCTCCATAAGATTAACATGGGAAAGAGTATGCAGGTTTGCTGCTGTGAGAAACACATGAAGTATGATTTTTTTAGCATAAACGTATTCGCTAAAATACCTTGGCTAATGAATCAGCTTGTCTTTATTAGTAACAAAGCCACATACAGTACTTGTATACTACACTAAACTTCACTGGTTACAGGTACCACTAAATCCATCAAACTCAACACGTTCACCTTTTACTATTCATCCACCTTAAAACCCCACCAGAACGGGTCAGCGTCATGAATTATATTAGATACTAGTCAAAGTACCCGTCCTTCGCACGGGAAAAAAGGTTTGAGAGAGGTTAACTTCTCTCTTCGGCATGAAATAAATATTATAAACCATAAAAATTTGATTAAGAAAAAATGCTTTATTTGAGGTAAAATACTATTCACATTAAAATTTACTAATAGGATTTATACCACACACGATCTCAAAAATTTATAAACACGAGTGTCTACAACATGACAAAGTACCACCCCTTAAGTAATAATGGGAAAGGATAAGGAATAACGTAATAGAGACAGACATCGGAAGGAAACTTAGACTCCGCCATTTTTGGCAATATTAATTTCGATCCAACAGTTTATCTATAAAATGCACTTTATTTCTTCTTCTTCATGGACTGTAAAAAGTGGTGTAAACAGGTGGTGAAATTAGAAACTGTAAACATTGAAACTTAGGACATTTACAGCAATTGTCTTCTTCTTCCCGAACTGTCAAATTTTAGTGTTCACAGCTGTTGACATTCAAGTAATTTTATGTTTTCATTCTTTGAAATTTAGGACGTTCACGGGGCGTAGCCCGAGAGGAAATTAATAAGTCTGTGAGTTGCATGAGTTTAAGATCTACCTTTGTGTAAAATTTCTAACCGGACGGTTCAGTATTTTTCGCCTTTACTTTCCACAACAAACCCACAAACATACAGAAACCACCTCTTCTTTATTATATTATAGATAGATTGTCTAGATTTCAGTTTTATGTCTGTTGTTTTATTCCCCCAAAATTGATGTTTATTACAAATTTGAGTTATTCACTAGCACTCTAATAAATTAGGGAAAATATAACTATTGCTATGGAATATATTTGTGTAGCTCTGTTTCCAAAAAGAGCAGCCTTATATGATAACCGAAGATCATTATTATATCTGCAATGCTATAGTTTCTAATAGCCTGTCCACCCTCATTTACAATATTTGAGTATTCTATAAAAATGATTGAGTATTCTATGCTTAACAAATTCGTTTTAAGGCATAGACGTAGTAATTGGCAAAAGGTTTCATCGTGAGCTTGGAAGCTTCTGTCTTTAATGTAAGACAAAAGAAGTGTGTTTTTGGTAGTGTGTTTCTTACGTCGCTTTCAAACAATAATGAATGAAGAACCAAATTACAACACATTGATTTGTCCAAATCTTCAATTTCAACATGGACGAAAGTGAACGAAGCTCTCGTCGCCGAACACGTTGCCCAACGCTGAACACACACTCGTCAAGTCGTGCACCTGATGAATGCCCGTCTGAATAGTCTAGTTATCCAGGGGGAGTGGGAGGGAGAGAGAGTATATGGGTCATCGTGTGAGTGCGAGAGAGCGCGATGTAGGCCTATACGGGTGACACATTCGATTCGTTCTCACGGCTCTTTTGGCGGCGTCCTACACAACTAAACAGATGGATTACGTTCAGTACGTTGTACTGCAGAGAGAATTATTCTAAGAAATTATCTCACAAGAGCATGGGTGTAGGATCTTTGACCGAATGCCAAAATTTCTTTTCTCACAACATTCTGTCCAAACGGAAACTTGCGCGATGCTTCTCTTCAAGACCTAAGAGTTCCATCTGTGCTTTCTTACATACCAATAAAATTTTGAAAATTTCGTATTAATTACAGACTGAATTGATTGCAATTAGCTGACGCAATAATTTCAAAACGGCCAAAATGTTAAAATGATAAAAGGCCAAAGGTAATCTTTAGGATCATTATGTAATTATAATATAGGATCATCAGATACAAAATCGTATCGTCCAACATCGTACAACCAATCAAGTTTAGTGAAATAAAAAAAATTGTTAAAATTAATGCAAGTGAGATTACAAAAATTGCGATAAGGATCGAGTTATGCATTTATTATAATTTATCAACGTGTTAAGATTATAAAACTGTATTTATTTTTTAACTTCTAAAACCTAATTACAACAAACAATTCCATCAACGTTGACAATTAATTATTGTGTGATTCATGTACGTTTCACAACTAAGCATTCATTTTCCTTTTGGTATGTTAACGCAAATGGCGATTTTACATGAGATTCACTACCCGCCTTCAGAAGATACGGTCCAACCCCCTCTAATTTTCGTGGACATCTCGAGAATCGAACGCGTAGCCTCTTGCACTTGATCCGAAACGCTGACCACTCTGAGAGTTGCAATTATTTCCAATACTGTCAAGTGCATTGTCTACTCATTTCCAGCGCACGGCAAAATCTCACTAAACTCAGATTAGCCTCTGCAGGGCCCATCAACAACATATACGTAGTTTGTATTATCTACTTTACCACGATTCACGAATTTGTCGTCGATACAAAACACGCATCACGTGTATAACATACAAAGACCATACGAGCGTCCACTCAACAATGCGAAATGATAACCACACAAAGTGCCCCCGCCCACCCCCCACCTTCACCACCCTACCGGTCGGTCAGTGAACGCGGGCTTGGGGTGGGGGGGCGGGGGGATCGTGCGCGCCTCTAGGGGACCACGACGACCACGACGCCGCTATACTTTATCATTAGGGCAACACGAACCTTGGAAATACCATTTAGAAACATTTATGCGAACCGCCGGCGGCCGCACTCCGGTATCGTATCCCACTGGTTCGCGGACGAGGAGCTCCCCGCGTTGCGTCATTGCCGGCGATTTACGCGTTCCCAATCTAACATTTCGGCGCCGGTAATGTGAGAACCCGGCCGGCGGATACGCCACCCGGACGCGGCCATATCCTTTGTGGTCGGTTTTCACTTTTTATCTACGATTTTTTCGATTGTTTTCTAAATGTAAACTTAACCCTCCAACGGTTCACTATTGGACCCCTTGAGGTTTACCCTTTTTTGCATTTTTGCA
Organism: Nephotettix cincticeps; assembly: GCA_023375725.1. Classification (NCBI taxonomy): domain Eukaryota; kingdom Metazoa; phylum Arthropoda; class Insecta; order Hemiptera; family Cicadellidae; genus Nephotettix; species Nephotettix cincticeps. Next base: position 343,945 of record JAGISJ010000012.1, read on the forward strand.
GACTTTTATTAAAAAAATCACATAAAATACAATAACTATAACATATTATACACCATTTTAATCTACATTATATTATTTGTAAGAAAATAATTATGTGTTTTATCTTTATTTTGGTTTTGATGGGTGTATCCACTTGATATTGATAAAAAATTTTGTTCAAACAATTTCTCAAAGTTCACTCCCCACAAAGCACAGAAAATAAAAAACAGTCATAAATTGAATATAGCAAAGTTTTTCAAAATTTCACAAGGAAAATAAAAATATGTAGTTTTTCACATTTAAGTTACTGCTATCCATTTTAAAATTGTGAAATTAACATCAGAACACCATACAAACGCGACGAGAATGTGTAACGCAACCATTGTAAACAAAGCGACATAACCGCGCAACAGAAGACAGATGATTAAACTCACACAGAACTCTGACGCAAAGAGTAAGCCACACAAGACAGAGATCGGCGGAAAGCGTATAACCTGTAGAGTACAATGATACTATATATTCAATGTAGTTTTAACGGAAAATGTATTCGCAACATTGGTTTATATAAAAGCTTCGATAAACATCGATTAATCGACGGTAAACCTTTCGAGGGTTAACATCTTCGTGCACGCAGCTTTAGGTCATACCGACCACAAGGCGCTCTCATATACAAGTATGAGAACTCGCCCAAGTGAACAATCAGGTTGGAGTCTCTTCAGCTTGACGTCCAAACGTGCGGTGCTAATGTAGGGTGTCTCCTTCGCTTATCTTCTTAGGCGCCTTACATTTTGTGCGTATCTTGCTTATGTGAACACGTCGTACTTTTAGCCTAGTCTCACATATGGAGCTCATACTGTGGGGTAACTGTAACCGAACAAATTAAGGGCTTATTTTCCAAAAATGGTTATTAACCTAATCGGTCGAGCTGGTAGTTTAGATCATTGTGGACCTCTTTTTAAATTCCCCCATATCTTGACTTTTTTAAATTTATACCTTTTTTACATATACCTTGCAGATGTCTATGTTGTTAGGTTCGTGCATAAACATTTCTCACGAGTGCAGAAAAGTGTCACTTTTCTTACTTGTTGCATACTAACTATTAACTATCTACGTTTAAAATCAGACCACACCCAAAGTAAAAACAGGATAAGTTGTTCAATTAAATTCCTGCACAATTTCAAACAATAAAATCTCTAAATCTGAATAACGAATACTGGAGAGCAACTAATCAGTTATTTGACCAATGTATCTAAATTTCTACATTATAAAAACTAATTTCTATTATTACATCAGTACCAACAACTTTTAAATATGATTTTGGAGCATAGCCGTCCAATCATGACTTCCGTGTAACAATTCATATATTTTTTTATTTCTTGAATCGATAACGTTAACTCATCGATATTTATTAATTTGCAATTTTTAAAATAACGAAAATATCGCCTCCCTTACCAAACAACAAATCTACTGACTTCAACATATTAAAATTGTACCCTGGTGCGTCCTACGTATACAGATAAAAGAAAATTATTTGAAATAGCGACGAAACTAAATACCCCCGTCGCAGCAGACCTGCGTACTCAGCGAATTTCTAAATCAATAATATAAAAATAATATATGACAAGTTTAAAAAATCTGTCCATAAACATGAGAATTATTTGCCTATTCTCCATGATAACAAGGCAAGAGTGTGCTTTTTGTTGTGAGGAACACTGAAATTAGGCATTTCTACCATAAATAATTTTTATCTTAACATTTATACCAACTTTCATAACATCGCATAAATAAAGTTTGCCTATTTCCATATAATTATTTTGGGAAAAGAGTATGCAGGTTTGCTGCCATGATAAACACATAAACTATGATTTTTAGCACAAATCTATGGATCTCAACCACATGAAGCTAAATATCAAGTTTTATCCAAAAATATTCATTAATATGGGAAATATTAATTTTTCCCTATCCTCCATAAGATTAACATTGGAGCCCCACAATACAATGTACTGTGTTTAGATTTTTTAATATCTCGGTAACCATTGGAGATAGAGAAAAACTTTAAAACTATGTGTAGTTTTTTTAAGCTGATTCTAATGGTGAAAGATAAAATTAGAAATTTTTAAAAACTACATGTGAAAAACGCAAAAAAACATTTTGACAAACCCCCAAAACTACTATTGACCGATATGTCTGGTTAAAATTCATTTGTAAATAATTTACCAAATTTCTCATCGGACTTTTTACGAATTTTCGTGAACAGACCAACATCAACTATTTTATTTTTATTTTTATAAATAAATATATTTATTAATATATAATTTTTAAAATAAAAAAAATTTTAACGACTATTGTTTTTACCCACAAAAGAAGAAAAAATAAATGGTCCCTGGTGTTACCTACGTATACGGAAAGTTATTTGAAATAGCGAAATTCGCTAAAAACATTAGAAATAGTTTTAAAATGTGAAAATGCGATATTCAATATGCAATAACAATCGAATCCCATCGACCGCGGTAACGACTATCGACCGCTCATTTCCGATTCTCCGCCCGCGGAGACGATCGTGTTCGAAATGGTAAATTCGGCAACGAGTGGGCGATGTTCATTACACATAATGAGCGCGGATTTGCATGCATTGTTCGGTCCGGCCCCGACCAGAGATTTACTAATGACGGGGTCGTGGCTGTACAATGATACCGCCGTACAATGACTCCCACAGGAACCTTGCTCCAACACTAGGTTTGTGTTAGAGAGAACACGTTAGCTAATTTGAAAAATTCAACAGTCGAACAAGATTTTCCCCTAACGAAGAGAATCCCTAACGTAAATAAAATGTGACATGTAATACAGTGTTATTTGACGACCCAAAAAACCTCTATGCCCCTTCCAACCCGTGGAGGTTCATCATATGATTTTGTTAGCTGACCCGATAGTGCGAATGGATGTTCCTTGAAGGAGCGGAAAATGCTAAGCGTAAATGTTTAAGGCTAACGAAATGTGTAGATGGCATCATTGCTGAGTGGGTCGTATGAAATGGGGTTAGTAGTGTTAAACCAAATAAATAACAGGGGAGAGTCTTAGATAAGGTTTAATGTTTAGAAGACGGTACAGATGAATTTTCCTTAGCATAATAGGTTACGCGTAGAGATTCTTAATGAACGTAATGTGGAGGAGACAGTAGAGTTTATATTTAGACCCGATGTATAGTATAAAGCAGAGGTGAAACCAACTAATAGCAGTTGTAGTAATTTGTGAGGCTGAAGGAGAAGGGGGTCCATGTGTAGAAGACATCGCCGATGTATGTAAGGGTAGATGTTCGTGGCCAACGTAACGTGTAGGAGGCAGTAGGGGTAGATGTTTGCTGAGCGGGTAGTAGGAGGTGAAGGGGGTCCATGTGTAGAAGACATCGCCGATGTATGTAAGGGTAGATGTTCGTGGCCAACGTAACGTGTAGGAGGCAGTAGGGGTAGATGTTTGCTGAGCGGGTAGTAGGAGGTGAAGGGGGTCCATGTGTAGAAGACATCGCCGATGTATGTAAGGGTAGATGTTCGTGGCCAACGTAACGTTAGGAGGCAGTAGGGGTAGATGTTTGCTGAGCGGGTAGTAGGAGGTGAAGGGGGTCCATGTGTAGAAGACATCGCCGATGTATGTAAGGGTAGATGTTCGTGGCCAACGTAACGTGTAGGAGGCAGTAGGGGTAGATGTTTGCTGAGCGGGTAGTAGGAGGTGAAGGGGGTCCATGTGTAGAAGACATCGCCGATGTATGTAAGGGTAGATGTTCGTGGCCAACGTAACGTGTAGGAGGCAGTAGGGGTAGATGTTTGCTGAGCGGGTAGTAGGAGGTGAAGGGGGTCCATGTGTAGAAGACATCGCCGATGTATGTAAGGGTAGATGTTCGTGGCCAACGTAACGTGTAGGAGGCAGTAGGGGTAGATGTTTGCTGAGCGGGTAGTAGTCGGGTCGGGGAAGGCCGCATTCCAGCCAAACAAGTCATCCTGCGGTCTGTGGCTGGTCGCGCCGCGGGTTCTGGCCGGATTGTTTTCCCGATATCACTTGTGAGAAAAATAACCTGAGGTTAAACGATTAGAAACCGAATGGCATAATATATCTGATGGTTTAGAAAGTGCGTGCGTAAGGATGACTGGGGTTGCTGGACGTGAGACATACGGACGAGGACAGCGGGGCTTCGTGGATAACGGAAGGGACAAGGGAACCTAGGTTTGGTAATTATGCGATGCGTGGGTGTTTATACTGGTAACTGTATTATACGGCACTAAATGAAAACATATAACTCCATCCATACGGTCGCAAAACTGATCACAATGAAAAGGATAACTCCAATTCCTTCACAAGTCCTTTACAAGTTTCACAAGTTTAAGTCCTTTATACAATGAAAAGTATAAGGTCCTTATAAAATGATAAGATAAAAGGATAGGTTCCTTCCAATGAGTGCTTTTTACGATGAAACAGATAAAAAAAACTTCTTGGACACTTATACCACGGAAAGTAAATTTAACTTTTCTCTAACGAACAATTAGGCCATCAGTCTGGAAATTTAATCGTGGTGCAATATTAATCCAAAATACTAATTTGTTTAGTTTTTGAGTTGAATTAAATGGTGATAATCAAATTACTCTATTTTATTAATTTCTTGCGTTTACCGAATTTTTTTATACGTTAAAAAGTCATATGATTGATACCATATTATTTATTGGGGGCCCAAAGCACCAAGATGAATCAAGATATTTTATTCAAAATCGTTGGAGCTGTTTTTGAGAAATTTTGATTGATAATATTTTAAGAGGTTTAGTGTAAACTACCCTTAAAGCTAAAAAATTCAGAAAAATATTAAACGACACACTTGATCGGCGGAAAACAGCACTTGCTCCACATTTATCGTCATAAAGATAACTAAAGATGCGTAACGTAGCAGATTACATGGACTGTAATTAATTTTCTTATGGATACTCCACTCAAACGTTACCTAATGAGCCGAGCCGAGGAGCGAGGAGCCACGGTACCACGCCCGGGCCGTATCATATCGGGACCGAACGTCGATTCATTTGTCAAACGTGAGACAAATGTTGGACACAGCTCGCCCTAACGAGAGTGTTGCTCAAGAGGACGAGGGAAAGGGACCGATACGATACAACCCGACCTCCGTCGGTAAACGCTCTCCTCATACCGCTCCATTATTTAGAATTTCATAATGTTGTACTAAGAATTGAAAAAGTCTGCCTAACTGGCGAAATGTTTAGTTTGACCTTCATGAGAACATTGCTGATTTTGTGACGGCATTACTGGTTAGACTAGATTAGATGTTTTGAAATGGCGACCATACTACAAGGTAGGTATTTTAAGCCTACTGAATAAGGCTGACATGTTCCTTAGACAGGACTGTTAATTAATAGCCCAACAGCCGATGGAAATTAATGGACCTACAGCTGAACGTGGAATCCGAACCACGACCTCTTAATTACGAATTGGTCTAATCATGAGGAGGGTCTTTGCGGATTAACGTAGTATTCAATAGTGCGGACGTTAATCCACACAAGAGAACACTACACCCACCGACCATCGCTCATAACTATACACAATTCGTGACCTCCAAGTAGCTGGATTACAGGATGACGCCACCATCCCAGTTATACGCATCGTAAATTAAAAATGGTTGAGGTGGAAAATTAAAGATAAAGTGATTATCAACGGAGTTAAATTACGAATACCGGTGGTATTTAATGATGCCACTAAATTTAAATTGCTCTTATGGGATTAAAATCAAAGATTCAAACTCAGAAATTTGAATAGCAGTAGTAGTAAACAACTGGGGTGGGGCACTTGAACAAACCTTGTCATAGGTTGAAAATACGTTATTACTTGTTACATAAGGCATATGTACACGTTAGTTGCTCTTTGAACTACACCAACGGACTACAATGTCCTGAATGTGGTCTGGAAGGATAAATCCTGATAATTTCGAACATCATCAAATGTCATTTAGAGTTAATTACTCTCGGAGATCCTCACAATCGCCTGTTATCGTCCAATAACGTCACACAATTAAAGAGTGTCAGCAATAAAAAAGGTTATCGACCACTCGTTAACCGTTGCCATTCGACCATTAAGATAATCTTGATCCACCCCATCGTGGAAAGATTACGCTGAAAATGATTATCTCTCTGCATAGTTCAACTCGACCTTCCAGCTATGGCACTGAAGCATACCACTGCTAATAAATATAAACAGCGGCTGGACGCATCTTCAGTCTGGCCAGAGGTGGGAAATGAGCATTCCCATCGGTGAGCGCTGGGAAACGCCCGGGGGAATTATTTGTTGTGATTGGCCAGCCTGAGCGCATGTCCCGATCCCGGGTCTGCGGCTTAGCGCGGAACCACGTGTGCCGTGTGCAGGAACATCCGGTCTCGCAGGCAGGTGTCCGTCTCCCGTCCCCCTCCTCGCGAGCAACAGTTGGCGAAACGTCGTGCCAGATTTGAAAGAACCGTTTGATATTTTAAAAGGGGCTTTTTAATCCGTAAGTGACGTTGGAAAAGGGTGAATTCATTTGCGATTCCCTCGCTAGAATACACGTGTAGCAGTTTCTTCAAAAGTCTGCCTTAACTGGCGAAATATTTCGTTCTAGGCTCCATAAGAACTGTGACTGCAGTCCTGGTTACTAGCAAGTCGTAGAAAGATAGTTGGGTTGTCAATTTAAAGCTTTAGGAAATTACAATTTTTTATTCAATATCAGCTGTAATTGGACTTTACTAACACTGTGTTGTTAACTGGTGAACTAGTGTAGTTAATACACAGTTGCGTTGGAAAAGTCCAATAAAATGATACTGTATTGAGTAGTTAATAACCAACGCTTTGTACCATTTTTTTAAGGAAAATTATAACATTGCAACACATTTATATTTCATACATTAATGAACAAGTAATTGTCTTCTATTTATGATTCAAAAATAAAAATAAAATTCTCTAGATAACCACTTAATCTTTAATTTGAAACAACAAACATATTTTTACGACTATCGAGTGGTCAATAAGGCTGTCACAATATTGACACTGTTCTTATGGGACCAATAACCAAGATGGCTGCGTACTGCAGACTCAAAGAGATCATTCTAACGATTTAATTGCCCCAAACAAATACTATTCGATATACGAGTAAAATCTTATTTTAAAGAGTTCTTAAATAGATGGCGCAACTCGAAAAGAGGTGGACATAAAAGCTTTGAGCTAATCGCAATTAATTAACGCCACAACTTCGGTAATACTGTAACTAGCACTACCGCGATTTCAATAAACCTTCAACGCCAGTCTAATGGATATCGTAAGGTTAATTGGACAACGTTATCGAGACAAGTGAACGAGTACCCAGTGACCGTCACAATCTACTTCACCTATGATCTTTCCACACAGTGGCCCCTACTTCACCCGACATTACTACTGGAATAAACTGCAACATATACGGCGAGCAATGAAAACATAGAACGGTGCAAACTGGGTCGAGAGACTATCACTATCACTAGTGCTAGCGCTAGAGCTATCTACGTTCAGGATCGGTTGCGAAAGGAGGGAGAGGTTACCTGTAACGCATTGACACTCGTAGTTGAGATTGTCTATCTGCTTGCAGGCGCCGTCGTTGAGGCAGGGCGAAGGGTCGCAGGGGATGTACTCGCTCTCACAGTTCTTGCCCGTGTAGCCGGGCTCGCACGTGCACCTGCGGCAAAACATGAAACATGATAACAATATGAGAAACTGATCACTCATTCATCTTCTACACCGTTGTTTCTTAGAGTGATTACTGGAGAGGACAAATGTCCTCCGGTTCTTAAGTTTAGTTAATTTATACATGGTGTACCGGAACTCTTTGCAACTGTTCCTTTGGTGAAGTTGATGTAAATAAGATAAAATACAATACTCTTATTCCTAATACATCCTATGCCTAACAAGAGAGAAATAAATAAACACAAAAAATGTATTACAAATCGAGGAAGCAACTTGTTAAACGATTTACAATAATTTGAACATGTTTGAGCTTACTGATTTTATTATCTGGATTAGTACTCTTCCTTCCACTCATCTTTCATGACCAGTGAAGTGTTATCTAGTGCAGGAGGAATCATACGAGTATGTTGCTGTCCTATAAATTCCAAACCGGTTCCAATACTGTAGCGAGCGAGGGCGGCAACATGTAATTACCCGCCGTCTGATTCAACTCCGGATGCATCTATTTGTTTCGCTCCTACGATACCTGTTGAGATTCTTTCAAAATCATTTTAACAAAAGTTACTATTCTTTCAAAGCGGAAATAGTTTTCTGCGCAAGGGTGAGTCGAGCATTTTTTTTAAATTATTAATAAAAATGACGATGTTTATCAATACATAAAGAATTCGTTTGAAAATTATGGGACAGCAACAACACTAGATTCCAATACTTGAGTAAACCGCACGAAAGTAGTCCGATGAGATCTTGAACAGCTGGTTCCCCTCACTCCCTATTGCCTAGCTGTGTTGCCATTTTACATTTTGCCTATCAGCTGACGTAACCATATGCTATAATAGAATAGGGCGATTTGGCAACACCGCACTGACGCTCATCGGACTACTTTCGTGCGGTTTACTCTAATGATACCGCAAATGCAACACACAACTACAATATTCGTCGTCATTTTTAACCCACTTAAAAAAGTCCAACATTTCAATGAGCCAAATTTTTTAAATTGTTTGTTTAGTTAGTGTTAATGTTAAGAATGTTCAGGTCGCACTGGTGCGTCTTATGTGACCTAACGACTACTTACGAGTATATAGCCGGGACCAACAGCATAACGTGACTGAGAAATTAAATGTCAGTGTCATGACCGGGAATAGAACCCGGATCTTTTGAGTGGTAGAACAGAACTCTACCTTCTCAACTATGACTACCATAACATTATGGTTATTGAAAGATTTTCAATAATGAAATCAAGAATATAGATGGCGCAAGAAAAAATTGAATAACAATTTAAGTAAATTGTTTTTAAACCCAGAGACCATTTACTTTGGAAGAATATTATTACAAATAGATCATCACGAAAAATACGATCACATCTTATCAGTGCTTCCCGTGGAAAAGTTTCGTACGTTAGATCTACAATTAATTTTCCTCTCCGAAAGTTTATCTGATTTAGTTTTGTAAATAAATTTCGTACAGGAACCACTTCATAGAAACAAAAATTTGACATAACTCACTGTTTAACACCTGATCATCGGCTGTTGGCATAAGAGAACGTCTAACAAGGCCTTGTTGGGGCTCACAGGCCCACACAATGTCGGGCCGCTCCGCATTCGGCTCACCGGGCCGCCCTCCACCATTTACAATTCAAAATGCCGCCTCACAACAATTTGAACCATTATCGGTTGGGCGTGAATACATATAGCAGCCTACCACCGGCTTGTTGGCACATCCCACGGTCCTTGAGCCTGGAGCAGCGTCTGTTACGTTTCTTTCAGAGCCCTATTAGTCGAATAGATCTTTCGAAACTCGATTCAAAATTGTTTCGATAAAATTAACTTCGAATTTTTGTGATGCTCATGCAGAATATCACTCTGTTGAAGTTTTGCGTATTTATCACGCGTGAGAAAGTCGAAAACGCGGTGAGTTACGGTTAGACGATCAATTCAATAGCCTACTGTAGAAATACAAATCAAGTCTTATAAAAACGGTTAGTTAATTACTTCAAAGTAGTACGCTGAGGGCAAACAAATCAGCACATTGGAAATTGAGGAAAACTTAAAAAGAATTGACCCGGACTATAAAATAACGTATCCCTAAAGAGTATTACTTCACTGTGGGAAATAGCTTAGATCATTGATATGTCTACAGGGAATGTTTTCAATTATTCTAAACAGCTTAACTTGTAACCTTAATCCGTCACTTATGCAAATTAACAAATTAGACTTTGAAGAAAAAGTTTTAAAAGTATTTGAGCCGGACTGTAAAAAAGTAAATAGATTAGATTAGATCATTGAAATGGCAACCATACTACAATGTAGGTTATTTAAGCCAAGTATGAATGAGGAATGAATGTAGGTTGATTGTGGCGCGATCTTGTAGTCTTGTTACTGAATAAGGCTGACATGTTCCTTAGACAGGACTGTTAATTAATAGCCCAACAGCCGATGGCAACTAATGGACCTATAGTTTAACGTGGAATACGAACCACGGCCTCTAAATTACGAATTGGTCTAATTATGAGGATTGTCTTTTGCGGATTCAATAGTGCGGACGTTAATCCACAGAAGAGAACACCACATCCACAGACCATCTCTCACAACTATCCACAATTTATGACCTCCGAGTATCAGGACTAGAGGACGTCGCCCCCCCCCCCCCCCCCCCCCCCCCCCCCCCCCCCCCCCCCCCCCCCCCCCCCCCCCCCCCCCCCCCCCCCCCCCCCCCCCCCACCCCCCCCCCCCCCCCCCCCCCCACCCCCCCCCCCCACCCCCCCCCCCCCCCCCCCCCCCCCCCTCGCCACCGTCTCTGTCTGTACCGCTGTCCCTATAACCACACAAGGCCACTTTCGTTACAAATTTTGCGAGACGCGATTTGTAAACACATCCTCCCAGAGTTTAGACACATCCACGTCAAAATAATTTGAGTCCGCAAAATTGTCAAGAGTCTCGTATTGTCAGAAATAGCCAGTAACAAAGCAAGTAAAGTTCCGACAGTTAAAGCGCCAGATTCATATTTCGGTTTCTGATCAACCTTTTTTTTAATTTTTACACAATTATTGATACAGTATATTGAATTTGCCTTTTCATTTTTTAACGTTGCATCTCATATTGCCGACTGTTGCCCAGTTTATGACTCACACACAAGCGCATTGCTAGTCCAAACATTGTTACACCTGACCTCTGCCCCCCGGTGATCCGAGCTGAGTCACATCTACCTACGAGAATACGTTATCTTTTGTCGCCGCGGTCGCGAGCTACTTAGCCATTCCCAACGGTCAATTATGACTCAGCCACGCCGCAGGTTGCAGGTTCCCGCTCGATCTGTTATATCCGGCTTATTAGCAGGCGAAGGCCAACACGGGGTAAATCCTTTCTCCGATCGTTGCGTTGTCGTCCTTGCGAAAAACTGTTAAGGAGACATCCGTCGGTTTACATCCCGCTGAGATAAGGCAACTTATATTTACGTAGACAGCGACTAGCAGATAGTAAATGTCGCTGGCTCAGCTCACGGGTGGGAATTCTTGGGCACGGTGATTAGTGATTAGTTATCACGCGTACTGATAAAAAATGAAAACGTAAGACACATACTAACATCTGATAGAGGGTGGAGAAGTGTAATGAAGTCATTTGTGTAGACGAAATGTGCGTTTTTAAGTATTTCTATCCTCGTGGATTATAATTGAATAGAAGAAATTCGTCATTAGATTGTAATTTCACGAACATTTTTATAAGAGAAACCTGTAAAGTGTCAAACGACTAAATTGGAACTTTCATTAAAATAACATTTTTTATCCTGTTTCATCCAGAAAAAATTACTGTAAATTATAAGGTTAAAAAAACTCTTTCTAGTAACCTTGTGACCAGAAGACATTATACCATAGACTTCCAAGTAATTTACAATTTAAAAAAATTCAAAAAGGACGAAAGCTTTAAGTATGACATATTAAACACGCTATTGGAGGGAGGTTGCAATCCTCAAATAATAAGATCAGCAAAGTTACAAAGAACAAGTTTGGCTTAAGCAAATTACAGTCACACCTGTCGATCATTTATGCTGTGTCTGTACATGACGAGCCAGAGGGAGATTTACTTCAATTTTATTAGGACGCTTTTGAATGTGGGATGGTACAAATTGGACAAAACTAGATCGAAAGTCTTCTTTCTTCTCGGAAGCGGATTCGCTCAAGCTGACCCCTGGTGGGATTCCAGCCTGCCTTCATCAGTCTGAACACCAAACCTGTGAATGTTGTCACAAGACAGTTGTATTTACCTGTACTCCAAGTGATCATCATTTTGTTCCCTAACAGGATTGATTAGAGCAAGAATACACCGACATTTTCCATCACGATTTTAAGTACTAAACAAAGAACCCGATGAAAAATGTCCCTAATAAAAATCTAAATAACATAAATCCACAATCACCAATAATGAATTTCAAACAAAGAAGAGTACACGGTTTGGACTTGAAGAATCCAACCGGATTCTTCTTGGACTCTTGTGGTCTTCTTGGTTGGCCCAAGAAGACCCAGAGTGGAGACCCCAGACAATTTCGTAGAAAAGGGTTTGGCAAAGGCCGGGGCTTACCTTCCCTAGTGTGTGGTTAGCCTACTGATCACGTCATCACCTATAGGACAAATTCCTTTTTTCTTCTATCTCACTTATATCATAAGAATTTTCCTTTTCGGTTAGTAGGGTCTAAAAATAGCACAAGAGTAATAGTGGTGTGACTCACGTGTAGGATCCATGCGTGTTGCGACACTTGCCGTGGACGCACGGGTTGTTGAGGCACTCGACGATGTCCTCGTTGCACGTGGGTCCACGGAAGCCCGCGGGACAGTTGCACTTGTACGTGTCCTCCAGCGAGACGCAGGACGCGCCGTTGCGGCACGGCATGGACGCGCAGTAGTCCTTCAGCTCGCAGTGGGCACCTGCAGAACAGAACACGCCAATGTAGTACAGAAAAGGTCGAAACAGAACATGCAACTGTTTCGATACCAATTGCATAGTAATTATCTATCAGCAACTAAAACAATAGTTTCAATTCATAGTCGGCAGCTGAAATAATTCACAAACCAATATGGTGTCGGGTTGTTAAAGATAATATTAATATTAATAATGTTGGCTCTAATCTGTACAAGTGGAGTTAATAATCTGCAATACCTCCGTTTTCTTGGATTTTATTAGAACAATGTTAATTTTGTGACAACACTATAAACACTTGATAGTCGTTAAAGATGATTGAGATCTAAAATTGAAGGTAAAATGATAATCTAAGGAATTACATTTTCTATTTTCCTACCAAAAAATAATTATTGACTTGATAATCACCATATATATCTGCGTAGTATTTTTTTCTGGAAAATAAAATAAAACATTAAAAATATAATTCCCAAGAAAACTACTTTACCTGACAATTTCAACTATCTGTACTGTATACTGTACGACTAACGTACAACCAGTGTTGCTGTCACAAAGTTAACATTGTTCTTATGGACTAAAACGAAATATTTCGCCAGTAAGGCAGACTCGTAAGTTAACTCCTTTATACAGATCCAGTTTAATCGGAGTATCTTATGAACGCAATTAATTTTAAACTATTCATTATGAAGAGGCATTTATTGTAGTACTTGGAGGAAATATTTTCCATATTGAATTAGAATCTTATCTCAAAACAACCACTAAATACGATCATTTGAATATGCATATACCTTTTTTACCTATCAATTAATGACAAGTGTGAAACACAAGCTTTATAATACTGTATTACACTATATTCTTGTATATTGGGTTTATAAGGGAGTGAGTTTCAAAATAAATTTTATAATTCTTATTGAAAAAATTTAAATTAAATTTTAATACAAATAAGTCTGTGAAAGAATAGACTCGAATCGACTTCAAATTCCTATAGCGCGGTCTTAAGAAACTGACACATAACTTAAAAACTATATAAAATAAAAACAAAAATTAAGTCGTGAACTTTTAATAAAAATTCAATACAGGCCTAATTAATTGTAACAAACAAAAAATACAAATCTGCTCCTAAAGCTTAATTTTAAAATAGGATAACAACTTCAGACAAACAAAACCTAAGATAAAATCGCATAAGTAAATATTCGGCCACAAATCACTTCGTAGCTTATCCACAGCCACAGCCACAGCCAACGCCAATGTGATCAATAACATTATTCCTCTAACGGAACATTCTTGTACGCGGCTGTAAACAACTCCAATCAGAATCCATTCGCGGCGACGATAACTATAAACAACGTGAAATACTTGTACAAAGCCTGAGGTCTCAGCCTCGGACCCGTTCCTCGCCGCTCGCCTCCTGACCCGGGACCCGAGACCCGGGACCCAAGGCCGAGCGGTGTGAACGAAAGGCCTATACCGGTACAGGTACAACTCAAGCTGTGTTTGCAAGTCGGTTCATGAAGTTCTAGATCGTAATATATTTACGAATCAACGAATTCGCTCTAAAATTACACAATACTAATGGCAACTAATTCTTACAGTTTAACGTGGAATCCGAACCACGGCCTCTGAATTACGAATTGGTCTAATTATGAGGATTGTCTTTGCGGATTAACGTGGTATTCAATAGTGCGAACGTTAATCCACACAAAAGAACACTACATCCACCGACCATCGCTCACAACTATCCACAATTCGTGACCTCCAAGTAGCTGGATTACAGGACGTTAAAGTGGGTGTTTCCGGGCTACAGTGGAGTTTACATGCGAGGTGTTTAGCCGAGAGTGGAATTCAATCAAGGCACGGAATAAAACTTTTAATCCGAGTTATAAACGAAAATTTTCATTACACTCTAAACCTATTGAGAGAACTAATAAATTAATATGATTTATCTGACTGACTTTTAGTTGCTCATTTGATTCCCTTAGTACCGGGTACAATGACAACAGCAATATTGTTAAAGCTACTAGCGTTGAGCGCTACTAGTGTCAGAAATCGTAACTTAATACTAGTGTGGGTATCTCCAGCTGATTTTCTCAGCTTACTCCAATTCTATGAAGGAAATAGGTTATGTCATGGATATGTCTCCGGGGGCTGCTTCTTGTGAACTAGCTGTTGCCTTGTAGTTTCTTTAGTAACCTCATTACTAAATATAACGAATATAACGTAACATTTTCGTTCATCGGGGATTCACTTAAAATTATTAAACATATTAACACCATAAAATACAACAAATATCCTGTTACGTGATCAATGACGACGTCACTTCCTTTACATTTTCTTTACATCTCGGAAATCGCTAACATCCTCTCCCAGAGGTTAAGCTCTGAAGTTAGCAATCAAATATTTTAACATTGATATGTTTAATTTATATGTCAAAATTTTGATAGATTACTGATAGATATCAGGTGAGCCGATGACTCAGTTGGTATCGTGACGGACTCCGGGCCAGGTCCAAGCGAACCTGGTTCAAATCCCGCAGATGACCATAAGTTTTTATCAGTACTGTCTACGTAGAACAGATCTGTGTCGGCTCAGTCGAATCAATGCTAATGATACGTTCTACGTGGGCGGGTAAAATTTAAGTAAAGAAAGAGGCTGGGATAAAAATGAACTAAATATACAATAATAGCATACAATAACTGTTTTGTCCATCTGCGGAAAAACGCAAGAATACGTCCAAAACATCTAAACTATCTACAAGAACATTATCCAAGGTTTCGAATAAAAAAGAAACTAAATAACTGGATCTTCAGCATCTCCAAAATATTGAGTTTGTAGACTTAAGATTGTGATGATTGAAATTTTACGATATTAGGTCCAAATAACGTAAATCCAATAAATAATAAAAATAAAAAAGTAAACCACAAGGAAATTACAAGTTACTGCTTGGATCAACTGTGCCATATGCAGTCACCCATATGCATAGCAAAAAGGAAAAGAGAGCTTAAGGGCATTTCATGCTGGGCTTGGTGTGTTAGTATTCTGAGAGCATCTGGTTGCATTAATTATTTGCCCGGTAGAGGTGAAAGCGGCCACCTACGACCTGTACTGGTCTTGGTACCGGTCACTCTATATGTACACGTACGGTACGGTCGACCGAAGCACTGCAACCGTCACGTACATGCACGTTGTTCAAGAGTCATCAAGTACTGTAGCCCAATTTCTTATAGAGACTTATTCGTTAACCTTCGATCTGGGTTAATGTTTCTTACGGTAGAAACTACGAACTAATTGCCCACTTGTATTCTTATGAAGAATTCAATTAACTCGATTAAATTAATGATATATTTTTATAGTTCTATGAAATTCGGGGATCCATGCAATCGCGCGACATAACAATAGTGCGACAGCATTTTTCTAGTTATTCCCCCATGTTTTCTCTCTGAAAATACATTGTTGCTCACCTATAGAAATGAAAAAGGTGGAGAAAATATACTAAATGTATTTAGGATTATTTTTTGTCGGCGAAAACGTGGAGGAATGACGAGAAAAATGCGGTCGCACGATTGTAATATTGCGTACATTCCTCCCGAAATTCGCTCCACTGACGCCAGCGTGCTGCGTGCGAAGTTTTGTATTCATTAAACTACGCGAGTAAAGCAAACCTCAACACAGCCGAAGCCGCAGCCGTATCGCGATGATAGATGAATGTCGAGGCGATGACGCGTCACTCACAACGTATGACGGGACGCAAGGCTCGCGCCGTCACGATCGGACCTTTCCCTATTGGTCAACACCATTGTGCCCTCAACAAGGAACATCGCCTCGTGAGGCTCGCCACCATCGATACAACGCACAACATCAGACTAGAACAAATCGGATTGTCGAGTGGACTAAAGAGCAGTTTGGATCATACATTAGTCAAAACTGTAGTGACCTCGACAAGAAAGATCGCCACCATCGATACAACGCACAACATCCGACTAGAGCAAATCGGATTGTCGAGTGGACTAAAGAGCAGTTTGGATCATACATTAGTCAAAACTGTAGTGACCTCGACAAGAAAGATCGCCACCATCGATACAACGCACAACATCCGACTAGAGCAAATCGGATTGTCGAGTGGACTAAAGAGCAGTTTGGATCATACATTAGTCAAAACTGTAGTGACCTCAACAAGAAAGATCGCCACCATCGATACAACGCACAACATCCGACTAGAACAAATCGGATTGTCGAAGAGGACTAAAGAGCAGTTTGGATCATACATTAGTCATAACTGACGTGACCACAACAAGAAAGATCGCCACCATCGATACGACGCACAACATCCGACTAGAACAAATCGGATTGTCGAAGAGGACTAAAGAGCAGTTTGGATCATACATTAGTCATAACTGAAGTGACTTCAACAAGAAAGATCGCCACCATCGATACGACGCACAACATCCGACTAGAACAAATCGGATTGTCGAGTGGACTAAAGAGCAGTTTGGATCATACATTAGTCATAACTGACGTGACCACAACAAGAAAGATCGCCACCATCGATACGACGCACAACATCCGACTAGAACAAATCGGATTGTCGAAGAGGACTAAAGAGCAGTTTGGATCATACATTAGTCAAAACTGAAGTGACTTCAACAAGAAAGATCGCCACCATCGATACAACGCACAACATCCGACTAGAACAAATCGGATTGTCGAGTGGACTAAAGAGCAGTTTGGATCATACATTAGTCAAAACTGAAGTGACTTCAACAAGAAAGATCGCCACCATCGATACAACGCACAACATCCGACTAGAGCAAATCGGATTGTCGAGTGGACTAAAGAGCAGTTTGGATCATACATTAGTCAAAACTGAAGTGACTTCAACAAGAAAGATCGCCACCATCGATACGACGCACAACATCCGACTAGAACAAATCGGATTGTCGAGTGGACTAAAGAGCAGTTTGGATCATACATTAGTCATAACTGAAGTGACCTCAACAAGAAAGATCGCCACCATCGATACGACGCACAACATCCGACTAGAACAAATCGGATTGTCGAAGAGGACTAAAGAGTAGTTTGGATCATACATTAGTCATAACTGACGTGACCTCAACAAGAAAGATCGCCACCATCGATACAACGCACAACATCCGACTAGAACAAATCGGATTGTCGAGTGGACTAAAGAGCAGTTTGGATCATACATTAGTCAACACAGAAGTGACCTCAACAAGAAAGATCGCCACCATCGATACAACGCACAACATCCGACTAGAACAAATCGGATTGTCGAGTGGACTAAAGAGCAGTTTGGATCATACATTAGTCATAACTGACGTGGCCACAACAAGAAAGATCGCCACCATCGATACGACGCACAACATCCGACTAGAACAAATCGGATTGTCGAGTGGACTAAAGAGCAGTTTGGATCATACATTAGTCATAACTGACGTGGCCACAACAAGAAAGATCGCCAGCATCGATACAACGCACAACATCCGACTAGAACAAATCGGATTGTCGAGTGGACTAAAGAGCAGTTTGGATCATACATTAGTCAACACAGAAGTGACCTCAACAAGAGAGATCGCCACCATCGATACGACGCACAACATCCGACTAGAACAGATCGGATTGTCGAGTGGACTAAAGAGCAGTTTGGATCATACATTAGTCAACACAGAAGTGACCTCAACAAGAAAGATCGCCACCATCGATACAACGCACAACATCCGACTAGAACAAATCGGATTGTCGAGTGGACTAAAGAGTAGTTTGGGTAATACTTTATTGCTAAGCACCATTGTGTCCTCTAGAAGAACTATCGCCTAGTGAGGTTTGTCACAATCGATATAACGAAGAACATCTGAGGAGAACAAATCGGATAGTCGACTAGAAAATCTCAAGTATTTTAGAATAGGAATTACTTTAGCTTTTGCAATTAACGGTTCAGTTTTATTCCACCACCCAAAATATCTGATACATTGTGTTGATAAAAATAATTTCCCTCTGCTCTTTCTATTGGATGAACAGCTTGTGAATCGAATGATTTTAGGTAGAGAGTAAAATAAACAGTTCCGTTCTTAACGTCAATCTTGAACTTCACAGTTGAAAAATTAAAAATCCTAAAATATGTTTAAGGAGTTCACTTTTACATCCAAAATTCTACTTGAAAAGTCGAGATAGTTGAGGAGGGGAGTATTAGTACTAGAGTGGACTACCTGCAATACCGACTCAGAACCATTGTGCAAGGGTTCCTCATTGAGTCATTGGTAAAATTCAAACATACCATCAGGCTCGGATCAGTTCGTATAGTCGTGGGCCAAATTAGGGATGAGTATTTGTGATGTTTCGAAACAAGAAGAGGCGAAGGTTTAATTTACATTCACGTCCGGCCTTGGATCGCGGTTCACGGGAGTGAGGTTGGAGGGAACTGTACGCTGAGGTCTGAGGTCTGAGGTCGAGGCGACGTGTCGACTTGGACGATTGTTTCGTGTCCTTAGTTGGACGCCATACAAATCTGCGAATTACGATTCTCAAGTTATAGTTATTACAGGTAGTAAACAAAACCAGGTTGGATTTATTCTTGGTGTTTATTTTCTTTCTATTTTGCAAACATGTTTGACAAGTTACGTTTATCAATCGTACTTACAACCTAATGTTAAAAGACTTAATACAGTTACAACCCTTTTAATGGAGAATTACTCTAAATCTTAACGAATATAACTAGTTTTATATTATAGCCATAACGATACGTGAATCTACTATTTCGAACTGCTTGAAAGCTTATACAAGTTAATGCGGGAAGAAGGTCAAAAATGTGCTTTTAATAGTATACAGCACTATTTATAATAAGTGTAATACTTCATTAACCTCAAATCCTAAAAAACGTGATTATATTTTGAGAATAACATCGTGTGTGTTTCGAAACGCCCAGAAGTTTCATTACGGTTAAAGTGGATGTAAGTTACTTGTAATATAATGGATGTTGATAAAATCAGGAATCATCACAGGGTTTCAGTGTTGGCTAGTTTCCCTTGCGTTTTTAGACACCCTGGATAACACAAACTCACCAGTGAACCCGGGTGCGCAGGTGCAGGTGTACTTGTCCAAGGCGGTGAGCGAACACGTTCCCCCGTTGAGGCAGGGGTCCGAGTCGCAGGAGTTGGCTATGGGTATCTCACAGAGGGAGGCGGAGTAGCCGATGGGGCAGGTACACCAGAAACTGGGACTGCCGTGGGTGGGGGAGGTGCGGACGTTGCAGGTTCCGCCGTTCTGGCAGCGCGGCCCGGGACCCGTGTGGCAGGGGTTGGGATGTTGGCAGTACTCGCCCACGTACATGGATGTACAGCTGGAACAGACAGAGACCAAGCGTTAGTGGAGAAAAATGGATACACTGACTAGGTTAAGATTGTAAATGTAAACTATGGGAAGATTCCACTCAACATCACAACTCACTCAACAACTTCTTTGGTGTATAGAGATACGCCAAAGAAGCACTGGCTATGTTTTGATTTTGGAAAAAATGAAGTGTTAAGTGTATAATTTGCGAATTTCCTACTAGCTTTGTTACTGACTACGACCAGGTACGTAAAGTCTCGACTCCTTGCGACACTGTGTTCTAGAAATCCTTTCATCACCATCATTTATTATTCCAATAAAACATACACTACTTAACATTACAATATAATATTGGAAAAGGCCCACAAAGGTAAACTGCGTGTGAGGACCAAATTCCACAAGCCGCTTTAGGGCAACGAAATATAACATTTTGTAACACTACAAATAATTCAATGGAGATAGCCACTTTATCAAAATAGACAAATTATAAACAGAAATTAAACAAATATTTTTGGATAGCACTAAATATATTGGATTAACTCAACACAGTGCAGGTTAAAAAAGTGTAAAAATGATTTTAAACATTTTGAAAAGTGTAACAGAGATACCCTCCCTCCTCTTACTGCCTACATCTTGTCATGTCTCGGTTACATCAAATTTTATATTTATAGCGTTTAAAATTACACAAAACTCATCGAAATTCTTACCAAAGCTATAAATGTTTACATGAAGTATTGAAATATTTTTGATGCCCGATTCAAACCATTGATCATAATTTAATTTATCAAAATCACCATTAGAATCAGTTAAAAAACTACACAATTTAGTTCCTTAAAGTTTTTCTCTATCTCCAACGTTTACCGAGATATTAAAAAATCTAAACACATTGCGTTGTATTTTTGGACTCTAATGTTATTGAGGATAAAGAAAATTAATATTTCACTTATCAATCAATACTTTTGGATTAAACTTGGTATTTACCGTAATGTGGTTGGGATTAATCCATTTATGCTTAAAAAGCATAGTTTATGTGTTTATCATGGCAGCTAACCACCTGCACACTCTTTTCCCATGTTAATCATATAGAGAATAGGCAAACACCTTTATTTATGAACAGATGTTTAAGAAATTTGGCATAAATGATCAAAATAAAAATTGTTTATGCTAGAAATTCCTACTTTCAATTTTCCTCACAGCAGCAAACCTGCATACTCTTTCCTATTTTAATCTCTTGGAGAATAGGGAAATAACTATCATTTAATTTATCGACAAATAAATTTTGATATAACTTGTCATACATTATTATTATTATGTTATTGATTTGGAAATTCGCTGAGTACGCAGGTCTGCTGCGACGGGGGTATTGCAAATACGAGCCTTGTTTATCCATTTTTCCCGAAGGCCGTACAACATACACCACGTCTTTGGTGCCACCTGAGCCCTGACCCCCGACAATCACAGCACCCGACACGGGCGTAGGCGACGCGAGCGTTAAACCCGGCTAAACATGTCACCGAGTTTAAACGACATTTATAAAAACCGTAGTTTATCGGCGCGCTTCGATCATAAACACGGTCGGGACGGTCGCCGTAACACCGGCTATGGACGGCCGCGTTACACAAGCCGGCGGACGCGACCGGCGACTGCTCGTTAAACTAAACTAAACGTGTCGTTTAGTGTCAACAAGAGAAGCCGTATTAGTCTCCAGTTATATCGGATTAGAAAATAAACATACAAGTCCCCGAGGTCATTTACATAATAGACAAGTTTACATGCGTATTGCTCGCTGAACAACTATATTGCTTACGAAAATTACAGACGAAATTACCTGCGAATACTGTAATTTAGCTAATTCACGCAGCAGTCCCAACCAATACTTCCGTTGGATTTTAATTCCGAAAAATATAATTTTTGTTACATCGTCAAAGGCCACACGACAGTCGTAAAAACAACGTGTTGAAATTTATGTAATAGCGGTAATCTGAGGAAATCAAGTACTATCTTTTAGCGAATTTCCCATAGGGAAGAAGCTATTACCGTAGGTCTCATGGTAAGACTTAAGCCCGGGACCATGTTATTTTTTCGTCTTTAGGTGCCCAGAGTCCAAAAACAATAGTCGTTAAGAAATATATATGTATATATACATACAATTATATTATAACTTTTTTAAATCTGTTACTTCACCCATCTGAGACCTACGGTAATAGCTACTTCCCTATGGGAAATTCGCTAAAAGGAAATTCGACCGTCATATTTTAGGTATTCAAAAATAAAACGCTCCGAGAAGTGCATATATTTCCTCTTAAAGAAAACAAAACAGATACACAACCGTTCGAAATCGTTTTGGCGGATCAAAACTACATAAAACCGTGACCAAATCTACTGAATGGGGGATAAATTAACAGGAAGGTCGGACACAGAAAATGTTTTAGATCCCGTTTTTTTCTAGATGCGCGATCGCGGTGGTGAATGATGCCGGCCGCGTCTACTTAGCGGCTCGTCGCCAGATTAGCATACCGGCTCTCTCTGTTTCCGACTTGCCCAAATTAAGTGAATCTTGATATTCCGTATTAGCTGCCTCGTTCAAAATTAAGCATTCTGATTTCGTGTCATGCCAAAATCACCAAGTGCTAAAACCACCAAATTCCACGAATCGATTATTGGTCATCTGCAGCGCCCGCTTGGCAGGTATACGAGTACATCCCCTCGACTGAACCACGGGGCCACGGCTAACCTGGATCGTGGTAGAGTAGTCGACAAATCAAGCAACAACTTAGGGATTAAACATGTAATTACAAGTAATGAAAATTGTACAAACTGTACCAGATCACATACTAAAGAGAGATTGTTTCATTTATATGTCTAAATAGGAATACAACAAACCCCTGTATCACAGGGAATAAAAAAACAAGGCGGTGAAGTGTTTGAAATATTTAAATTATAAAATTAGTTACGACGAATATGTTCGTACCTATATGCGGATATGTAGTTATGTGGCAATATGTAAACTTATCAAGGTAATAGCATCACATATAAATAAATACCCTCGTCGCAGCAGATCTTCGCACTCAGCGAATTTACAGTTTATTTTCATGCCAAAAGACCAATAAATCCACATACCAAATTTCTTAACTTTGCACCATCACAGGTTAGGCACATCCCGACTACCTGCTCTACAACCCTGAACCCTTGTCAAACCCCTCATTATCACGTGCAACCATCTGTAAATTCTGTTGGTGGTTTTGAAATGAAGGATTAAGGATTTGGTTATTTTGATTTTGGTGCTTTTTGGCACGGAATCTCTGACTTTGATTCACCTCAATACAACGTAAGCGAGCCTTTGGGAACTGCTACATTTTCTCGTTGCACTTACTTTCTCACTAACTGTAGTTTAGCTGGCACATTGTTCAAAACTCAGCTTACCTAATATAACAAGTGGTTTGCTAAACTACCGAGATTAATTTGTAGATTATGAAAAGGAATTAAGTCATTTTGGCGAATCCACGCTTTGATTGATTGATTTATTTTTTAACCTTGTGAAAAGACAATCTCATTACTTTTGGCAGGAATGTTTTGCTCCATTTCCCCGAGTTAAGCCATATGAACACCATTCAATGTCCTCACATGGACTATTACTCCTGTAACCTCGATTACATTGACCTGAATTGGATATATAGAAAGTTTTTCCTATACAATCGAGCTGGCTCCTAAGGTTTTACAAGTATCCATTTTGCCTCTACTGTACATCGTGACTACTTGTGAAACCAAAACGTTTCCCAACCATGGATGATATGTTGTATCTCACTGTCAACCGTGTGCCGGACGGCTTTGTGGCAAATTTGTTATAATACCTTGAAAAAAGAAGTTCACCGGATCGAATCTTCACCCAGTTGCCATATTGCCAGTGTACTATTAATTAATTATGCTTCCTAGCAACAGGTTGACGTTACGTGATAACACGACCGAAGATTGAACTGTTCTCCATCGAAACGTTAATAACCATTCCTAAAATCAAACTCTTGACCGTCCATTAGTACATGAACTACCAAACGGAATAATGAGCTGGATAATCTTTGCCTCGATACGTTTAATGCCCGGGCGTATCCCACGCCACTGTCGCAACGGCCCCGCCGTCTGTCAAGTCTGGTATTTATCATCGTCTAATTGTCCAACGTGTGTCGTAACAATCGGCCGTCAGTGCAGATATCATCTGGCGGGAGAAAGCGACAGCAGCGATAACAGGCGGCCTTGAATGGGCTCAATCGGCCACCGGAAGTGTCGGTGTCGGGGAGTGATCAGCTGGCACCCGGAGCATTTCCGGTGTCATTGTTACACGTTACACTGATACTGTCGCTGTCACTGGATACGCTGAGTGTTGCTCGCGTCAACTGGTTATTGGGTTGTGATCGTCCAATTAACTCAAGGCCGGTTTTAATAAGCCCGTTACCAATTGTCTCATGGGTTTTGCTGTTTTATGCGAATCTTCGGAAATTAAATGACACAATTTATGCGATTTAATTAAAAGAATTCACAAGAATACCAGTACCGGCAATGGAACCAATTTTATGTAATGAAATTTTATTCAGTTCCGGTTCATGTCTTCTATATATTTGTTGATAGATCTCCCGGATTATACATTTGCCAATATAGAAGAATGGAAAGTAACCAAGAGAGCATCAGTTTAAAGTCGCCACTCTGTAACTAAGAATGTTGAGGAAAGTTCCGAAAACACTTATTAAGAGTTGGCAATATAGGAAAGCAAAAGGCAACGGAGAACGTTGCCAGAGCAGATGCAAAGGTAGTCTACTGTTGATGTTGTCAGAGTTGACAGCTGACATACATTGTTACCATAGAGTTGCAACATCAAGTACGATGCCGATCAAAGAGATGTCGCATATCAAGGGTGTTGTCGATGTAGGGTGCCTCCACTCCACATACCACGGTAAAATCATCACTAGTTCACTGACGTCACATAGCACTTAGTACAGTAAGGGTATTGTAAGCGTAGCTGGAAGACTCCAAGTAAGGATGTTGCTAGAGTAGAGGCCAGTCATGTCATTTGTCGCCGGTCGTTGTTGCGTGTCCACCACAAAGACGCTGCCCGCCACGCACCTGGCGAGTTTTGTACCTCGACCGGAGCGTCTCATTCCACTGTGTTGACCTTCAATCCTTATAAGACTAGACATGTTTTGTCTCTTGCCGTTTAAAGGGATTGCAAGATAAAGGAAAATAAATGATTCCGCTTTGAGTCATAGCACGAGTTATCGAATGTGAGTGAATTATAGTGAGGTGGCCAATGTCGAATGTAGAATGAAGAGCGTTAAGTATGAGCCCTAAACAAAGAGGAGCGTCTATTGTCGAGACCTAAGAGAAGAGTCCATTACCGAACGTAGATTAAGGAACGTCGAATGCAGAGTACCATGCGTAGAAGTGTCGAGTGTCCAGTACCGATCGTAGATTGAAGAACATCAAGTTAAGTCCCAATCGTAGAGAATTGTCGAGTGTCTAGTACCGAACGTACCGCAAGAAGCGAGTGACAAGCGAGAGTTCACGAGTGTCGAGTGATGAGAGTCGGTTGAAAGACATCAATCAAGTATTCAAATGAGTAGCTTGTGGCGAGTGGCGGGATCATCCGGGACGTCTCACTCGAACCATCGTCAACCGCAGCCAGGTCCAGTGGATCAGTCGTCATATGCAACTACAGTACCGGTATCTTACTAAATAATGTTAAATTGGAAATTTGCCACGAGCCCGGACTACTTGGTTTGAAGGCTAATAATAATTTTAATGAGTCTTTACATTGCACAGATATATAAGAAGGGTTCTCAAAATAGAGTGAAGATTTAATTGGGAATAAAAAATAATATTACGGTAACACACCTAAGGCATGATTGTTGATTTGTAGTCAGATTCTTGAGTTGGTAAATCTAGGAAATTTGTAGGTAAACTCATTTCGTGATAAATACGTTATTCATAACAACTCACGTTAAAAATATAGTTTAATGGTCTTTTAAATCGTTCAGATAACCTTTAATGCTGTACTATCTCGCCACCATTTAAAGGAACCGTACCAGACGTATTAACTCCATTCATTACATCCGCGGTGAGCCGAGGTATATCCGCCGGTAAACACCACTACAAAATCCAACTCGGTGTTTTAATAGCATTCATTTAACAAATTGAGTTAGGACTAAAAGTTAAAATAGTAAACCACTTTTTCACAAAGTTATTATAATTATGTTTCGCCAATAAAATCGCAAAGAACGAGCGAGACTACAATTTCCTGTCATCTATGTAGACCTGTTTAATTCGCACTGCTACTTCAATTAAAACTTTATATAAGATGCTTCGAAACCACTTCGACGCTCGTTTTCCCTATGTTTCGTAGCGACAAGGCGGATTTCGTCGTTTATGTAATTTTCATTCGTCGAAGTACGCCAGAAACAGTTGTCACAGCACAGGTTCGTCAAGATGCCGTGACGGCGCGGTGCGGTGCAGCGCGATGAATGAGCGGCTCTGTGTAGTGTTCAGTGTGCAGTAGGAGTAGGCCACTCGCCAGTTGCGTAACACGGATCGTTTCCTGCTCCGTGGGAACTGCGGCACCGACCCGCCCGGGCCCGGCCTACCCCATCCGCGGGAAGCTCTTGACGTCTCCTTGAGTTGGCGCCAAACCCCATATGTGTTTCATTTTGAAAACGTGTCGCCAAAAATTATATTTAACTTCGTAAAACACATCGATTGTCAAAATTTCCATTGAACACTATTTTATTTTTGAGCTCCATAACGGCGTTGGTTACTATTCACTAATACATTATTGTCTTATTGGACTTTACAAAACGCTTCTGCATAACCGAGTTTCCCCCGTTTTCCAGTAATTACCTAAGAATATACAGTTCATTTAAAATGGTTTGAACAATATGTATTCTATTCCTATTGCATCCTATAATAAAAATAAATTCAGTTATAGGATTTTAGATTTTTGTGTATTCTTAGGTATTAGAAAACGATAAGTCTCCAGCTCCAGAAACGTTAAAAGAGTATATTAAAAAAGAGGAGTAAAAAAAAAATAAATTGTTTTAAACATTCAAATTATGAGTTAGATATAAAACGTATAATTTGTAATAAGTGTTGTAAAGTTTGTTTTGGAAATAGTTCATATTCACAAATTGTCGAGTAGACCGAATTTCCATAGGGTAGAAGCAGTAATGGTCTTTGTTGAGACTTCACACGTTCTTTTTCTTCTTTCCTTGGTGGGAACTCACTCATCGTCATTTTTATGTTTCTATATTATTTGTTAAATTTATTTTTTAAATTGTGTCTGTGCCGTTTGTAAAAAGGTCCAATCAAGCAAATTTGGTAGAGAGTGTATTCCTACAATGCTCGATGTAAAGACATAACGGTCAATTAACGTGTTTGTTTTTTACCCCAAAATTTTTTGCGTTTTTACATGTAATTTTTAAAATTTTAATTTTAATACCATTAAACAGCTTAAAAAAACTACACAATTATCCTTAAAGTTTTATTATCTCCAACGGTTACCGGAGATATTAAAAAATCTAAACACAGTACGTTGTATTTTCAATGTTATCTTATGGAGGATAGGAAATCTTTTAAATCGTTCAGATAACTTTTAATGCTGTACTATCTCGCCACCATTTAAAGGAACCGTACCAGACGTATTAACTCCATTCATTACATCCGTGGTGAGCCGAGGTATATCCGCCGGTAAACACCACTACAAAATCCAACTCGGTGTTTTAATAGCATTCATTTAACAAATTGAGTTAGGACTAAAAGTTAAAATAGTAAACCACTTTTTCACAAAGTTATTATAATTATGTTTCGCCAATAAAATCGCAAAGAACGAGCGAGACTACAATTTCCTGTCATCTATGTAGACCTGTTTAATTCGCACTGCTACTTCAATTAAAACTTTATATAAGATGCTTCGAAACCACTTCGACGCTCGTTTTCCCTATGTTTCGTAGCGACGAGGCGGATTTTGTCGTTTATGTAATTTTTATTCGTCGAAGTACGCCAGAAACAGTTGTCACAGGACTCACAGGTTCGTCATGATGCCGTGACGGCGCGGTGCGGTGCAGCGCGATGAATGAGCGGCTCTGTGTAGTGTGCAGTGTGCAGTAGGAGTAGGCCACTCGCCAGTTGCGTAACACGGATCGTTTCCTGCTCCGTGGGAACTGCGGCACCGACCCGCCCGGGCCCGGCCTACCCCATCCGCGGGAAGCTCTTGACGTCTCCTTGAGTTGGCGCCAAACCCCATGTGTTTCATTTTGAAAACGTGTCGCCAAAAATGATATTTAACTTCGTAAAACACATCGATTGTCAAAATTTCCATTGAACACTCTATTTATCTTTGAACTCCATACCATAACGGCGTTGGTTACTATTCACTAATACATTATTGTCTTATTGGACTTTACACAACGCTTCTGCATAACCGAGTTTTCTCCCGTTTTCCAGTGATTACCTAAGAATATACAGTTCATTTAAAATGGTTTGAACAATATGTATTCTATTCCTATTGTATCCTATATTTAATAGAAAATAAATTCTATGTTAATAGGATTTTAGAGATTTGTGTGTATTCTTAGGTAGTACTTGAAAACGGAGAAGTTTCTCCAGCTCCAGAAACGTTGCAAAGTTAATTTTAAAAACACAGACGGATTGGTAAAGTCTAATAAGAAAGTACCAGTTTAATTTATTGAAAACGTTCAATTTTTCCTTTATATTCAAATATAATAATAAAACGTTTAGAATTTGTAAATAATTGTTGTGTTATTTTAAGTTTTTTTTCGAAATAGGTTAACTATTCACAAAATATGACTTTTTGATATGTTTTTAAGTTAACGTGACGACTTTGGTAGTGGGTTTTATCAACAGGTATATGTGAAACGTTCACCAGTTAACCCTAAGAACACCATGAGCTAATAAATAAAATTCAGTTCACATTCTACCTAACTGATGGCATTTTTCATATTAGCTTTATAAGAAAAATGTTAGTTTTGTAACAGCATTACTGTTTATACGGTAGTCGTAAATATATTGTTGACTCCTTAAATGGTTGTAGAACAATGCTTTCCAGTATACAGATAATTACCACAAAAATAAATCAAATCAATGAAAGACCATTAATACAACTAAACAATTATATATGATAGCTGACAAGTAATTAATTGTCTTTTTAATGATAGAGAAATAAAAATAAAAGAGGAAAATCTCTAGATAACCACTTCACCTTGAATTTGCAATTTCCACTATCTTTTTTGCGACAATCGTGAGGTTATTAGTAACTTATCGTTCTTATGAGACTAAAATCCAAGATAGCGGAGGTATTTCAGACATCTGCAGGATACAGAAATGATGTCAATTTTTTACTGTGGTAGCATTAACATTCGTTTATAAAAAGTCAGGGAAAATTCATTGGCTAAAACATTAATCGCATATCGAAATGACGATACGATATTTACGTTATAAGGTCGATAATCGTATCGGTATACCGCGATAGCGATACATGGACGTATCGCAAATCACTCGCCCCCACGATGAGGAAACTCTAGACGAGTCTCCAAGGACAGCGGGCGTGCTTGTATCCTGCTCCTGCAGGAATTTGGCGGTCAGAGCGACGACAACGACAACGACGTGATGAAGACGCTTTAAGGCGATACTTGGAAGAAGAGTTACGTAACTTTATTGGAATTTAACAATCTTTTAGTGAATTTAACAAACAGTTTTCAAACTCTTTTTTAAATTCTACAAATATTTCGCATGCCAATGTTTCCGTTTCCGTATGGCTGCTTCCTGTGAAATGCCTTCACACATTCTACTTTATAGCCTATTTTCCCACGCCTCTGCATAGGGTTTCTCTACTGTATCTTAGCTTCAATTCCTGGAAGATTTTGATTCTGGAGCAGGATAGGTCTGTACACAAAATTGAATTTATAAGCAAAAAGGGAAATTCAGTAGATGAGGAAGGGAGTTTTAAAACTGAGTAAGCGAAATTGAATTAAACAGATCAACGAGTGTGAAATGGCATTCAAAATACTTAAGAATATTTTTCAAGAAGCGACCAGTCTTGACGGACGGAACAAAGGAAATCACGAAGTGCGAAGCGTTATTGCAAGAGAAATGAAGTGTCGAGAAAGTGATTATTGTGGGATTCGCGGCTCGGTTGAAAGGTTTCGGTGGGATCCGATGAAAGCTATCAATTATGATGTGTCCATTAGTTGGCCCGTCCGCCGATGAGCGCGCCACTGCTCGGTGCTCCCACGTCGCGTACTCTGTGTGATCCATTATTGTGCTACTCTGTGGCGTCCATTACTTCACCTGCATTACTCCCTCATTTTCCCACATATTTGCCACGATGGTGTTCATTCTGCGGGGCGATTTCACATCAAAGCAAAAAGCGGGATTATAAATGATCTTCCGTTGTGGGGATGCAAAAGCAGAAAAATCAGTGACACCTGTCATGCTTAGTTCTCAAGATCATGAAATAATGTTCGTGAATTCCTCTTTAGCCACCATCCGCTATGTACATCTAATAAAAATTCTAGGGAAGCTCAGTGGTATGGTATCGTGCTCGCGTTGTCATTTCCTATATTACCTTAATACAAAAAAATAAAAGCTGCCAATTTCGCACACACTTATAGCAAAGAATATTGTATAGAAGTAGTTTTCAGTACTCTTTGCTTTCAGTATCTAACTAATGAATCACCACCCAAACAGTTGTAGTTTTCCGACGTGAACGGATTAGACAGGTTGAATATTTTATTACTAATAATAATTTACCTAATATTACTCCATAGAGCAGTGTAGTATGTCGGCGTTGCATATTCCGTCAAACAGCGCCCTCCCGAGTTTAAGTTAAGCGATTACTTAAGTTTTCTTAACGAATTCCATAATGTAATAAGTGATGTCAATATCTACAACATTATTCTCCCACAACCGATGTTTATTGATTATACATGGTGTTCCAGAACTTTCTATCAACCTTTTGTGCCATTGTTCCTGGGTCTGCATAAAATCTAAACATTAAATTTAAATTGTCCGGAAGTCCTGAGTTTCTCACAGACCCGCAATTTTTCCCTTACTAAAACTGATACGGTAACTGTAAAATGTTTATATTTTGCATACACGTTGATAGCAAGGATAATTTTTGAAATAAAATAAAATACTTTTCAACAGCAAATTTAAAATTGTGGCTATCATTACATTTCTGAAAGGGCGACGTATCCAGGTAGGTATTTTATTTTAATCCATCTTGTACCTTTTTACTGACTAAGGCTAACATGTTGCTTAGACAGGACTAAATTAATAACCCAACAGCCAATGACATCCAAGGGACCTACAGTTAGTTTAACGTGGGACCCGAACTAGAAATTTACCTCTGAATTACAGGTATGATTGGTCTAGTTATGTTGGTATTCTTTGCGGATTTAACAGTGTGGAGGTTAATCCACACCAGAAAATATCGCACCCACAGGCCATCGCTACTCACAGTTCGTGACATCCAAAGATTCATTAAATAAGAATTTAATTTCAGTATTTCAGTGAAGTCGAGAGTTCTGGAATATCCTGTTTAAGTGTACAAATACAGTTACGGATGCTGACTTTAGCTTGGCAACTATGTCTGGACGTTGTAGAAGTACCGCGCGTGTTCATATCTGTGTCCGCGACTCTCTCATTACACGACAAACACTCCGCCGCCGCCGCAGACACAATATTTACTTCATAATTTGCAACTCAGTTCCGTTTCCGGTCTTTCTCGTCCCCCTCCACCAACCAACGCTCGGGTTGCGGGGACGCTACACGGCCGTACGGTAATTCCACTGGATGATGGGCTATAAAAAAGAATCGAAGAAACGTTAATGTCCCGGTTTATTAGTGGGTGGTTCGCTCCTCTCTGTTATCAAGGAACAGGATGTGATTATAGACGCCCTATATGGCTCTCTGACTTGCTTGTTTCAGTGTAGACGTTGTCGTCGGGTACGACAAAATGAAATGTCATAGTATTGACTAATTGCCGCAATTAGGTTTTTGGTGACGTGTCCCATGAGAACATGTTTCATTGCATCTTGTCTCTTTAGAGCACAACCATTCGAGGAAAACTCTCAGGATGAACCGCAATCTTGCAGGATCCGCTGCATCATTGTGCAATCCTTCCTTATACAGTATTACAGAAATGTGTTAAATATCCAGCAACCGGTACTCATTGTTAGATCGATAAATCACCAGGGGTTTTGCGTTCTGGTTCTAAACAGTTAAGTTTAATATAAAATTATGAGTAGGAGCAATCATTTAAAATAAACATTAAACGTGTCACAAAAAACATCGGCGTCAAGTTCCGTCAGGTGCGTAGTTTACAACAACGGTAACAAGCAGTTGTAGTTACAGTTTTGTAACTATTCCTGTTAGTGTTTCATATGAAATACAGAGTATATAGCACGAATTTACTTCGGATAAGTTAATTCACGCACTGTAATTTGAAGAAAACCTCAATACGACTTTAAAGCGCAAATGTTCTAACGGAAAAGTCAAATAAAATAAAGAAGTTCCTTTTAATAAAAATAGGAACTAATCAAAAATCACTGTAATGTTGCCATATTGTCGCAAAATTTTTGTTAAAAATTAAACCATTTTTAAGATTTTCAAGATATCGTCAATATCGATTTTTCCATTTTTGATCAATCAAATTTACAACAATCAATTTATTCAAAATCCTTGTTATCGATATTAACAATCGGAATATTCTCGATACCTGAACATCGCGATGAAGCGGTTACAGATTGTCGCAGTCTGACGACTGACGTTCCACGTTCCACGAACGCCAGTCGTCAAGACCAGCCAGCTTATTTACTACTAATGGACTGCGATAAAAACAGTTATTAAATCGCTTAATGTGCTCCTTCGCTACGATAAAACGAATCTGATGATCTACAGAGTAAAAAAATTAAGTGAATACTGAAATGCGGTAAGATACTTAACTGTGTCGAGCCAAGGAGAGAAAATTCCTGAAGGTAACACAATGTTGTGTAGATTGTGTCCGGCTGACACACGAGGATACCGAGAACAAATGTTTGACTCGATATTTACATCTGTAGAGTTCGACCACAGACAAATAATCATCTATAAAACATTCAAAAGGTACGTGTCGAAAGATTAACGCATAGAATACTCCTACAACAGGAAAACGATCATTACTTATTTCTAAAATGTACTGCTGTAATTTAATGCTACAAAACAATAATAATTACAAAACATCAAATTACATTATAGCGTCTTACTTTTATATATACGTACATTATTAATACAATTCAATTTTCGTATAACATACGTACTGTCAGACATCATTTCGTAAAATATAGTAATTTAAAAAATAGGATGATAATTGACCAGAATCCCTTTTAAATAATGTGTGCAAAATTTAGCAATTTAGTCAAAGTAATTCTCAATAATTTAACGAATCGTAATACAAAAAGGGATTGCACGTCTTTTCTTTTCCTTTCACTTGCCAGAAAACAAACTGAACATTTTTTTATAATCTACCAGCTGGCATAATCTTCCATGTACCTTTGTGAATCGCCCCCTCGAATCTAACCTGCTAACCGTACATTGCACATCAAACCTACAATAGCTCTAACATTTACCCTCAAAAACAAGTTGAGCGATACAGTGTTGCCATTGTGAAACACTTCAACACCAACAGAGAAAAATTCTTATGTTTATCACAAATCAATTTCTAATTGGTACATTGTCAGGACCAGCCTGTAGACATGATCCTGTAGACATTCGGCGACGCGGAGTCAACCACCAGCCAGCCGCCACCAGATTGCGGCAGCTTTCACCCACCATTGGGAACACGCCGACGACGATATTCTCAGTGGCTGCCAATTAGCTGGCCTTAATTAGGTTTGCTCGCACCTCCGCCGCACAGGTAGCCGACGCCTCGTCGGATAAATAGCTGGAATATTGTCACTCAGTCAAGATAATCACCTGGAAAGGTCACCGGGACCAGTGACTGGCCTGGAAACTGAGCCTCGTTACGAATAATTTAGGCCGGTTGGGAGAAACTTGCGAAAATACGCCACCTAACTGCGTGTCTGAAGATCACGTAGTCTAGTATTTATGATTACAGTGTCCATCATACGGTACAAAAATATTTTCAACGTTTCCTAGTTTTCACTTGTAAACAAGATGATCCTGTAATACAAGTTGAAATTAAAATATACTGAGTGATGCTGGGATCCTACTGACTCGGTCTGTTTGTGTAACGACCCCCGAGGCCGCCATTGTTCCCACTTTTAAGAAACTCTGTACAAAGGTACACTTTGGCTGTATCTCGGGTATCCAAATGTCAGAATTATAAACCACAGTACAGTACAAACTACGGTAAATAACTTCCACAATCTTTGTCATTCCAGTGTACAATAGTTCCATCACATATTCCCTGAATTGTATTTATTTTCATTTTGTGTCATCATGAGTCGTGGGTCCCCACGATGATAACCACAGGACGAGAACAGTTTAAAGATAAACACGCGTGACTTTAAATAGCGCCAAGAGGAGTTCAAATGAACTACCAACGCACACGACCAAGTCGAAAGTTGTCCAATTGAAAAAATTATCTCGGATCGTAAACATGAGGAAAGAAGGATTCCTCGGATATCGAGAGACAAGCGGACATAACTCGGAGAGCTGATTATCGGCGTTACGACGTATCCAAGTGGCGCGGCGAGAGGCAAAGGTGGAAAACGCACGACAACCCAGGGGAAAGTGGAAGACGACGGAGTCGCAACTACCAGTCAGCAACAGTGTCCGAGCTACTGGCAATCGGCTATTGCAATTTAATCGCAAATATGTGTTTCCTAATGTTCAAATCCTCTGTAGTTATCTACAAACAGAACTAATGAGACAATTAACGGTTATTGACAGATAACATATAAGATTGCAGGATTGGACGACTCCATTTTCCGGTGCTGTACTGACTGTACTGACGCTTCCAAATGCCGGTCCATCTTCTCATGCATTGCTCTCATGATCAGCTGTTTTTTTAATTTATAAGTGACCTACACGATATAAATCTAAATACGTTTATGTATTCCCTAACTGTGGAACTCGTCCCGCGCACACAGGCTTCTACCCATGAGGGGGTCTATATTTCATGTTTTTTATAAGACCAGTTTGTAAATATTTTCTTTTTGAAATAAACAGTTTTTCATTTCATTTCATCGAAGCTACCGAATACATAATCTTTTGCAGCATTTATCAGTCCTCTTCACATTTAATTCAAAGAGCAGAAAACTGTACGAATGGACTTCGCGCACTAAATAGACGAACTGTAATTTTAACCAAGTAAGGATTCTTCCTTGGAATGGATCCAAATCCTGTGTACACATAGGCTATGTTGATTCACGGCTACATTACGAATTTTCTTCTCTGTGGCTGATGATTATCTTCTTGTGGGATTCTAGCTGTCATTTGCCAATACAGATACAAATACCGGGGTACATCAAGGAGTGTTATTACAATCGGAGGCAAATGTATAGCTGTACTCCAAGTGACTGTCATTTCTTCCCCAACAGGGCAGGTTAGTGCAGGAGTACAAAGTTTGAGTGGTTTTAGGGCTCGAGTGGTGGGGAGCTGGAGATCCCAGATTCTCTAGAAGTCAAGGGCCTCCGCCGGACCTCTCGACTAGGCATGGTCATCTGAACAAACTCGTCCACACCCACCTAATCCTTTCCTTTTTCTTCCTTTTCTTCCAATCTTACTCATGATATCGCTAGCCCAATAGACATGGCGAAACTAAGAGCTGTCACCTTCCTCCCGGTGTATATCTCCATAACCTATGGTTGACGTGCACTCGTAGGATTCACCTGTTTTCGGATAAGACCCCGGCCTCTAAATTACCCTAATCAAGAACAACAAGCTGATGAGAAGATTGATCTCCAATAGTTTTGACCACACTTGGTATCGGAACTCGGTATCCATTGTTCACAAAAAGACGTGAAGGAACCGAGGAGGAGTGTTCACTCGATCGGTTCATCTCTCAATTAACACAGCCCATTGAGAGACGCACCGCACGGACCAGCGCTGCGGTGGCATGCGTCTTGTTCACCGCGTGACCGAGGCAGCCTCAGCCATGTGGGCTTACTGTTCCGTGGATATCCGGTGTCGCCCCTACATCTCCCGCCATCTCCCTCGCCCCGTCGTGCATGTCACCATTCTTGGAACACCACTAGTATTTTAGATGATTATAATCCTTATAACAGATCAGCACGACATTTTATCGTACATTCAATAGCAAATAGTTATAAAAAGTACGACAATAAAATGGAAGTGTTGTTTACAATACTGAATAATGCTTTCAAACGAGCAATTGTTATTCCATATTTTTAGTAATTTCCGACCTCAGAAATGAAATAAAACATTCAACAATTAGTCAAATAATCTCCATCGACTTGGTTACCTATTTGCACTTCATTGTCGACTTCAGGTGTTTCACAATCTATTTTTAAATGTCATATCCTTTATAGCTGTTGTGACTTCTGGTAAAAAAATGTCTGTATTTACTTTCACATGGGAAATAAGTTAGATTATGGATATATCTAAAGGGAATATTATACTTATACTATATTTATGAATAATCTTAATACATAAAAAATCAATACATAATAGATCTAGTAGTTTCTATGAAAACCTGTTTTAAATTTTCATCTTACAAATTACAAACACCCCCACACCCAGAGTTAAGACATATCCGTGTCAAAATAGCTCGGATCATGGATATGTACAATGTAAATGTTTTCCATTCCTCTAAACAGTTGTATTTATAATCATATGACGTCCATTCTAATTTTCATGACAATTTTCCCGTGGCGCGAATTGCTAACACCCGCCTTCACTTACACATAAAAATTGTATCCGTGTATGCTATATTGGTCCTGTAACTGGAGAAATCACTTGAGTCATGTCAAAATTCCTAAACTTTTTTTCAAAATTTTCAAGAACATTTTTCTCAAAAAATTACACGCTGTTAGACTATTACTCCTGTCAAGTCTTCCCTTCCCACTGTTCTCGACGACGGAAGAGAGAGGTCCGGGCGGACCTCGGACCCACGAAACGCCCGCGGCTCCGTCGGGGTTTATGGGACCGTTGGGCACTGGGCAGTAAACCGATCTCGGCCGGTGTCGTAAACGGTCGAGACAGATCGCATTCTAATGGCGGACCACCTCAACGGTGAAAGCCTGTGAAATCATCGGATCAACATAAGTGGACGGGCTCGTTGCCAACCGCCGACTAGTTGCACACAAATAGTGGTTAGAGTACACGGACATTACAACGACACGCGGCGGAGTGTCGGTGAAATAAATTCCAAACGCGACTGACTAGTTTATGTTGGCCATTTATAAAAAGTTGCAATAAGTTGCACACTCCGTCATACGCGGCAAGTGCTCTTCCTTTCGCGTTCTCCACACCAAACTCCCTCAACCACTGCCTGACACCGGGCAAGAAAAGTTCACATAAATGGTACTGCCATCTGTTGGGATTCAAATTCAACACGTCACCCACACTGTACAGACATTCTATCCCTGAGAGGTATCTGAGAGGCCCCAATTACGCGCACCTGACAACGATTAGGTCGAGTTATGAATAAATTTACCTCGCCGGTTACGTTCTATTTGATCAACGCAATCAATATAAAGCCAACCGAACTGTAATTTAGCTGAAAGCGTGGGAATTGAGAATCGAACTATTTAATTACAAAGTAACTGAAATGCAATCAAAAGCTAACCGACAACATAATTACATTATCTAGCTACATTCCTTGACATTACTTTGAAATGTAGGTTCAAAAATCAATATGGAACTGAACATGTATAATTTTCCAAAACCACATTAATGCAACAGCTGATTATAGTTTTAAAGCTGAAGAGTTCTTGATCATTAAAAAGCGCGTCTTCAAGCATACCGTGCGTTCAATTCACCACGAAAACCCATTTATCCTCAGCATCAAACAGACTTAACAAATGATGGAGGTGGAATGGTATTGCCCAAAATACTTTTTTAGGTTATCTTCACGTATGTTCCTTAAGTTTTGAGAATTCTATCTTATCACCTCAGAATTGAAGGGTAGCTCAGAGCTAACTTCCTCACCTCATAGTCGCACGTTGTCGGCTCCGAACCCATTCCCATTTATCTAAAAATAGATCGATGAAAAGAAGTTCCCTAAAACGTTTTTAAATGTCTCTGGCGTTTATGAACACAAAAATTAATCTAACCGAAGCTTGTAAATCAATTTATTATATACTGTACATGAAAAAATTCTCTGAATTTCTTCATGGGTGGATAGAAGAACGGTTTGCAGCATTTTCACCTGATAAAAATGTTACCATTAGCAAATTTTAATAACTGTATCTCATCGAGAGCTCAAGAAAACATGAGTTTTATTCATCAAGCAATTAAACTTGATGTATGCAATGGGTAAATGTTAAATGTAACAAACTACAAAAGCACATCAAATGTAAACGAACAATTTCAACAATCGACCATCTGATCGAGACGAAAGTGTTTAGTAATCAATGTCAGTGGACTAGTGGGCAACTCGTAAAGGTTGACTTTTAAGTAAGCGTTAAAGTCAGGATGAAAGGTATCAAATTGAAGCAACACTGTATCGCCCGCTCCCTGATAATAACCGACAACCCTTGTTGAGGTAATCACACCGTGTCCGGATCGTCTGGAACCCTTTCACCGGAGGAGTAATTAACGTGTTATATCTAGGTGGACTTGACGGTCTCGGGTCCCGACCAGCCGACATTCCTCGGCCAGCAGCCCAGCAGCCCGGCGAGCTGTGGCTCTCCGCCCACAAAAACCGGCGTCCAAGGTCGAGTCTGATTATAGGAGGTCCGACCCCGGCGCTGCGCTTATTACGGGAAATTGGCGGCAATACCTGTACTGTCACTGAGCCCGTGCTGCGGGCGACCGGCGCCGCGGGAGGCTGGGCGAGCTGGGCTGCCTGGGGAAGCCATCACCATGGTCAAGTGGACATCACCCTACGCACAACGACGATTCACTACGACCCCTTACTACATAGGACATACCTTTCTCCATCGAGTGGTCCAGAGTTTGCTAACTGGCGAAAGATTTCGTTATAATTTTGTACTTTTACTGAAATGACAACCTACCCAGTTAGGCATTTTAAGCCAAGTATGAGTGAGAAATGAGTGTATGATGATTGTGGCGCGATCTTGTAGTCTTATTACTGACTAAGTCTGACATTTTCCTCAAACATAACTGTTAATTAATAGCCCAACAGTGAATGGAATATCTAAGGGATCTACAATCTAAAGTGGAGTCCGAACCACTGCCTCTGAATTACGATCAGGTCTAATTATGAGAATGGTTCTAGCAGATTGACGTAGTATTCAACAGTGCGGACGTTAATCCACAAAAGAGAACACTACACCCACCAACCATCGCTCAAAACTAACAATAGCCGCATAGGAACAAAATTACTGTTACGTAACAAACAACATTACGTTAAATCTGTGACAGCATTACTAGCCACATGATAGTCGTGAAAATAAATAGTTGAAGTGTCAAATTAAAGGTCAAGTAATCCCCTAGGGAGTCACATTATTATTTTTTTAAAGATGGAAACGTATAAAATTGGAAAATGCAATTTGGTCAGTAAGGCTGCCACAAAATTAACATTGTTCTTATGGGTCTAGAATCCATGGATGGCGGAGGGAAGCCCTGCAGATTTCAGCACATCTTAATACCAAACGGGATTTACCTCTAGTGGTGTTGAGAAAACGTAACATAGAGCAGCAGCAGAGGAGCGTATGGTTATAGTAAGTAGGGGTTGCTCAGCAGTCAACAAGATTCCTTTACTAGATGCCAAAGATTACTCGCAAGAGCATGTTGCTAAAACTAGCGCTGCTTGGACAGGGTCCAGGAGGTCTACTAGGGTTGGCTGCGAATGCTGTGATACTCCGATCGTAAAGAGCTCAACACGGGCGATTGTAGGTAACTGAGCAAGTGTTTGGAGGCAAAGAAAGAAGGACATGTCAGAGTAGTAGCAGTTGTGACAGTCAGACTCCATCATTTATAGATGATTTCATATCAGATAAGAGTTGATTCAAAGTACAGTACAGTATCACAAACAACATTGCATTTTATAGTCATCACAATAAAAGAATTGAAAAATATATAATTGGATTCTAAGGAGTTAGCTTCCTGTAAAAGAACGAAGTACCATCTATCAAATATTCCAATCTAGACTCGGAGAGTTGATAGGCCCTAAGATAAGCAAGGAACAGAAGAATTTTAAAATAAATTACCCATCTCAACATCATCTAGTTGTATACCATGTGTACCAGTGATTATTTGGCGAAAACATTGAACCTGTGGGACTAACTGAATAAGACGCACAATTATATACCATCAGCCTGGTAAGAGAATACAAATAATATTAGATTTCCTTTAGATATGTTATGGTTTTCACAGTACGTACACCGAATAAGTTTGCAAATTTTAGCCCAAGTGCTCAACAACGCGTGGAGACCCGTTTATAAATATTAATGCCAGACAATTATGAATTATGGAAATATAAACGGTAAGTCAGGTCACCTTGAAGGTGCGATCACGGATGTGTGCTGTGTGGCTGTGTTGGCAGTTCGCAGTTTTGGA
The DNA here is from genome assembly GCA_023375725.1 of Nephotettix cincticeps. Lineage (NCBI taxonomy): Eukaryota > Metazoa > Arthropoda > Insecta > Hemiptera > Cicadellidae > Nephotettix > Nephotettix cincticeps. Next base: position 384,606 of record JAGISJ010000012.1, read on the forward strand.
TCACTGCCTACAGCAGCTCACTCACCCGTGCTCAAGTTCCCACGTATGCCATGTTAGCTGCTGCTCGTTCCCTGATCGGTTGGCCATTCCATTACACTGGGCCAATAATTAAGCGGTTTGAAACTTCAGAACCAGTATTAGTGCTCGTCTGGTGGACTGAGTCAGTCCACGGTGATTCCCTATGGGTTAGTTGTTAATACAGGGGTTCGCCATTATAGTACACAGACTTGTTTGTGATACAATAATGATGAGTTTACGTTTGAGATTTTATCACGGACGTCTTCCAGGTACAGGTTACGGGTTCAAGTTGTGTTTAACTGTATGATAAGTTAAACACAACTTGAACCCGTAACCTGTACCATGACAAGATTATACGACTGGATAAAAAGGGTGTTGATATCATAACAATCTGACTGATCCGAACAATTTGTTCATAGCCTTCGACCTGAATCGTCCACATATTTTTATAATCTTAATATATCCCACATTCCATGTGAGTAGGCTATATCAGGTGAGTTCCAGATAAGTATCAGATTTCATAGTGAAGCTATCTTTTTCTACAAGTAATGTAAAAGACTTCTGCAATAATCTTTCCAACTGATGAACAGCTCAGCTCCTCCACTATCTACCAATCACATCAGTTGACCGGCACCGGCCAGGAACGCACGTGCACACACAGGTGTCGTCCGAACATCGTGTAGACCACACTACAGGGCTGGCCGGACTGGTTAAAGCGCCATGTTTTAATTGCACCGTATGTTAGTTCGGATACCGTCTCAATGTTATCTAATTAATTGTCTGTTGGCAGAGAAGAATGTCGGCCCGCCTCTGTGCCGGCCGCGAACCGGATCCGCTACTAGCCGTGCCGCGGACGTCGCGCCGCCCGGCCTACACCCCGTCCTGATAACATCGACCGGTCCATCTGTGATGATTGATGTCACCTCACTCGTCAACCGAGGAGTTCAAGTGGCGACTACCAAGCCATGCCGTTCGATAATGTTGTACAGCTGGTTGCGTACATTGATAAGGTAATGGTTTCGTGAAATTAACCAGAAATAGGACATTTAAACGGACGGATATATTTACTGCACTTCAAAAATCTATAATAATAAATTTTTACATCGTGATAAACACACTAGATTACGCGAAGTACAGATTAAAAATAAATAAGACGATAAAATATACAAGTAAACGTTAGAACGAAGCAAAATATTATATATTTGTGTCACGTAAAACAAACACAACGATGGAACGGAGACAACTAGCCTGGCTACACTGAACCAACCCTGTAATAACTTAATAATATATAATATAATCGGTATAGTTGTACTACTGTATAGGTAAAATCGCAGAACTACGAAACACTTTACTTTATGTATTTAACTTTTAAATGAAGGACAGTCAGGCAGGTTATACGAATCTGACTGATCCAAACATTTCGTTCACAACTTGTGGCCTGAATTGGTCCACTTAATTATAATCTCGATATATCACAGATTCCAAGTGAGTATCAAATCGGTTTCAGGCATATATCTCGTCATTAGATAGGATTAGATTCTATAGTGAATTCTTATCTAAAAAATTAAGTTAGTGTAACCTTCTGGCCAAGATATAGTGTTAAAAGAGTTTTCTGGTTGCATTTTAGCCTCCTACGTGAACTAATTAGCCGGGACCAACTAAATAAACGGTATCAGTGGACTGACACATACTTTCTCCCTTAAGTAAATTTAAAAAAGACAATTTGTAATGAAACCACCATGTTCTTGAAAGTTTATCTAAATATAATTTAATAATTTATTGTTCCAAAAATAATCATCCCATTTCTGAAAACAAAAACAAGAGAGGCAAAGTTAAATTGATTGATCAAATTGTATGGGGGAATGCCTCCCCTCTCCCGGTAATACCAGCTTTTTAGTTGGTTTTATTGGGTGATTTAACCTTACACTTCATACCAAGTTTCATGGAAAAACGGTCGGAAAATAAGGAAGAAATAGAGTTTTTAATATTCTCCATAAGAATAACATTGGGCGCTTTCAGACAACGTACTGCATTCATGGACAGTAAATATAACTTTTCTCTGGAACCGTTAGTCGTAGACAAAGAATTCATAATACTACTTTGTTTAATTTTTAAGCTAATTTTTTAAGTTTCAATGGTACCAGTCAAATTATACTTTTTTGGCATTTAAAAGTCCATAGCTATTGAACCGTCATTTTTACAGACATGTGGGTGGTGTCAAATTATTTAGTACTTTGTGCACTATAAACTATCTCATTTTAATCAAAATCGTTGGAGCCGTTTTTGAGAAATTTGGATTTTTCACGTTTTTTAGGGTTTTTAGGTGTGAACTACCCTTAAAAATCGAAAATTAAAAAAACCTGGAGATATGGTGAATATATACATACATGCCCAATTTCACCTAAATCGGACCAACGGGGTAGGCTGTGGCTCTGTACACATCCAGACACACAGACGGACAGACATCACGTCGAAACCCACTTTTTTGAATTCAGTGAACCCCAAAACGGATATATCCACTCTCAGCTTGAATTCGAAAATTTTTACGAAAACAATACTTTCTCCAAACTATATATGAGGGGAGATATAAGATGACATTTCAAATTTATCGTGAGCTGTAATCAAATCCGGGTCTTTAGGGTGGTAGGCCAGTGCTCTCTCTACCCAACGTCTGTTCTGGTGGCCGTAGCCTGTAGCCTGTACGCCTGTACGCGCGGCCCACGCGTAGTTTATCGCGGACAGGCGGCGCTCATTAAAATGTATAGAGGCCCGTGTAGTGTCTGGCCCGTCCACGAAACTGAGCTGCATAGCAAACAGCGCCAACAATACCACGCATGACCGGCCTGGACAATATCCCCCCTTCTTTTTGTTTCTTTCTACGGGTTTCACGTGTGTTCTTCGAGTGGTACTGATGGTGAGGAGTCACTGTACGAATTGTGGATAGTCATGAGCGATGGTCAGTGGTGGCATAATCTCCCGTATACTACTACGTTCATCCGTTCGTAATTCAGAGGTAAAAATTAATCGTGGTTCATATCCCTCGTTAAACCTTAAGTCCCAATCATCTTATACTCATTTCTTATTCATACTTACCATTTGAGAAAGGTAATCTTTCGGAACTTTCTCGAAAGCCTAATCTAGCAGTAGACATAATAAATCGACCTGACACTGATTATACTGGTTTGTTTGGCGAATACGTACGATACGTCAGTCAAACCACGACATTATAACTATAAGAAATTCAACCAATCAATAAAACAACCGTTGTCCTTTTTCCTGGTTCCAACGCAAAAAGATCTGATAACTGATCAATTTAGAAAGAATGCTATAATAGCATGCCACTACTGATGTGTTTCATGCTGCCACGTCCCTTTCGAAAAACTCGTCTGAAGGCACTCGCTCTCAGCGAGAGAGACAATCACTACACTTACACAATTACACTTTTTACCCTTTCTTTTCTACAAACCCCAAGGACCTTATCCATATCCTACTGGAAGATTAAAAAATCTAAATATTCGTAACAGAAGATGACGGATGATGATGATTCGTTACGAATGATTTGGATTCCCTGGTAAACTGGATTAGCTTGTTTTAGCTAGTTTACTAAAAAAAATCATTCTATCTGCCAAGGACGAGTCTTTAGAAAGGATTATTTAATAGATTACCAAATGCTGAGTAGATTATGCTCAACACTCTTTCATGCATTTCTTCAATCTATAAAATCCCAAAACTTTTCTAACTAAATATCTAAATTTACTTACTAGTTAGATTTTGTCCAATAGCCTAACAATCAGATTGAAAGAGGTCATGTATTTGGAATAACACTTTTTACAATGGTCTAATTAATCTAAAACTGGGTACAAATGGAATTGAGTATTAATTCCTTACAATGCAATAGCATGGGGCAGTCTACTAAGTCCTCTATAGTTAGACTACACATAGACTTTGAAACAATTATTGCATAACAACGATCGATTACTTTCCATTCGATTGCCGCATTGCTAACTATTAGTTTGGAAGTCTTTGCTTTTGGTTTTACACAATTTTTAGCAGTCATTTAACGAGACACAAACTGAAAATGTACGGAATTACGTATCGATTCCTTGAAATATCATGATTTGGATTTCCTAGTAAACTGGCTTAGCTTTTTTAGCTAGTTTACTAAAAAAATAATTCAATCTGACAAGGACGAGTCCTTAGTAAGGATTATTTAATAGATTAACAAATGGCTATGTCCACTATACTGCAGTTATAGTATTGTATGACAACAACCGATTACTTTTCATTCGATTGCCGCATCGCGGGATCGATGGCCGCAGAGCTGGTGTCGGCAGTAAAGTAGCGTCAAGATGTAAACATTGTCAGAGGCGCGGCCACTCAGCCAGGCGCGTGTGAATATGCATAGTCGCCGCCGCCGCGTGTCTAGTCCTCATAACTTGCACTATCGTGGAAAAGGGGACTCGTTTGCCCGGCACCGGCAATGACTTCAGTAACGGTTCTAAATATTACTAATAGGATTATTGTTACCAATTAAATGTCATCAAATCTAGTTCACTCCTCAAACTCACTCCCTTTACTTGTATTCTAAAACACCACCAGGGTGGGTCGGTGTCTAAATAAAAATAAAATAACGTGGCGAGAATTAGACAAGAGACTTGAGTGAAAATACTGATAAAATATTACCGCTCAATTCTTGCTACTAACGTAGAAAATCTGAACTTCTTAATTGTTCATAGGGAAGAACCTATAACCGTAGGTCTCATGGCAAGACTTAAGCCCGGGACCATATAATTTTTTGTCCTTAGGTGGCCAGAGACCAAAACAATAGTCGTTAAAACTTGGTATATGGTCAGAATAAAAATTGTTGATAGTAAAAATTCCTACTTTTAGTGTTCCGCAAAGTTGCAAACCTGCATACTCATTCCCATGTTAATGTTACGGAGAATAGGCAAATACGCTAATTTATTAACAGGTATTGATTGATCAAACTTGTCACAAACTTGTGTTATTATTGCATTATTGATTTGGAAATTCGTTGAGTACGCAGGTCTGCTGCGACGGGGGTATTTACAATTTCAACATACAGCAGTTTTTACTCCTAAAGAGATTAACATAAAACTTAGAATAAAAATTCTATTAAGTTAATCTAAATTGTATTCATCATATCGGTTCCCAGATTTTAAGGGGGGGTATAACGTTGTTATACTATAGTAAATTATTTCTAATAATTTATCCATGTATATTCAAATCGATTTAAAATTGGTTATCTGGTTTGTACTTATAGTAAAATAAGATTTAATGTAAATGTTGAACAATCACTTGTAAGGCTATACGGCCGATTGAGAGCTTCTTTGTTTTGGTGCAATCCTGAAAAGTGTTCTAACAAAAAATTGTGATTGCACACCTGGACTCAGCTGGCATTGGTCAGTGACAAAAGCAAGCATAATGATATCAATACGATTTTTACATTCACCCTTCTTCAATGATTTCCTTAAAATACCAACCAGAATGGTGAGGAGTTTTTAATTCTGGTGTAACCATTCCAGAATAATAAGACCAATTTATCGTCGTATATGAATCTCAGTTGGTTTAATCAAATGTACAGCTCTACTTAACGCTAAAGCCACGACTGTGATCGAGTACTAATATCTTCACTTCCTTGTTTCCATTTAAAACGCAACAAGAAATTTCTATGTGGATTATGACCCTGATTTTTAAAATTCATTGTTAATGCCAACAAACACATGCATAACACAGGCAACAATGGCCGGTGAGCCAGACACCCTCGTCGGGAGGGTAGCGACCGCGACCCCTCGGGCACTCGAACAGCTGTCGCCGGTTCCCACAACTCCCGGAAACTCGGCCACTTGACTGTGGCGAAGCCTTCCCTTCCGACACACGTCGCCGTCCGACCTGAACGGTAAACAACTCCCAACTAGACCACTTGTCGCCACTTCGCTCTCAATTTACCGTTCTAATCTGCTTTTCATAGTAAAATTACTATAGTAAAAATGTTGAACTAAGATTCTTACACACAGCCATACAAACTGTTTTCATTATTACTCAATTCGATTTTTATAAATATTACATAACCAACCACTTTTGCCATGGATATGTTTAGTTCGAGGGGTATTGGCAATCCGTCAGACCAAAATTTGAAACGGTGACGTCATATGGTTATAAGAACAGCTGTTTAGAAGAACTGGAAACATTCCCTTTAGACATATCCATTATCTAACCATAGGGAAGTTCAATAATCACTTATCTTTGTTTTTCGAGTGTTCAGTGCATATATTCGTTTTGGTTTCCGAAGCGGCCTTGCGTGTGAGACAGGGGAGCGCGTGTATATGCATATGTACAGAGCTTTAGCCCATATCATGGATATATTACATAAAACACGGCTTAATGAACGTATATATTCATCGTATCTCCTGTAGATTTTTATTTTTTTTGAAAGTTTGATTTTTAAGAGTAGTTTTTAAATCAAAATACTTTATATGTCTCTAACGATTTTGCTTAGAATTTCATAGTTTATAATACTTGGGGTCCCAAATAATCCCCCCGCATGTCTTAAAAAATTACGGCTCATATGTTGGCTGTTGGATTTAATCTAATCTGTTTTTTTCTGGCATTAGGCATAACGTTATTTTAAAAAAGCCCAAAAACTTGACAAATTACTATTTTGAATCATTAGGCTAACTGTTCCAGAGCTAAGTGTAATTAGCTGTCTCAGATAAACACAGTACGTTGTTCAAGACAACCCAATGTTATTCTTAAGGGAAACTCTTAAAAAATATTTTTTTTGCTTAACTATTCTTTTACTAAACTCAGTAGTATGCAACTTGAGGTTACGTCACCCATGAAAACGTAGACTAACGTTTGTCATTACCTTGACGAAGACGAGCAGTCTTTCCTAAAAGTTATAAACTTGTATTAAGTGCAATTGGAAAAGAAATTTGAAGAGCATTTTTTTAACAAAACATTTGTTACGTTGAAAGAATATAACAATTGTATCCTCAGCTGAACTGTAAAAATTGGACACAACAGAAAATTACGAGTGGTTCTTTGGAATGGAAATGACAGAACTTTCAACTTTTAATACTGTAGTCCTAAAACTCTGATAAGGGTATAATGCAAATAGAGCAACCTACGTTAGGCGGGCGTTGGTGGCAATGACAGCAGCGCGGTAATGAACTACAATTAATTGACCCACATGCGGACGACGACAAACCTACACTACGTCTAGGTGGGGACGTTCCGATATGATCTATATCGACCGGCGTTTGGTACAGCATATAATATATGTTTTGTGTGTCTACAAAATAAATTGAACCAAGGCAAATCATAAAGGCTTTAAAAATATTATCGATAATGCAAAAAAACCTGTCTTCAGACAAATTAAAGTATTCCTTTGTTTATCGTGTGTGTATAATTTAGCAAAATAGATTTGAATCCAGGTGTTGAATAAAACAATTCATAGACGCACTGACATAAACATCTTACGATGCCGAACTCTAACCAAATAAAATATGTAATCTCTAAGGAAGCAACTCGGGCAGAAATAATAGGAATTTTAACGGAAGAATTGGCGGTAAGGGTGCCGTCAATCGATTGTGTGGCAGATCTGCACAATTAAAGGGCCTACGGTAACAATTAAAGGGCCTATTGAATGTTCACTCCCCGTCCCCGCGGCCACTCCAAGTAACGGTCCCGCCATCTGTCGGCGAACCCGTCACACTAGGGCTGGGCTAGGCCTCCGCCTCCCTCCCTAGGTACTAGGTGCACGGTGTAATTGGTTACCGTTATTCATTCCAGGGCTTTGTATTTCTCATTTCAGCTTACTTGAAGAGTAATTTAGTAACAGGTAAATGGGGTAATCCCGAAACCCCTATTTATAGAAATATAATACTATGTTTAACTACTTTAATGGGTCTAAGCATTTTAATAGTCTTAAATTTAAAATACCGAAAAAAGGGTAGTAAAGGAAAATGTGTAACACCTGTATCCTTGGATAAATCTTATATCAATCATTAAAAGATTTCCTACTTTCGCAACCATAAAAAGGGATATCCATAACTCCACGAAGCAATGCGTAGTTACGAAACTAATTGATAGCAAATAATCATTAAAGTAGATAAATAAGATTAAACTATCAGTAGATATTTATTTTAATTTCGATCGTGCAGCTTGATTATGTAAGATTTAGCAAACATAAACTTATATAATTAATGTACATCCAACGTAAACAAAAAGCGTAAATAGCGCAGAGCATGGATGTGTTTAAATGGAATGTCTTCAGTTCCTGTAAACAGCTATCCTTATAACCATATGATCATTTTTGTTACAAATTTTGGATTGGCGGATAGCTAATACCCTTCCCCCAGAGCTAAGACCAAAGGTATCCAAAGGTACCAAAGTTTATATCCGTTTATATAAAAGTTTATCCGTAGTTTATCCGTTTATATCCGTAGTTTTTATCAGTTTATATTATAGGTTTGGTTTTTATATCCAAAGGTATCAATAATTTAATCAATTTATTAACCTTAAAAATAGTATAACAGAATATGTGCAAAAAATATGTATGTAGTCACTGTTCATACTGTAAATACAGACGGTAAAAATATAAGTATATAAAACCATGACCATTGAGGTACATGTCTCACCGCTCTTCATTAATGACATTTATAAGTTTGACTACAATTAATTGGTTTACCTTAAAAAATAGGCCCGTAACTGTAATTTCACAAACACGTGGTCTTGAACCTTTTTCTTATTTTTTATTCACTATTCAATCCAATTTTCCATTTTAAAATTTAAAACTGAATGATGTCCAAACCGCCGTCCTTCGTCCACCAGTCAGCGCCGTTCCTTCCCTCAGCCCTCATTCCGTGTTTGTATTCGTGTCTCGGACGTGTTTTGTAACTCGTATTTACCTCGGATGGAGATAGGCTTTGGGATGATTGAATCGTCCGAGTTGCGCAAGCCTGTTGTAAGCGATACCCGAGGAGGAGGAGGGGCGGGGGGCGATAAAAAGTGGATCTGGATGGCAACAATGGCGCAGGCGCACATCTCGACCTGCGCCGTGCCGCGGCCGCGCAGTTGCCTTCTAAACTCCGCTTCCGACTTCGTTCCAAAATGACGCACATTTTCTCCCTAGTTTCATGACAGGAAACCCATCCGTATTGTAAACAGAAGTATACATTACACGTTTCTTCTTTCCCACATTTTAATCTCAACTAGTTATTTTATAACCGTTCTTGTCCTTAGAATCTGAGGCTGCTTACACAATGGAGCATCTCATACAGTGCGTCCAGAATATTTTGTGCCAGACGCACGCCACACGAAAGTCCAACCAATGTTATTAAATGAAAGCTTACATTCTGGCGCGTCTTTGCGCGGTGATATATGCACTTGGGTCTGGCACATGCAGCATGTGAACCGACCGGTTGGCGTTTTGAGCTGCATGCCTTATAGCATCGGAGTCCGCGCATCTTTTATTAAGCTGGACGGCTTTAGAAATGTATCTGGTTGCATTTTAAACGAAGTTCTTTCGGAGTTCAAACTATTTCTTTGTTATAAATACTGACTATTATCAATGTTTTCTTTCCAATATGTGTGGACCCAGTGCTCTCGTTGTACATGTAACCTTCTTCAGCGATGCCTTCTTACAATTATTACACTCATAAAAAACATCTCATCCTAATCCGTCGAAATTCTGGTGCATCTAGCACATGCGTCCTGCACTTGCTAAGATGAGACAAATCTGAAAGTCAAAGGCTGGACACAATTGCCTGATCTTTCAATTCTTGATACACCCTTTTGAGGAAGGTTTTTAAAAACCTTTGACTTGTAAATGTAAATTTAATTATTACATACAGTAAAATACTTCAAAATTGCTTGAAAAATATATTAATCTAACAAAGAAAATGAAACAAAATAATCTAGTCGCACATAAGGTGAGCAAAGTTCTTAGAAGTGACGTTCAATTTAAGATCGCAATCGTATTTGTCGAAATAAATTATTTCTCTTGTTTGGTCAAACGGTCGTGTTCCTGCACGCTGTGGCACCGGTCCGCCACTCCATCAAGGCCAGGAAAAGCTGTCCAACAGATCACACGGCGGGACGAATCCGCTGATCAGAGAAAGTGCCCACAATAGCGTCGTGTCCCGGCGCAAGAATGTGTGAGGACCCTCATTTGCCTGTAATTTCCGATTCTCCATGCGAGCGCCGGCCCGACAGTTTCAATTACAGGAGACGTGTCGGATTTGCATGTCGCCCGATCTAATCGATGAGAACTCGCCGTCGGTCACGCGTGTTGCCCGTGTTAGTTTCTGGAGAACAATGACTCCTCGCCGAGCGCTGAAGAAGCATTAGCATGGCCGCGGGCCGAACGGATTACCGTGGTTTTTGTTTGAGAAGCGGCCGCTGGATGGTTTCACATCGGCGAGTGGACATCTGCCGGACTATGACCTCATCGGACCTTACAAAGCATCATAGGAGTAGATAAAAGAGTTTTTTCTTATCCACGCCAAAGACTTTCATTGTGTAATTCAGAGACCAGCGATCGATCCAAAGGCAGCTGTCCGAGACCACCCAAATGTCACGCGAATCGATCCTATCATGTACGGACCGACGTCCAATGGACTGTTTTTGTTGGAAATCTTCAATTTTCTAGGCTAGACAACTGACGTTTGTCCAAATTCTACTGAACCTCTCTTCAAATATATACACTGCTAGAGTATTATTCATGACTGATACAAATTCTTCAGAAGACGAAATGAACTTCCCACATCGTTTACAAACTACAGGAGAGAGAGAAACAAACATAAGACTAAAAACCTGTCTATGATGAGAGCTCAACTAGACTTCACAGAAATAACGTTAAACTTTAAAGCCTTGTTCAATTGCTTTTCTGCTTAACTATCTAGGTGTTCAATCTTTCTGCTAATCCGGATAGACAAAAGAAGAAAGTGAAAATACAAGTTTGTAAATCCCACCACACTTTCCCGATAATCACATGAGTATAGAGTACAAGTGTCTGTATAAGGCTCGGCTGTGCATCTGCATTGGTGATGGTGCTGCTGCAGGTTGTGGTTCATCTCTCGCCCACGCTAACAATCTGACGTGTCAGAGGTCGATGACACAACACACTCACCATAACACCAACTCACCATAACACAGTTTACAAAGAATCGTCCAAGTTATTTATTCTCTAAATCTTTAGTGTATCTGTCTCCTGTAATACTAAATCTATCTATCTTTAAAATTTAGTACCAATGTATAGTTTAAAAAATGTGTTTAAGACCCACAGTTGTAGTTGCTACAAAGTTTTCAAAAATGAATGATTAAAATGAACTCACTAGAGACTTTATGTGATGTTGCGACAAACTGTTTCTAATAGCTGTGAAATTTATTTTGGGCAATATAATGTTTATCCTTTCGGTTATCGATGAAAATTTCGATGGGTTTGTTTTCTGCATTGTTTAGACTCACATTAATATTAATTTAATATTACTATTAATTTACTAACATTAGTTTTGTCTCCGATTTGTTCATACCACAGCTTACTGTAGTTCGAGTTAGTGTTTGTAATTGATAATCAAAAAGCAACGGGATGATCTATTATTAATATTTTGGTCCACCACGGCGGATTGTAAAAGTATTTACGATCTTTTTATACTACATTATACTAACTAAAACAAGTACTAGAGGATATAAACTTGCAAGAAAAATTTCATAAAATAAAAGTAAAATAGAACATTTATTTTTTTTAATAACAGTACTATCAACACCAACCATACAAAGCCAAAACATTAAGATTGTTTGATCGAACTAAATAACCTACAATCACAGAAAACGATGGTAAGTGTTATTGCAGTTTTGATCAAATATAGCTAACATTCAAGCCAGCTCAAACACAGCTCGATCACTCTCGCAATCCCACGACCCCTATCGGCTTTCACGCTGTCACTATTTCAATATCGAAACATCCACAGACCACGGTTGGCCAACGGCACCGAGTGATGGTAACGGGCGAGCGCTGGGAAGTGCCATTGATGGTTAGGTATGTAAATGGGCCGCGTGTGAGTTCCCATTGACAATAATGGCGAGTGAAAGTCCGGGTTAATTGTGCAACCGAGCTGTGAGACCTAGTAGCGGATCAGCCGTGCTTCACATGGAATGTCCACGTCGCATCAGCATTCAGCGGCACGTTTGTCCAACCTAGATGTGAGACCTAGTAGCGGATCAGCCGTGCTTCACATGGAATGTCCACGTCGCATCAGCATTCAGCGGCACGTTTGTCCAACCTAGATGTGAGACCTAGTAGCGGATCAGCCGTGCTTCACATGGAATGTCCACGTCGCATCAGCATTCAGCGGCACGTTTGTCCAACCTAGATGTGAGACCTAGTAGCGGATCAGCCGTGCTTCACATGGAATGTCCACGTCGCATCAGCATTCAGCGGCACGTTTGTCCAACCTAGATGTGAGACCTAGTAGCGGATCAGCCGTGCTTCACATGGAATGTCCACGTCGCATCAGCATTCAGCGGCACGTTTGTCCAACCTAGATGTGAGACCTAGTAGCGGATCAGCCGTGCTTCACATGGAATGTCGACGTCGCATCAGCATTCAGCGGCACGTTTGTCCAACCGAGATGTGGAGATCTAGTAGCGAATGAGTCGTGCTTCACATGGAATGTCGACGTCGCATCAGCATTCAGCGACACGTTGACTAATGGTGACTACACGATTAAGCAATTGCTTGGCGCACTGAAAGTCATAAAAAAGTAGGGCAAAGAATTAATTAAAACCATATCGAAATATCAGAGAGAAAGGAAGATTGAACTTCTTTAGGGTTACACATAGCATAAGTTACCTCTCAGTGAGAACTATACAGAAATTGATCCGATTATTACTAAAACGTGACAATAGGGATTACCGCACGATATACTGTGTGTGAAAAGTCTCAAGAGAAGCCAAGTCCTAGCACTCGCCAGTTACATAGCGCCAGTTAACGCTGTGGTTTGGCAAGTCTGTGTGAACCCGACGATTGTCTGGGACTGCACTACTGGCTCGACTCCCGTACATTGTCATTGAAATTCAACTAAATACTTTCCCTGTCTCATAACGTTTCAATTTCATTGGTCTAATATTAATGGTTTTGCATTAACGTCTGAGAAGAGATTATTTTACTGATTAAATCTTTCACACTACTTCATAATCGGGTTGAAAATTGTTAGTTTACATTATTGTGAATAAAAACCTATAACCATTTCTAATGTATGCTTACAATAATAACCGTGATTATTTGTTTACGTACCTAACACAGTCGTAAAAAAATAAAAGAACCACATGAATATAAACAAGAAATCACTCTCCCGATCAGTAGGCCTAAACGTAGTGAAAAAATCCGTGCAGCTTGAACCACAGTTACAACGAGATCGTGGCGGAGGATATTAGAATCTGTAATAATCATAAATAATGGATTAGTATCGGCGTAGGACGATGCCCATTTCAATAAAGAAGTGAACTGATTGGTGGCTGGTTGTTCCGCCCGCGCTCAGTAGCAGGCTAACAATGCTTCACAATGTCGAAAACAATGGTTCGCTGCCTACTCGCTAACTAATTCGATGAGTACCCACCAATTTAAAAATTTACTCTTCTTACCAACGGAAATTTCTCGTCTCGACTTTGATACAATCTAAACGGTTTCTGTATTTAATATTAAAAGCCCGCAACTATACAAAAACAATCGGAAAAACATGAATTTAATTATGTGCAAATTACTTAAAATTTTGAATGTACAAAATGTCATTAAATAATATCACTCAGATCGCCTAAATTAGGCATACGATAACAGTCACTTTACTAGGCACTTTAAATTATTTCACGTCATCTGATTATTTCAAATTTCCCCATCAAACATGTGCACTTATTCTTATACGTAGACCTGAGGCTACTGAAACTACGAGGGTATTTTAAAGAATATTTATTTTTTAAGTAATATTTTTGGAGTGTTTAATGAATCAAGGGCGAGTGTGATGGACGTACTGGATTTTAAGACATGTAGCTGACATTTAGTTACCGACTCATTTGCCAGAATCAAGAATAATTCGCCAAACGATCAAAGGCAATTGGGTCCAGAATCATACTATAAAACATTGACTCGTTAGTGTGACCAGGATGTAACTACAAAATTCACAAAGGTACTAATTGTGATTAAATTAATGTATTGAAATCACAAAAATGGTTAATATAAGTCGCGATAAAATTACAAGATTTATAAATAAAACCATTTCCAATTACTATAGCAGTGAGCCGTAAATAAAGTTACCTAACAGTGTGTGAAAATCCCTCGAGAAACTGGTTGTTGCGAAGCTATGAGAACTGATAACCAGTACAACGAGATCGGTTATGTATTACATCAGGTAAACCTCCTATTTTTATGTATAATGTTTAAAAAACCATTTGCCTAAACAGTTTGATTGACTTAAAAACTCAATTTAGACGATAAAGGAAATAGTTTAGGCCCTGGTAGTACCTAGTAAAATATGTTATAGACCACAAAAACACCAAAATGATTGGAGGAACTCGTATCCTAATCCATAACATACTTTTTCGGGTACAGTACATAATGGAAATAGAAACGATCTTGATAAAATACCCTAAGAATCTGTAAAGTAAAAAATGTTCTGTTACAAAAAACTGAATGAAATCCAAATCCTACTGACTGCACCTAAAAAGCCCGATGACCGCACATTTCTATGAGAGGATTAAGAGGCAAAACACGCGGATGACGACGCCGGCAGATGTGCGGCGAACATTTGGTAGTGGCTCGACGCCATCTGGTGGTGGACCGTGGGACTGTGCTTCCATCTGCATCACAAAAACCGGCACCCTCTCCTCGGCGGGGGGCGAGCCGCGTTGTGATAGGAGCTATCAGGCCGCCACGCGACCCCGGCAGGTGCATCTCTTCACCCACCTACTAATTTCCCAGATTTATTAGCGAATTTCCCATATGGAAGAAGCCATTACAGGTCTAATGGCAAGATCTAAGCCCGGGACTAAGTTACTTTTTTCGTTTTGAGGTGCCTCGAGACAAAAAATAGCCATAAAAATTTTATATGTACCTATTTTATATCTGTGGGTTTGTGTCTGAACACGATAACTCTCTTAAAATGGTCTGATCGAGGTTTATATGAAAACGCAAAAAAACTTTTTGTAGTACAAATCCTCCCCTCTTCAAACTTCCCGTTCAGATTGACCGATACATCTGGATTACGAACTCATCCCAGTAAATGTAGGAATTCACGTCTCTATCAAATGTGAGACGTGTACATTTACTCAAACAAATTCTTCATCCTGACATATCTGTCAATCTGAACGGTAAGTTTTAGGAGGGGAATTTGTACCCCAAAAATGTTTTTTGCCTTTTCATGGATTTTTTAAATTTCTAATTTTATATTTTACCATTAGAATCAGATTATAAACAAACTACACAGTTTAGTATTTTTTGTTTTGCCCCATCTCCAATGCTTATTGAGATACAATATGTAAAAAACTGAATACAGTTAAGTTGTATTTTGAGGCCCAATGTTTGATAAGAAAAAAATAATATTTCACTTATTAACCAATATATTTTTAAGAAAATTGGTACTGTATTTAGCTTCATGTGGTTGAGATCCATCTATTTATGATTAAAAATCGTAGTTGAAGTGTTTATCGAAATTCACTGAGTACGCAGGTCTGTTGCGACGGAAGTATTTCTGTCATTTTCGAACAGGTCGTTGAATGAACACCATAACCTAAATATAATATTTCTCAAAAGGATTTTAAATGTAACCATTGTATACTGTATGTGCAAATACCAATAATACATTAAAAAATCTCATACGTATAAAATCTCCATAAATTGTTAAGTTTTTTCCGGTTTGGCTTACTATATATAAAAGTATGATTCACATACGTGATACACCAGCCCAACCACAAAATGGGTATTTTGAGGTACACATCGTACCCTCAATATGAGTGAAGGGCGAGTGATGGATTTCATATCATAATCTTTAGCTATGATACTGAATCTAATCTAATAAAATGTTTGTATTTACTTCCTTGTGGGAAATAGGTTAGATCATAGATATGTCTAAAAGGATTTTTTTGGTTGTTCTTCTAAATAGCTGTTCTTATTCTTATATATCAAAATTTCAATACAATAGCTCTAGTAGTTTCAGTGGAACCCTGTTTCAATTTTCATATTAAAATTTCCAACCCCCCTCCCAGATATAGGACATATATCCATGTCAAAAAGCTGAATCATTTTCCAGGATAATTAATAAATAGCCCAATGAGCAACTAGGTTCAGTATTATAGTCAAGTACGTGTCCAGAATTCTACATTATTTGGAATGAGAATATTAATTCAAAATGTTGCTTCCCGAATTACAAGGATTCACACGATTTGTTGGCTAACTGCTTCCGCAATAAACTACGTACTGTATACGGGAATAAAGAAATTTGACGTTACGATTTCAATGAAGCATCACTATCTCAGATTCTAAGGTTTTTACTAACCAAGGCGACCGACCTTAACAAACTAAAAAAAGAATTCTCTCGTGTTCAACACACGACTTCTACATAAATAAGCATGAATTAAATTACACGCTATCACAACCTCCAAATAAACAACCAAAGCACCCGACAAAAACGTCTAACAAAGTAATAAGAGACCCGACGGAGCGTGCAGATGCACAGCGCACACAGAAAAGAGGTAAACAGTCTTTGAGGCAAGAGACAAAGCGGACGCGGCGACCGTAAAGGTAAGAATAACAAATGAAGTGAGCTGGGGGGGAGGGGGGTAATTGGGGGGAACAGTTCCCACGTCACGCCAAGTGATCACCCCCTTTGTGCGGGGGTGGGGGTGGGGGCCCGCATACGCGCGGCGGACGACGGCATCCGCAAACGGCGAGTTTCGGCGTGGGTTATCAACCCTTGGGATATCTCGAGTGTTTCTACGGTGAGAACGGGAGGTGGGAGCTTGAGGTGGTCCGTGAGAATTACTCGAGACTTGCACGGCTGCTGAGGGTGGGACAGCGAAGAAAGGCTTAAAAACATCACTAACCTCCCTGAAAATAAAAAATCCTATCCACTTCCCACTAGACTGGAATTCTCATTAGTAGAGCTTTGAGAGTTTTGCTTCCTTAAGCCCTGGAGAATAAATGAAAGTAAAACAAAAAGTTTAATTATTCAGGCCCCGCCTAAAACACAACAAATCTTTGGAAATTTTCGGTAGCCTGACGTTTTGTAAGAAGCAGGATATTAGGATTCTGTCCCTCAGTAAGGAAGTCAATTTTGTAACAGACTGGCTACTTCATTGTCGTAAAAAGGCTCTTGAGGTGTTAAATCGATGTTTTTTGATGAAATGATTAAGTAGGGAAATTAGATATTAATTTCATCTATAAAAAATATTCATAATTATTAATTTATCAGATGAAATTACTTTGAAATGACTTTTCTAAAAATTAATAAAACTAAATCAATTATATTTCAGGAGGGTGCAAATAAGAGAGGAGTACCGGTATATACAATAACTAAACATCCCCATTGTTTTTTAATATCTATCAATAATTAAGTAATGTAATGGAAACAGTAATGGAAAACACAGCTTCACATTGTTTAAACTGTGCTAAAATCCAATATGGCGGCTCTAATGAACACACGCTTCTTAAGAGAACTGGGCACGTTTTCCGGTATGTGATGGCGCAGGGCGACCCAGCCGTCCAAACATGCGGAAATCCTGATTCGTGTTTACGTTCTGAGTGACAAAGGATTACCATGATACATGTAAATATATTTAAAAAAACATCATAACACCACCGGAAGGTAACCGATCATTTAGATATAGAAATTTTGAACTCTCATACTTCGTACGTGATAAAATAAAATTCCACGATTACGTCACGCAAAACACGATGACCGACAAGACCGTTTGATCCCGCGGTGTTGTATCGCAGCTTATTGTCGGCCGTCAATATTAACTGTAATGACCGGCGGGTTCGGCGTCCGTCCCGGCCACAATGCTGTTTGTATCTGGCTCCCGCGGACATGGACATGCTTTGTGGTCGATAGCTCTCGAGACGCTGCAGCTCGGTGTAGTGGTGGAGTGGTCTGTTCCTCTGTTCCTCGTGCCAGCTCGACACGAGGAACACAGGAACAGAGATACGTCACGTCACTGTGAGACTACTGTACTGAATAACATTTTATCTTTTTTGAAATGGATATGTCTTTGGAGGAGGGGGTGTTAACTATTCCAAGTCACACAAAAATTGTAACGGAAATTACGTCATATGATTATTGGGACGTTGTTTAAAAGAACTGAAATATTCCCTTTATAGACGTATCCAATATCAATTATCTAAGCTATATATCCCTAAGAGGAGTAGGTGAAATAGATAGAAATAGAACCGACGATCTACTAAGTTTGACGCCATGAATACGTATGCCTGAACGAAATTTAAACACACCACTAAAAGATTTCTGTTTGATATTGTGTATAATTCATTTTCAAGGCCTGTGTAAATATACGGAAGTTATTTAACTTGTGTAACTCGGGACACGTACTGTATTAAGTGTTATCCTAAAGATCTTGAATTGATGGCGATGTGTTTAGTTTTCAACCAATGACCGTTTAGCCACAATGTGGAATCTTCAAGGGTTGTAAATTTGTTTACAGCAATCTATCGTTATATCAATCAAGGCGTGTTACAGAGGAAACGGAACACTGTCATCGAGACAGTTCTGTTCAGACTACGTTGTTTTAAATTCATTACGTGTGTGTTTCACTTCATACAATTTCCAGCCAGTCGTCCTTTAATAAGATAACTTCAACGGACGTGTTGTAAATTTAAATACATTTCGAATCTGTGTTGCACTTGACCACTATACAGTATACTAGAGGTTGTAGTTGTACTCACTTGCAGTGGGACTCGCCCCGCGGCGACGACACGCAGGCGCCCCCATTCTTGCAGGGGTTCGGTGAACAAGACACAAATCCTGAAACAGAGGCGAACATCGTGTCAACTCAGCTTAGAAAAATGACGTGCCGTTTTGGACAGCAAATCGTTAGTAAAACCTGACGGTTATACAATTATTGTATGGGAAAGAGAGGAATAGGGGTGAGAAATTTTGGACAGGAACATACTCCCAGACTACGATAGTTTTACACTTTTACAAAAACAACTAAACCAACTGACAGGATGAGCCCCCACGGGGCCCTTGCCGTTACAAATTGTAAAATTATAGTGAACGATCTTTTAACTCGGTAAAACTTCAAGCCTCGCGAGTATGGTACCATTTTACCAGACATCGCTCCAGAATGGACACGATGTAAACTATTCCTCAAAGGATGGGGAAATACTGGACTTTCAAGCTTCGCCAAGTCAAAGTCATAAACACCACTAAAAGATTTCTGTTTGATATTGTGTATAATTCATTTTCAAGGCCTGTGTAAATATACGGAAGTTATTTACCTTGTGTAACTCGGGACACGTACTGTATTAAGTGTTATCCTAAAGATCTTGAATTGATGGTGATGTGTTTAGTTTTCAACCAATGACCGTTTAGCCACAATGTGGAATCTTCAAGGGTTGTGAATTTGTTTACATCAATCTAACGTCCTATCAATCAAGGCGTGTTACAGAGAAAACAATGTCATCGAGACAGTTCTGTTCAGACTACGTTGTTTTAAATGCATTACGTGCGTGTTTCACTTCATACAATTTTCAGCCAGTCGGCCTTTTATATTAAGATAACTTCAAAGGACGTGTAGTAAATTTAAATACATTTCGAATCTGTGTTGCACTTGACCACTATACAGTATACTAGAGATTGTAGTTGTACTCACTTGCAGTGGGACTCGCCCCGCGGCGACGACACGCAGGCGCCCCCATTCTTGCAGGGGTTCGGTGAACAAGACACAAATCCTGAAACAGAGGCGAACATCGTGTCAACTCAGCTTAGAAAAATGACGTGCCGTTTTGGACAGCAAATCGTTAGTAAAACCTGACGGTTATACAATTATTGTATGGGAAAGAGAGGAATAGGGGTGAGAAATTTTGGACAGGAACATACTCCCAGACTACGATAGTTTTACACTTTTACAAAAACAACTAAACCAACTGACAGGATGAGCCCCCACGGGGCCCTTGCCGTTACAAATTGTAAAATTATAGTGAACGATCTTTTAACTCGGTAAAACTTCAAACCTCGAGTAAGGTACCATTTTACCAGACATCGCTCCAGAATGGACACGATGTAAACTATTCCTCAAAGGATGGGGAAATACTGGACTTTCAAGCTTGGCCAAGTCAAAGTCAAAGTCAACAACCGGTACAACTTTTGATAAACTTGACCATATGAGATCAAGGGATCATTGAAGTCTACCATCTTTCGAGAGTACTTTCTCTTCAACCCTACAGACCGATCACTCCGTCCCAGACATCTTCCCAAAATTAATGTAATATTAATTATATAAACTACTTTCACTTCTAAGGGATCGGATCGTACATCCAGATCTCGAAACTTGACTATAATTTTCAGCTGCAAAAATTCAAGTCCATCCTATGCTCAGTTTAGGAGAAACTTGAATATATGCTTTGTTCTTCTTTCATACAAAAAAAGCGCATTTGACGTTCATATTTTTAAGACATATTTTCCTTGTTATTACAGTATACATTTTATTAATGTTTTATTTTCAGCGTTGTGTACAATCGTTTTATTTACTCGTGACAACACAATAATTGTAATTAAGTGATTGTTTAATTTTTAATTATGAGTGACAACTGTACTCGTGCAAAAATAAGTAAGCTAATAGAGAATTTTAATTTGATCAGGCTCATGCTTTAAGGAAAGCAAGTCCCTGCAGAGGAAAAGGTAACATTACATACATAATAATATCAATGGAAATTACAGACAACTAAAGAACTACTAAAACATAAAAAATTATTTTTAATGCTGCCAATTACTTCATGACCATTTGACTTTTTTGTAACGAGAGCTACGTGCTATAGTTTAGCAATAGCGTTATAACCGCATTTTGTCTACCTTAGAAATCAATAGGTGCAGAAGTGTGAGAAAAACCAAACATTTCAGTTCCCATGGCGTGATACAGAAATGCTGCGTAGTCAAACGCAGTGGACAGCGGGTTATTGTTATCGTTCTGCTGATACTGTCGTACTGGCATACAATGGACGAATTTGATCGGAAATCTTCCAACAGGGTGTCATAGACGAATCGGGTTTCAACTACGAAATAAGAAACTGTTCTACGCTGAGACGACGAACACGCTCCCCTCTACAAAAATTACGCTTAAGAGTCTGCATCAGTGGTAGCCATCTTGAATTTTAGTCCCGTAAGAGCAATATTAAATTCTGGTGGAACATACTTTCACTTTGGCGTGTGTAGTGGCGTTAATTATCAAAGTATCAATGTAAAGCTTTGGAAATACATTGATGAGATGTGGCTCAAGGGCATGACCGTTTCATTATGTTCAATATGTTCTAACATTTAACTTGATATAAAAACAAAAATCCAGGAATATTTTACAAAATAAAAAGTTCTGTAAGGTGGTGCCTGGAGGACTGTAATACCTTTAATTGAATCTTCCGTAATTTATAAATTAAATTATAAGAATTTACAAGTTTGGGACTAAAACAAGATTCGATGCAGACTATAAAGTAATCTATTTATAATTTTAATATTATTTATGGAAATTTAATTTGCTCGGATAGAATAATACATGTATTATAAAAATTATTTGAAAAATTTAAAACACATTTATTACTCACATGAAAACATTTGTTGTGACATGACATGTGGTTTAATAAAACAAAAATTTTAATACACCATAATTAATATTTAAACACGCGACCATCATTTACTAGGCTAACATGCCGTTGGATCATCAAAAAATAGTGATCTTAAGTGTTTTAGCCAATATTTTTTATCATTTACTGTTTAACTATCCATACAGTTATTATTAGCTGTTGCCAACTGATTTTGATATACAATGGGGATTGAAAGCAAAAGAGAAATTTAATTTACTTATTAATTGGTTTGTTACAGTGCTTCAAGCAAAAAATGAAAATTTCTTTCAAATCACAAACAAGATTTGGAAAACTTTCTTTTATTTCGCACAGTATGTTACCCTTAAGTTTTTACAAATTGTTTAGTAACCTGATAATTTTACATTTATTACATACATAAAGAAATATTTATGAAAAACTCTATTCACATATTGTTCTTTGCCGTCTTCATCAAGAACTGTAAATTTATAAACAGCTGTTGGTGGCATTGTTTACATTTGCTCCATAAGTAATGTTAAATTAGATTTTAACTTAATATTCAAGAAAACAAATTTTCCTAAAATATAGAACTTATTTTCTACAAATAGAAAAATTTAAAAAATTGTGTAGAGGACTGTAAATTTAATTTGAATCGTAATTTAATGATAAACAATATACAATGAATGGATTAGGCCCAGAAAACCGAAAAAGATAAATGAAAATGGCAGACTCTTAAGTAAATGAAAATATTTTATAATTTTGCAATATAAATTATTGGATAGTTCGGGATTTTGATAATTTAATATTTACACTACATCCCTATGTGTTTTTGGTGCTTTGACTGTTACCTCTCTCCATAGAAGCTTGTCTTTTGTTTCAGATTCTTGACATGTCTTTAATCGCCGTACTCTTAGAGATAATCATAAGACGAAATCGATGTGAAATTGGTTCTGAATTATCTACGAAAAACTAAATACCGTAGAAAGTTTTGGGAACTGGTGAAACAAAATACATCATCTATTGTGCTCGTCCGTCTCATCAACACTCTCTACAAAACCAAAACCATCCGTTGTGAACGAGCTAATTTCGCCGCTTATTTGTTCAATCCATCAGCGCGTTTTCTCAACGGCAAAGCGGAGCGGAAGTACAAATCGGCGGGAATTCATTAACGATCGGCGCCGTGAGAAACCGCCAGTAGGTCGGCCGCAGCTACAGCTGTGGTGTGTGTTCCCGGACACGTCACATTTCCCCGGCGAGCAGGGGAATTCTCCCCGAGGTAGGGGAAACTTTGTGCGAAGTTCTTACAGACGGCCAACTTGTATGAGAATTCACCACTGGATACATTAAGATATTAAAGTAGCTCATCACTTCAGACTCTTAAAAACAGTTGCTTTTTGGTTCAGTCTCATAACGATACAAAGTATTAATGACTTCTTCTTTTTGCTTAAAAGGATAAGACTTTATTAGAAAGACCCGAACAGATAATTAGATTAGAGGAAGAATCATCAGACTATCTGGATCGAGACTAATAACCTGCAGGATATTTTATTACTTTAACTTTGCAATAAAACCGAATCATATAAAAAAAATGTTCTAAGAGAAAAGTAAAGTGACAATAGTTTTTATAGCGAAACCACGTAAACGGGGATTCTATTTTGATGCACCGGGAGTAAAAGGGAAATCACGACCCATTAACGAGTAAATTGTACCAATCAGTTTGGCAAGCCTGAGTGGGCCGAGCCAACGTGACGCTGAGTAATGCTCGGCTACCTAGAGTGATAATCGCCGTCAAAACACTGTTTATTTTATAAATGCTGGAGGTAATGGCGGGAGATTTGTGGCCGAGAGTGCCGCCTACCGGGGGCTTGATGAATCACGAGCCGGCTAATGGCGGTCGATAATGAGAACTGAACGGCGAACGCGCTACTTCGTACACCGACAGTTTCACCGGTTGAAGGGGTTCGTTCTGGGAACTTTGGGGATTAAAATGTGTAACATTGTGTGGCGGTAATTGAGAGCTGCCAAGGGAGGTTCCCTGGCATTCTACAGTTGACTGGGCAAGAAGGTGAATCCAAAGGCATTTTGGTTCCAGATCGAACCAGAACTGATGATTAACCTACATGAACAGAGCCTTGCCATAGACATGCGTAGTCAGCTTTGCTGGAACCTTATGGATCATAAGTCACTAATGTTGTGTTTAATATTTATGGCGTCCTTTTGTGAGGAGAGATGTGTTTGATAACTGAGACTCCGGAAACCTCTCAATGCTAAACCATAAAAAATACTAATATCTCCTCCCTGCGTAATGGATATCAACTAAGTTATAAGAAACCATAATTTTGAACAAAAGTATCAACGGTTTCCTGAATTACGTTCGTTCAAGTCACCGATCACAGAAAGGAATTATTGTTAAACGTTGTCATATTTTTTATAAATTTCCGATTGGTTTAATGTAATGTGTATATTGTCACTATGGGAAACAAGTACACACTGTCACTCATCCTGACTGTGATTTCCCCAACAGTACGCTAACATCGACAATACATAGTCTTCACACTAAGAACGTTCGGCATTAAATGTTCCAGCTCAATGGAGCTTTAAATTCTCCTTGAACTAATGAATGCCACGTTTAATTGCTGCCAAGGTCGAACTACACACACAAACACACACACACAACCTATACTGCTTCTCCTTCAAACTTCGTTCAACTGTAGTAGGCTATAAACATTCCTTTTCATTGTCATCATCTTACTATTCATCAAACCAAATTACTCTTACGTGTCGGCCCGGTAACCAACCCGTTTATTTAATTTAATTGTTAATTTGTTAAGTTAATGTAATCTTGGTTGTCTAGGCCAACAAAAGATGAAATATATACTTTATCTCAGAAAAAATAATTATCACGTAATAGTACATGATGATCGACAAGTAATGTTTATACTGTTTTATAATAAAAATGCAACAAATTTTTTTTTATTTCCTTACACATGCAATATTAAACAGCGCAAAGAAAGTACTGCATAAATCATATAATCCATTAGTGTGTGATCCATTCACCACGCGGCTGAAGGATAAGATTTAACATTGTCGCCTGATATATCTGTTTATGATTATTAGGTGACCGGTAAAGCTGTCAACAAACTAACATAATTGTTATGGGGCAAAAAACAAAATATGCCGCCACTGATGGAGATCATTAAATTGCCCATTAATGGGACGAATTTTATCGAAAAGACGACACGGGGCCAGTATCTCAAATTCCCCAACAACCACAACCATGGTTCCCGGCTGACCAATGGCCACAGCCACAGCACACTACCTGGCTGATGGATGGGCGGGGAGGGGGAGGGACTGCAGGAAGACTGGACGGTGGGAAAGCATTCCAAGTCGCAGGACTTTCACCTCGGTGGCCCAGGCCCGGGCTAGCCTCCCGACGTCCCACAACCACCAGACTGCAGTACGAGAATAACGACCTCGTTACGTTAGGTGATCGGACAATCGACTCCTCAGGACGATTAAATATAGTTTTTGATGATTTTGAAGCCCCATGCCATCGGGTCGAAAATGTTAAAAATCTTTTTCGTCATAGGCCTTACTGCTTCAAAAACAGCTGTGTTTTACTTACATGTTTTGAAGAGGAAAAGTTGTTCTCTTTTTTATACTGATTTTGGAAAAAATATTCATCTTCAAATATGTATATAGTAATTGTAATGAAAATAAAGTTATTTTTCGTTGTTATGTTGGTGCCTCTGCGTCAGGTTGAGTAGCGAGACTATGTCCGTTTTGTTTATTTTTGTTTTTCAGTTAACTTCTTTTGTTTTTGACGTGTTCTAATGTAAAAATATGGTTGTTCAGAAGTGTGAATTAAATAAAAATTTATCAAATATTTCTGTACTCCCTTAGGGTAAAAAATAGTACAGAATTTTGTTGATAAATTTTTATTTAATTCACACTTCTGAACAATCATATTTTTACATTAGAACACGTCAAAAACAACAGAAGTAAACTGAAAAACATAAACAAAAACAAACAAAACGGACATAGTCTCGCTACTCAACCGGACGCAAAGGCACCAACATAACAACGAAAAATAACTTTACTTTCATTACAATTACTATATACACATTTGAAGATGAATTTTTTTTCCAAAATCAGTATATTTTCCTAAGACAAAACCTATTATTATTATGATTTTTTGCATCCTAGGCCGCAAAATATTATCTCTCTATATAAAAATGAATGTATGTCCTTGGTGCGTTCCCAAACTAGTGTCCGGGAAGGTTTTAGCGAAAACATTTTTCGAAAACTCCATAAGTTTCCATTTTATGGAGTTTTAAAGGTCTAATGCTAACCTTAAGGGTAGTAAGTTTGTTTACAAATGTTCTACAATCAAAACATTTGTTTTCTTAAGCTACAGCTTTTGATCCTAGTGATGAAATATACTATTATTCATCCGACAATTTACGTGTGGTCCAGTTTATCGAAAAAATTCAATTAACAAATTAAACATGTAAAATTTAATTCCCTAGATATTCCCTTGTCTATTTGTCTACATCTATAATTTGGCAGCTTAAAAATATTTTTACGACTAATGAGTGGTCAGTAGTTTTGTCACAAAATTAACATTTTTCTCGTGAGACTGTAATCTAAGATGCTGCAG
Organism: Nephotettix cincticeps; assembly: GCA_023375725.1. Lineage (NCBI taxonomy): Eukaryota > Metazoa > Arthropoda > Insecta > Hemiptera > Cicadellidae > Nephotettix > Nephotettix cincticeps. Next base: position 411,122 of record JAGISJ010000012.1, read on the forward strand.
ACTCTCTAGTCATGATTGAAACAAAATCCACACCACCAAGACTCCCGTCTAAGAGCCAAATATATCGTAGTAAAATTTCTTAAACTTGAATGTTAATTCTATTGTAACATATACATCGCAAAATTACGTCTAAAGGAAATTGAACTTGTCATAGGGCCCCGATCTTGCAGAGTATTTTAACCCTGATTGAGTAAACTGATGATTTTATAAAGTGAAGTGATGCTTTTTGAACATGAGTGAATGATGATAGAGTTGATTTTTTTTATGAAAACATCCAACCATATCCCATTCGAACAGGCAAGTGCAAGCAAGTGTTGTTACTTCTCATTTAACCTCCACAAGGCAAGAAACTTTTAAAATCTATTTTCTTAGCAATTAGCTTTTACGAGTCTTATTATCCATCATCGTGAGTCTAGGGCCTGTGTTGTGAATTAAAACCCGCCAGGTACAATAGTGACATACAGTGAGTCACATAGGTTACCCAGAGGTGACTCGCTCATGACCTGAATATTGAGTAGCCTGCCACTGGTTTCGAATCAGCAACCTTTGACTTACTGGGCTAGCGCGTTACTCTTGAAATAAATGTCGGTGTTGACTGTAATTCTTAATTAATTGGGATCGGACCGTTTCCTATAAAAACTAGTGGATTGTTAATCGACAGTAAGATGTCTCCGACAAGAAAGACACTGAAGACTACCAGAATGGCTGGGATCGACGAAACAAGAGACACAACGGAGTTGTAAGTGAGTGTTGTCTAGCTGACAGTTGATCAGCTGATCCAATAGACGCTGACATGAGAGGAGCGGATGTCATGTAATCAGACCACGGCTCTGTAACCGGTCGCTTCCTGTTTAGCCGCGGCGTGCTGTACTGTTCGCCGTGATACTGATGCAGTCAACCGAGGAAACTATCCAACCTGCACTGCAGCACAGACTGTAATAGATGTCCAACAAGCTTGACTCATCTATCACTGGAACATAACCACATTGATGACGACCGGTTGTCTGTGATTGGCTAGTTCTTTTACTAGTGAAAGTTTAAAGTACCCACTTCTGACAACAATAAATTTTGACGCAGCAACATAAATGGAAACAAAACGGTTCATCTCATGTCAGCTGATTCTATTCAGTTTTCCCCACGTATATTTATTTGATTTATTATTTAAAAAACATGTTACAATGATTAAGAAAACATGGAAAATGTTTCTATGTATTGACCATCGACCTGTGCGCAAGGAAAGAGTCCTTGAAGGTAGTTCATACTTTTATTCACTCCCACTTGACCAATAAAAAACTAAATAAAATAATGAATCTAAAAGTAAACGAAACAGTAATAGCCGCATAAAATGCAGCGTGAAAATGAAGTGTATCAGGGATCAGATAATCAATAATCTAATCTTATCATCAAACATCCGAAACCCTGACAGATCTAAGAAATCTGAACCGGTTTGAATTGTTGGTCCATATCATTTATAAAGCCTTAAAATTAGAACATTCCAAATTTCTTATGTCGGGGAATCTTACAAAAAAATATTTGAACTTGTAGTAGGTCCTAAAGGGACATGCATAAGAAATTGTATACCTACTTTTGAAATAAAATGTCTTACGTATTATTTTAATATGAATTTAAGCATAGAATTATTCTGTTTAACTAAGGTTATAAAAATATTTTTTAATCCCAGTTAAACAAAATGAAGCATGTCTATCAAACTTAAGACAGCAAACTTTTCACATTAGGCCCATTGATTATTGTTACTCCACATATAGCATTCAACAAAATCACACTCGAAACTCAATAGACCTACACAATCTTATATAGAGGAAGGAGGGGAAGAAGAAACATCAGCCGGGGCTGCAACACGTGGGCCCAAAACCGGTTTGGACCCAGGGGCAGGTTCACTCCCCTTGGGCCTCACCTGGTCCGATTGAACCACGAACAATGAGCTATAGCACAGGCGACCCTCCGCGAACTGCCCGGACCCTCGGTCTTGAAAAGAAGGGCTGCACCGGCCACACCCCGGCGAACTGTGACAGAACGTCGGTAGGACAACGCACTCAATTTAGTCTTGTAGACTTCAGTAACAATGTGAATTATTTGACGTTGTGACTTTCAAAAGGTTCAAAATCCATGACCAATGTAAATAAACTAATAATAGCTATATTGAATTTTACTAGTGGTTATTTCTTTATGTCAAATCACTTTAATAGACCACATATTCAGAGAAAATGTGAACGATTTACGAAAAACGTCCACAGCTGGGCTTAGAGGGCTGAGGAGAGAGCTTTATTTCAAGAGGGCGTAGGTAAGATTTAAAGTACTTTCTCCAAAAGGCGTGGAATACTGAAGTTACATGAAGTGAGTTCTCTTGTTTTACGGAGAAGCGTTTCAAAAAACAAGTTTAACTTTATAGAAACACGTGTATATACAAACAATTGAGATAAGACCCATTTAGGATTATTTGGAGAATAAAATGTAAAGACAACACATAAATATCACAGTTCAAGGAAATGTACACTTTATACTTTTAACTGAAATAGCGACCTACCCAGGTAGGTATTTTAAGCCAAGTATGAATGAGGAATGAATGTAGGATGATTGTGGCGCGATCTTGTAGTCTTGTTACTGACTAAGGCTGACATGTTCCTTAGACAGGACTGTTAATTAATAGCCTGTTAATTAACTGTTAATAGACTGTTAATTAATTGTTGTACAGATGTACAACAATGCAGAGTCTGATTGTTGACTGATGTTACACAGAAGCACAAACTGTTACGTGCTCTCCCCTACTCTAACCGATTCGCATAAGCCTAAGTATATTGATACCATAATAATTTATATTGATAACTAATTTTTCCATTAAACAGTTAGTAAAATATTATTATAGTTTATTTTTAAAAACTACACCAAATGATCTCCCAGTCGATCTTATAGTAATGGGTTGAGTTTCAAAAATAGTTTCCCACTTTCATAACAAGAACTTAATTACATCGAGTGGATCAATACCACGTGGCTCATTGAAAAAGGGTGAACATAACAGATGTGACACCGTGTGAAAGCAGCGCGTCACGACACCAGCGCCGCGGCGGCGACACCAGCAATCACGGTCAACAATAGAGCAACAAGTCGCCTGGACGTTACCATGGTAACCAACAGCTGCGCCTCCAACTCGCGCTGTGATTGGTGCGTTCCGACAGCTGTGCACACTGCTACCAACTACGCCGCACTACCGTCTGTTCCGAAAACATCCACTAATGCAACCGTAACTATAGCACTTTTGGCCGTTACGATAATTTAGAACAGATGGTGTTTTAGTCATCGTGCGTTTTACTTGCTAATTACTCTCGTCCGGTTTTTGGCCACCAAAGCATGACCGGCAGCACACCTGCGATGGCCCAAGTGTTTGCTATTCCAAAACCTTATTTTAAGGGTCTAAAAATCTTTACTACAATTCAGTTGTACATTACTAACACACACGTATTAATTATAATTAACTTTGACTGCTGAATTCTTCTACCTCGATCAAAATGTGAAGAGTAACACCTTCTAATTACGTACTAACACTACTATCGTGAAAGAAAATAGAGTAAAAACCAGTACTGTATTTAAAAATTTTATATGTTTAGTAAACAGAATCAGAAAACTCGCTATAAATAAAAACTTGAGTTTCGTTTGTAGATTGCTTAGAATTATGATAATTTTGGTTATTTTAAATCGTTAACACAAGTGATTTAACATTTAAAAAAATCAGCTGTCAAAGTTAAAATCTGTATCAGTTTTTAAACGTCGATCAATATTTTGAAAACTATTTCAAAATCAACTAAAGGATGTTAAATGTTATCAAACTCAGGACAAATTTGACAAATGATACAGATTTTCTAATTTCAAGGTAATTCTAAATAACAGCAGGCCTAATTGAGCTGAGATTTTTTTATTTATTTGATTGCCATTTGAAGTAAATATTTAGTCATACGGTAATAATAAGTGCTTTACAATTACAACACAAATAATACACACAATAAATCTGAAACATATTAATATGAACACCACAGAGGGAAAAACACATCGAACTAATTGAATTGACTACAGGAATTCCATTTTGATCAACGACTGATCAACATCATTAGTAACTGAGCATCTTATTTTTTTACTTTGGAAGTAATAGTCATCCATTCAGTGATAACAGCAAAATCAATTAACAACAGAATCCATTAGATCCAAACCAGAATCCAGTCCAGGCAAAACTAAATTACAATTTTAACACACCGTAAGTAAAATTTACAATCAGCATTATTTAATTTCCCAAATACATAAGAGACAACAGCAAAGCTCTATCACAACGCAGAGACAGGACCCTCTATTAGAAGTTGTAACCGGTAGAATACAACATATTCGAGAAGTGAAAATAGGACTTGGAATATACAGAACAGACAGTTACCATTCAATTGTCAAATTATTACCGTATGACATGAGTACAACGACAAAACCTTGATTATTTTATCTTGAAACCGTTTATCCTATAAACATCCAAAGCACCCTCTAAAGTTACTTAGGTCAAAATACCTGGACAGATACCATTTCAGTAATTAACTACTCTAACGAACTACTGTAACTCAACAATCATAAATACGACCTCAAGTAGGGCTAATACGGCAGAAAAGGTATGACTAAATCATCAATTAATATAAAGACACAACAAAACACAAAATAAGCAAATACTTGTAACGTAATAAATGCAGTCCGGTATTCACCAAGTACAGTAACAGCTGCGAAGTTAAGTCACTATCTGTGTTGACAGATCAAAGTTTAAGTCCACAGCTGAGTAACGTGATACGCTATCAAACACTGCATTGTATCGCTTGGCCTGAGGTAACGCAATGTGTGATACTTCACACATCGCAATATACAGGCACACCTGGCCTTAACATGTTGTGTAACATTTAATTAACCTTAGATGGAGTGGACACCATCATGCAAGATGCTATAACAGGAAAGAACCGCTTGTAACAATAAATATCAACGCATTCATGTCGATTATTACCTTATTAGCTTAAAAATTATGACTGGAAGTAAATTTTAAACCAGGGAAAGTAATGACATGAGTACAACGACAAAACCTTGATTATTTTATCTTGAAACCGTTTATCCTATAAAAACATCCAAAGCACCCTCTAAAGTTACTTAGGTCAAAATACCTGGACAGATACCATTTCAGTAATTAACTACTCTAACGAACTACTGTAACTCAACAATCATAAATACGACCTCAAGTAGGGCTAATACGGCAGAAAAAGGTATGACTAAAACATCAATTAATATAAAGACACAACAAAACACAAAATAAGCAAATACTTGTAACGTAATAAATGCAGTCCGGTATTCACCAAGTACAGTAACAGCTGCGAAGTTAAGTCACTATCTGTGTTGACAGATCAAAGTTTAAGTCCACAGCTGAGTAACGTGATACGCTATCAAACACTGCATTGTATCGCTTGGCCTGAGGTAACGCAATGTGTGATACTTCACACATCGCAATATACAGGCACACCTGGCCTTAACATGTTGTGTAACATTTAATTAACCTTAGATGGAGTGGACACCATCATGCAAGATGCTATAACAGGAAAGAACCGCTTGTAACAATAAATATCAACGCATTCATGTCGATTATTACCTTATTAGCTTAAAAATTATGACTGGAAGTAAATTTTAAACCAGGGAAAGTAAATTTAATTGAGCTGTCTTATTTAGGAAAGTAGGGGGGAATGAACAATTGATGAAAAGTTCATTCTTCACACATATTCTTGGTAAATTAGTACTGAAGATAAAAACAACATTGTTAAACTGACAACCAGCAGGGCCTACCTAATTTTAAACTAATGTAGAGCTTCTTTCGAAAATGTCCAAATTCAACCGATATAAGGTACCGCAAGGTATCAGGTATCGTATTAATCGTTACTAAAATAAAAATAAATTAGGTCACCTGACGAAAATAAAACAAATTTTTGATGTTTCGGTTCATTAGTTCTCTGATTACTAAAAAATGCCAAAATTATAAATAGTTATCGTCAGGTAATTGTTTTAGGTATAGCAGTTAGTCTACTGCCATGGTTTAGAAAAATATGAATTGTTTTTATTCAACCAATACCTTATTTGACTGTTTAATTTGTATGTAACTTCTAAATGGCCAATTTCTCATTCTCAAAGCGTGGTAGAATTCCAAATAGAATTAACGGATGTCAAGTTCATTTTTCGGCGTCAACCACGTCATGTTGTTAGTATTGCCAAACGTTTCGCACTGCTTTGAAGTGGCATCATCCTCAGTGGCTAGGCTGAGACTGACTAAGGGCGAAACGTTTGGCAATTAACAACATGACGACGCGGTTGACATCGAAAATGAACATGACATTGTTGACACCGGCCACGAAAGCCTACGTTTGAAGAATAACGGATATTTAAAACAATTAAATACCGGTATTACCATTGATTGGCAGTCTCCAAATGAAAATAATTATTCCAAAAAAGAACAACTTAGGTAAAACTAGAATAATCGTAGAGTCTTAATCTATTGCATAACGTGACAAAAAAACATGTATAAAATTGAGATAAAATATGAATCCTAAATAAACACACAAATACATGTTTTAACCCCTGAGATGCTGGACATAATGTAAGACTAAATTACTTAGTAAGATCTTTGTCATATAGCTCAAATAAAGGTTAAATTCCGGTCAGGTGTGCTCACAGCATGTCTTGGTGTCGCAAGTTGAGGCCTCAGACGAAATTTTGAGAGGAATTTTGAAAAAGTTAGAAAAATGGGGAGGATTTTCTCGATAAGCAGTTTATGGGTTCTTGTGTCTTAAATCGAACAACGCAAAATTGAAATGGTAAAATGACTAGTCTGTCAGGTTCAGTTGTTCTAATTGGCTTTTGTAAAAAAGGACTGTGCTCGCACTTGCACTACCGGTACAGCTTACACTACCCTGTGGTCACGTGGTACTATAGTAGTCGTAGCTCAGTCTCACCGCTCCACTTAACGTATACTTCATTCGTTAAATGTAAATATTTACATAAAAAATTATTTTATGACCGGTTTTCAATACTTTTTTATAGTATATTACTTTATACTAATATAGTGGGGTAATCTTGGCTTAATAGAGTTCCTTGAATTTCAATTTATAATGCTAGGCAATTAAGATCACAAATAGTTAGGCCTACCGATATTTTGTAATGATGAGTAAATAGTTTGGGGGACTATTCGTTGATTGCTAGAATTTAATCATGGAAGTTAATTTTGACAGGATATGCCTTGCTCTGGGGGGGGGTATTGGCAATCTGTAAGACCAAAATTTGAAACGGTGACGTCACGGCTATAAGGACAGGTGTTTTAGACATATCCACGACATTTCCTACAGAGAAGTAAATACGATCAGTTTGGGGAGGATTTTGTTACATGGGCCATGTGAGGGCAACCCTGATTCAGGTCATGTTATTAAATGAACAACCCAAAGAATTTTTAATTAACTTCATTCGTCTACAATCAATTGAACTTGATTTCAAGTTCACTAAAACTAAAATCAAGCTTCTTATTTAGACATTGTGATTTAAACAATGTTACTAACACGAGGAAATATCACATACAGTGATAAAACGCTGATACAGCTTCACAGGCTGAACAGAGCGGAAAGCAGTGATTTACCGAGTGTTGGTCTCCATCAAGCCGTGACTGCGCTTAGCATTACTTACGCATTAATTTTACGCCAAGTTACATTGCTAACAATCCGTGGAGATTACAAAATTATCAAGATAATAAAGAAACAAGAAAATAATTAAAATCTTCTTTAGGAATTTTACCTACCTTTGATTGAGTGTAATGGTTTAACAATGTTTACAGTAAACATTCTTAATAGTTTATACTTGACTTACACAATACTTGACATAGCCCACTGTTTATAAACAATTTTTCTAAGAACGGATTAGTGTCTTTATGGGCTGTCAGTGATAAAACATACAAGTATAAACATTATTCTGTACAAAATAAAACATACTCTATCTGAATATCTGCCAAGTTAGATTACATAGCGACTTTATTCATGATAGCCTAACCGCACATTGATATTGCAAGTTTTAACCATGATACGGAACTGAAATAACCACAACAAAGTTTATTCCTCTGAAATTGGATATGTGTAGTAAAAGACCTAAGCCAATAAGCCTACTTGTATGAGTATTCACTTCTCCATTTTAGTGAAGGATTTACAGACAATTGACTGTTTCATTCAATAATAGAAAAGAATTATTGATTAGCCACTGGAACAAGCTGGCTTCACCAAATATTTTAACTTGATAATATGATATGATGATATTATATCATTAAAATCCATACCATCTTAACGGTATTTTTAATGGGTTCTATATAACCCTTAAATAAAAAATAAAGTGGTTTAACATTTAGACTGCCAACAACAAAAATTGAGATATTTGCCAACATAATTGATTGAAAGTTATAGCTATATTATTTAATGTAATAGAAACATAATATAATAAATAATATTATTTTACGCCCTCTTTCACATTACTGTATATGAAGTTCTCTTTGAGGTTACAAAAGATAAGTAATAAACAAGATAGGTAAACAGACCAAGAGGAATGGCAAAATTATTAAACCTCAGCTTGTGTTATTATAGAAGCACTACATAAAAAACTTTTGTAATAATGTTTCCTGTCTGAGAAATAAACTTCCAACCTCCATGAATCTGAAAGTGGCAGCACGAGAAAGGCTGATCAACAGGTTGTTCTGTTTATTCCTACTCCTAACAACGAGAGCCCTCAATTTCCGTCATGTGGATTTGAAACAAAATGATGAATATATAAAATATATGGATTTAACGGAGAAATTTAACACTTCCAATATAGTTTACCTGAGACACTTGCGGGTAGCTCCAATAATATAAACCCGACAAACGTCAACGCCAGGGGAATATAATCCAATCGTCGCCTCATTGTTATGAAGCGGTTTAATCCTGCACCACTGTTTCACATTAGTCGATAACCATTCACTAAACACCACACTTCACTCACAACTATGTTAAAACCATCATAAACATGACGCACTTGCCACACGCGGGACTCACTAACGTTAACGGTCGCGAACCGAACAAACTATGAGCGGCTTTTGTCCTCCAGTCTGGAGAAAGTAGTTCCATTCTGGTATTCCTGCGCGCGCTCTACTGTGGGAAAATAAAATTTGTTTGGAAACTTTTTGTAAATTAAAACCTACCGCTGTGATTCAGATTTATATTTATTAAATAAATGTTTGGCAATATCTAACGTGTTTGTGGTGAATCAACTGCAAATTTAGTAATTCAAAAACGATTTGAGGCACGCACTATATTTTTGAGCAAAATGAAGATTGTAGACCTTATTATGGAGGATGAACCAGTTCTTTGAGTTAATTCTCCAAGGAATTATTAATTACTGTAATTATATGCGATATAATTTAGTAATAATAATCGTCACCAATAATTAATAATCGTAGTGCTGGTTTCAAAATAAAATATTTGGGAACAAAAATATTTAAGGAGAATACAATACAATGTTTTGGTATATATTGCCCTTTGTATTACAGTATTTTATATCAAAATTAATTTTTTTATGTTGTTGAATAAAATTATTTAATTTATTATTAAATATATATTAAAACTATTTAACGTTAAAAACTTACTTTCAACACATTTTTTCAATTTTTTAATTATAATATACTGCATGGAGCTCAATTCAAACGTCTTTTAGTTTAATTACAGTTCAGGGCTATTAAGGTGAATTATTATCTTTTAAATTTAGATATTATGATATTTTATAGAACTTTATTTTATTTGAACTAGAATTTTATTTTATTATAGAGATATTGTGATTTTTTCTATTATAATTTTTAAAGATTCAAAGTAGTGAATAACTTTGTACAATTTATAAAAAATAGGAAACTCCAAGGAGTACAATTTATCCAATCATTGATTGGTCTAAAAATACCGATTTACTTTCCAGATTTAGGGGATCAAGTATGTCTTAAGGTCATCTAAGGTTATGAAGTATTTAATGCAATACTTGGACACATGTACAGTAAAGGGCTTAGAAATAAACAGCTTTTAATTAGAAATAAGATTTACTTTAGAGTGAACCTCAAAATATTTAAGAAATATTTCATCATCTAACCATTCATGAATTAATATTATTAATATATTGAGATCAGTTGGAGAAATATTATTTTTGACTTGAGTTAATTTTATTGGTATGATATGATTTTGTTTCATTTGCAATAATTGTTCTGTCCACCAACATGTTTGTTCAAATGATAGTTAAAAAGTTTATAGTATTTTGAATTGGAATTTTTTACTGTCTCCTGTTATTCTGAAAGTACGTATCAGTCCATTGATACATTCAAAGCAAAACCAGCAATGTGTATAAAATAATTTTAACATAACCATTTTAAAAGAGATTCGAAATCCAAACGAAGCCGGTTGTGAACAGAAGTTAAATATTATACTTTTTGTGGTGGATATAGTGTGTTTGTCCTTATTTCTCAATCATTATGTATGAAATTTGGTTTAAAGTTTATAGTTAAATCACCCAGTAAAACCTGATTTAAAAAATGTCTTACCTTCAGGGATGGGAGTTTGGCATTCCCAAAAATCTTAAACGTGATGGGGAAGAAGGAAAACTTATTCTCTGTGTAAGCGATAGGAAAACAGTATGTGAAATAAAACTACTTGAAACATCAATCTTCAAATGTTTATGCAATTAAAATACGATCTAGTTTTATTAAATGTATATATTTTTAAGTATTATTATTATTGATGATATAATATTGTAGGTTCAATAAAACCGTTTATATAGGCTTAACTGTATTTTGACGCTTAAATCTTTAAACTCTCTAAACATATTTAAATATAAAAACAATTCGTGGGCCTGAATGATGATGAAATGATCAAACGCTGAAATGATGTTTATGATGGTAGATACCAAAAATATATATTTTTCAATTATTTAGTTACTGTACTATTAAATGGGTGATACAATAGAACTTCGACACCTGTGTCTTGAACGGGATAAAATGGAGCAGAATTAGTCATTTTTTTCGCATAAAGGAAACTTTTTATTTAAAGAGAGGAAAAAAGAGAACTATATTGCCATAAAGTATGGTTCAATTTACAGTTTGTTACCTTTTAGTTTGTTTTCAATTTACAATACATTATTATTTACATTCGAAAGTATATAAATATGTTTAAATATTGTTTTTTATTATTCAAGGTGAAATATATTAACATCTTTTTACTAAGTAGTTTTATTATTGTTAGTACGGAGTTGATCTTCTGGTGATGTCTTCCAACAAATTTGTATCCTGTAATTAGGCAGAGTGTTTAGTCGGAGTAAAGGCAATACTGACATGACGTTGGTGCAAAAATGAAGTAAAATATCTCTGCTCTCATCAGGACTAAAGACTCTAGCACTTTTTGGAGGATGCTGGATGGAATTCCTCAAAAGACTTTCCTTGAAGAACGAATACATATCATCATGACATCGCCAGGGGGAGCTTAAAAAATAATCAAATGATCTTGAGTAAATTGTAAGAAGCACGTTTGTTTTTTTGGTGTCTAAGTTATTTGCTCTCGTCCAACGAAACACCGTATACAGAAGTATCGCTTGCTGTTGTGAACCTCGAGTCAAACAGCTGTTTAAGAATGTAATTCCCTCAAAAAGAGGCAATGATCCAAGTGTAATCAGCTGTTCTATTGTTAATAATGTTACATCACAACGCTCAGGCTTCACGTGACTCAGGGTTGGAGGGAAAATGTCAAGTCTAACAGGGGAAAATCTCTCTGGTTTATTGGTAAGCTCAGGTGCAGAATGACGTACAATTCGTAAATCAACAGCAGCTTGCTGCAACAGTTGAAGCGACCCAGTTGCTAGAGGCTGCATAGTTCCCACTAATTTTGAATTTTGAAACACTTATTCAATAGTTTTTAATCATTTTCGTTACCTGGTGACGGTAATGTTACGTTGTTGAAGTCAGAATATAAAAATTACTTTACAGAAAATCATTGTTCTCTGACCATCCTCAAACTTAGAGAAAACAATCAGTAAAATGACACACTATTTAACCCCTTTGAAAGGAAACTAAATTATCCATACCTTAATTAAAACTATCTCATTATTTGATTCTTATTGAAATAACATTTCAATAAGAATCAAATTAATTAATCAATTTAAAACCTGCAGCTCCTATGAGTAATCAAAAATTTTGACACCCATAAAAATTTTGAAAAATTCTGTGGTTTTTATTGTATTATGTTACCTTACGTTGCATAAATTGTTTCATGGAAAAGTGTTGATAAAATAAGGAAGAAATTGATTTGTTAGTATTTTCCATAACAATAACACTGGACCCTGTAAGATCAATGTATTGTGTTCACAATGGGTAGAGTAAATTTAATTTTTCTCTGGAACCATGTTTGGTTTCTTTTGTGTGTAATGTTTAGTGAATGGTTTGTTTGTAAGTTTTTTTGGCTGCTTTAAACTTTTATCTATTCAGCTCTATACCGGTTTGGTCCGGATTATATGTTAATTGTGCTATGTTTTAGATATTAGTTCACCTGAGGACGGGATTAGATTCCAGATCCCAAAACGTGAAACTTTGTTTTACATAAAATCGTTATGGAAAATGTCTGCAGTAAAAATCTAAATAACATCAATAATTCACCATCACCAATAATGAATTTCTAACACTGTTTTTAGAAAGCAAAAATGTCTTTATTTAACTAACATACCAAACTTGCACAGTCAGAAAAATATAGATGTATTTATAAGGAAAATAAATAAAATTGTAACACAAATTTTTCATCTTGTTGAGATTTTTGGGTGGATTTTTATCGAAAATACACGTCAAACCATACATGAAGTTTTGTTTTGTAAAAACTTAAAAATAAATTTAATCGAAGATTTATAAAACTTAGAATTAGAAAGTTAAAACATTTAGAATTTTCTAACTATAATTTTATGTTGGGTTCTATTAAAATTTATTATTGAATCCTACTTCTACTTTCAATTCAAATGCAACTGGAATAATATCAAGTAGGATTTGATGCTTTTGTGCAGTCAAACCTATATAAATTTCAACTCATTCAGTTCATAATCGAGAATACAATACAAATATAATGTCATAATATTAAGATAATTAGGCATTTTACAGCACAACACAGAATTGATTATTATATTTTGGTTACTTATATAGTTTTTTATAAAAATATATACTAAGACATTTGTTTCAAAATCATATGGGATTCCGAATTAATACATAAATGTATTAATCAATAAATTTGACCACCAATGTCAATGGATCACCTCAATCAATATGGATCACCAGAGACATCCTAAGGCGGTACTGTTGCCATGGGAACATCCTTGTTGGTTAGGAGTTTGCTCCTGGGATACAGACGGTTCCTTGATAGAAATGCCTTCTGGACCAGCAGCTGAGAAGGATGACAGCGAAACCATTTTGGAAGTTGTGAACAGGCAGATTTCTGAGATCAAGAAAAAAATTCAACTTTCAGGTAAAGTTTACACAAGGATTAAAAAAAAGAAAGTTGTTTTCATGATTTAAAATTTGTGGAACTTACTTTTTTTTATTTTTCAAGTTGTAGTTAGTGAGTTTGGTAAAGAAATTTTGGGATGTTTATGTTATTTGGCGAGATAATATAAGTTTAAGATGTTTTAGGATTTTGAATCCAATTCTGTCTTGAGATGAGTTCTAAAGATAAGAATATTATAAATTTTAAAACAATAATTTGCTGGATCTCAAAAAAACATCTTAGCATAATTCATAATATAATTATGAGACAAACTTGCTATTACAGAGTATTTGTGTTTATTTTAATTAAACTTTTTAGATAAATAAATATATTGTATACATTTTGTTTACCGTTTCTTAAATATTAGATGATTTACAGAAGGCCAAAGGAAAGCACATTATGAGGAATGTGACTCGGAAAAGAAGAGGAATATTGAAAAAATAAGAACGCTGAAAAAGACAATAAAACAACTTCAGCTCCAGCTTGGAAGACCTCCTAAAGTAAGTTAGCATCAACACTTGAATAAGTTTGTCTGGAGCTGATTGTATATATGGTATTTTTTATACAACATTCGTTGACACTGCCTATAATACATTATTACAAATGACAACTTGTTTCAAGTTATTTTCATGTTTTTTAACTTGGTTACTTGTCAACAGCATAAAATTTTAAATTAATAAAAACCATAAAGAATAGCTCTTTACAAGCGTTGTGCTTGATTTTGATGTCCTCAAAAAATTACGCATCAGAGAGTCTTTATCAGCAATGAAGTATGAACCTATATTACAACAATGTTGTTTTAATACGAATTCTCACAAGAGTCAGCTTAAACTTCAGAAAAAAATATCTCTCAGGTTCAAATCTGTCTTTGGACTGATCTCTGTCTTTGTCTGAATCTTTTTATTCCTGAAATGTATTAACTTTTCAACTTTTAACTTATGTAACGTTTTGTAACTTTGAACGTATGTTTCATGAGTATAAAATCCTCAGGTTGGTTTTCTATCTTTCCGGATCATAGCAAAATGAATCTTTCTCTCAAATCCCTTTCCCATTCTTCTGGGGCAACCCAGAGATGCCCTCAAACTCCAATAGAAGGAAGACTGGGTTCAATATTTTTTCTAGTGTGACGAAAGCATATTGAAAACCAGCAACAAGTATCCAAAAGAGACGATCGCCCTCCGCAACAAAGACACCCAGGAGGCAGCTCAGCTGTTGGACTACAAGGTGATCGACCTCCAGAAGAAGTTGGATCTGATCCGCTATCATGCAAAAATGGTAAAACCTTCAACATATTTGAAATTCTTTGTTTAAAACTCATTATGGTGATTCATCATTTGGTGATCCGAATTATGTATTAATTGTGTTATGTTTTAGATATTAGTTCGCCTGAGGACGGGATCAGATTCCAGATCCCGAAACATCTCGAAACTTTGTTAAAATCGTGATGGAAAATGTTTGCAATAAAAATCGAAATAACACATTTGAAATATTTTTGATCAGGAGCCCTATAAATAAGCTTAATTAACATCAAGCTTATTTATAGGGTAAACAAGCAATATTTAATGTTTCCAAACTGAACCCTTTTGAAAGCCTTTTTCCTTTTTCTGAGGGGGGACAGGGGGTTCTCATTTCAAACCATTTATAAAAAACATTAAGTAAAACTTCAACTTCATGAGATTCAATCTTTTTAGTTTAATTTGTTTGTCTCATAACTATACTATACTAACTACAACATACTATTGCTAATTTATATTCTTCAGAATTGTTTTTACGACTTGGACATTTTAATAATGTGTACTTACATACAGAAAGACTCTAATTTTGTGAACGCAAAATACTTAAATTCACAATGATCCAAAATGAATTTCTGAGAAAAGTGTATTAGGTAAAGATTTATGCTACAGGATGCAATGGTTTGAACAAAAGAACTAAGATAATACTTACAAAATACTTCAAGATTTTTTTTGAACCTTGAACTGTAAAAATGATATTATTTACTTCCCTGTGGAAAATAAATTAGATCATGTATGTGTCAAAGGGAATGTTTTCAGTTCCTCTAAACAGCTGTCGTAATAGCCATATGAAGTCAATATGCAAATGACGTCACTGTTTCAAATGTTGTTTTTTCAAATTTTAAAAATTTCAAATTTTTCAACACCCCCAACAGAGCTAAGCAAAAATATATTGTATCTACTTCCCTGTGGGAAATAGGTTAGATCATGGATATGTCTAAAGGAAATGTTTTCATTTTCTCTAAATACCTGTCGTCATAGCCATATGATGTCACTATAAGCATATGGCTATGATGATCCTATGGCTAAGTTAGAACCCTACATGATACTAAGCTTCATTAAGGTGTTAGGACTAGAGGGGGTACTCTAGGCAAGAATTGGGGCACAATAGATCCCAAAGGTTGCAGTGCAATCCTTCCTCCAGGTATTATCAGTATCAGTATCCCTAAGCATATGACGTCACTGTTTCAAATTTTTGTCGCACAAATTGCCAACCCTCCCCCAGAGCTAAGACATAGCCATGTCAAAATCAGTGGGAGCTGTCTTGGACAGTGTTTAACAGTTGTTTACACAATCTGTTTCATTACTTTTTTTACAGCACCAAAAGCGAATGAAGGACCTTGCAGACGAATATCAAGAATTGCTAATTAATACAGCCAACGAGGGAATCAGGAAACATCTGGACCCCAGAGGAAAAGTAAACGAATTAGTAATAATTTTTCTCTACCAAGAAAAGAATATTTATACGCATTCAGAAATTCTGAAATTGAGATTAGGTAAAATTTGATAGTTAAATAATTTTAAAACTCTAATAAGAGTAAATAAACTTTCATTCTCATTACTTCTATTACAAAAATATCAGGATATGAAGTGTCAAACCATATCTCAATTTCTGACTATTGATATAGTATACAGACACCACTTCCCGCTAGTAAAAATGAAAATAATAATGTTCAAAATTATTTCTGATCCTGGATTAATGTTATATATAGTTCTGGAATCTGTTTTTACTTTTTACTTGATTTTACAAAATTTCGTTGATTTTATTCATCTTTTAAAATTAGTCCTCTAAATTTGACATACTTGACTTATTTTCTTTGGGAGCACGGAGGAAGTTGTGGGACATCTCTTAACATCATACATTTTTTTAATTTTCATTGAAAACTAAGATGATATACTTACATAAACTCCTGGAATGTTTTCAATAAATTAAACTAATATAATAGCAAAAATATGCTATTTGATTGTCTTCCATGATATAATCAGAAAATGGACTGTTTGAACAAGTAAAATATTTATTGTTGAAATATTTCAAAATGGGAACATAATGTATATTATATCTTTCGACCATTCTGAATTTACAGCAAGTTTCCGTCCTTGAGAACAACATCCACAAAATCGAGATGAACATGATGGAAGCGGAGCACATGCGGAAGAAGTACCGAGCAATCCGAGCGAGTCTCCTGGAGGACAGTGTGTTGTTTGAGAGTACCCTGGACCGACTGGAGCACAACATCATGAGGCAAGAGACTGAGATCAGACATCTCCAGGTGGGTGTAACTAAGACATTTGCAGTGGTAGGGGAGCGGTGGTCTAGGAGTAGGGCGCGGGGCTGTGGTGCCCAAGGTCCCGGTTCAAATCCCGCTAATCACCAAAGTCTTTTCGCTATGTGATAATGCCGCAACCCACACAGGGATGCGCAAAAAGCCGCAACGGCTGAAGTGCCTTAGGAGTAATCCGCCCCTTCCAATAAAAAAAAAAATGCAGTGGTGGATCTAGGGATGGGAAATAGGTTAGATCATGTATATGCCTAAAGGAATGTTTTCAGTTCACTAAACAGCTGTTCTTATAAGCAAACTATGACGTCACTGTTTCAAATTTTGGTCTCGCAAATTACCAACACCCCGCCCCCAGAGCAGACATATAAAAGAAGCTTACAATTATCAAGTCTTAAAGCCTGTTTTGGATATGCTTCCTAATATTAATTTTAAAGGCTGACACATTCAACAACCACTGGATCAAGTGGATGTCATTGTACAATTTTGGTCCAAAGTACGAAAAACTGCAAAAACCACTGCATTCAGAATTAGCAATTGAGAGTGTTTCTGTTGTGAACGAACTTGTATGCATTTAGGCTATCAACAGAGAAGCTCTAGACTTGAGAGACAGCACCAAGGGAATCCTCCTTCGGCAAGAAGTGATGGTTATGAATGCAGGGAAGTCACGGGAAAGACAGCTAATGGAACTCAAGTAAGCCTCAAATAATAATTTAAAATTACTATTTGTTTGCAAATATTAGGTGACATAAATTGATTTCAAAGCTTAACAAATATTTAAAATCATTGTCACACATTGAAATTCTATAGTGATAAGTAATTATTGAAGATGAAAATCAAAACCTCTGAAATGAGTATCTAATAAACTCTTTTTACTAATGGTGACTCACATTTTGTTTTTAAAACACCATTTCTTTAGAAAGAGGGTAAAGGAAAAATGGATAATGAAGGAATCAAGGATAATCGCCAGAAACCAGAATTCAGTTATATTATATTTAGTAATAAAGATTAGGAAAAGGATTGTAGATGTAAACAGCCCTGTTGAACTCTGTTGTCCAAGACATGGATGGAGAAAAGGTGAAAGGAACTGTCAAAGAGAAGCTTGAAAAGAAAACTTTATTATGAAACATAACCTTGGAACTGGTATAAAATTTGTTATTAATTTTGATGTTTTAAATGTTTAGTATACTATGATTTATCTTCCAGAATGCGAGTCGACGAGCGTAAAGCAGAGTTGGAACGTTTGGAGCGTCGCATTTTCCCAACAGGTCGTCCTTTGATGCACCAAGACACCGTCACTTCGACAGACATGACTCACGGTACATCAGATGAGATCTCACACACTGTTGAAAACCTGGAGAAGGCGTTCACTACTCTGAAAGAAGCTACAGGTCAGTTGTATATTGATTCTTTATAGTTAACATAAGTACACTTTCTTTTAAAAATTCCTATACTAACTTTCTTATTTCAAAGGTTAAGAGCCTATATGGAGCACAATAAAGATAAATTACAGAAGAATAACAGCATCACACGTTGAAAATCTTCCAAGCCATAACACGTGAATAGATTTGCTCTTATTTGGAACCTGCTCTTTCAGAGGGCACACAATAATCTTGACTCTTCATCAGATTATGTGCAGTTTACCCCAATTTAAGTATTAATGCTGTTGAATTTCTCATGAGTATGTATAATTTTTCTCCATATACCCTTAACCTATGGAGATTGATAGTTAATATTTGTTTCAAATTGGCTGGATCATTGAAACTAAAGTGTACAAATTATTTCCCAGGTGTAACCGACACTAAGGATGTCCTGCAGCGGTTCCTCTCACAAATCGAGACAAGAACTAGACTCACTTACTTGAAGAACACCACTGAAAAAGAGAAAAAACAGTTGGAAGTTAGAAAAGACATGATGCTCGCTGAGTTGGAAGCCTTTAAATTTGCACAAGTCAAAGATAAAGAACAGTAAGTATATTTTAGTAACTTTGTTATTTCTAACATAAAATATGTGTTATGATTGCTATATTTTGTAACACATCATAATACTGTGATGACTTAAAAGCCTTGACCATATGGGAAGGATTAAATAAGGAGGCAAAGTTAAAATAGGGGTATGCTGCTTCTTCTACGAAACTGCAAATCAATTCATCTGAAATCAAAGATTTCTCCGCCAATCATGTCATTTAAAGAACATAAAATGGTACTGTATGGCCAGGTTGAATTAGAAACAGGAAAAGGGTAAGATATTAACATGATAGTTTAATGACTCAATTAAAATTGGATTTTTTGTGGATGCAGAAATAATATCAGTTTTGAAATTTCTTGAGTAAACTTTTGGGATAAATTATTTTATTCAAATAAAATATTTTCTTAGGAATGAGGAGGAAGTTGAGAAATTAAAAATAGCAATCCAGAATGAAATTGAAAAAAAAGAAAAATTGGATGAACAGACAGAAACGATAAGGGATCAAATACTTCAGATCAAGAATGCTCTACTCAGAATGTGTTCTATGCTGCATGTAAGTGACTTAAATTTTTAGATAAGCAATAGCTTATCAAAAGATTTCCTATAATCTATTACAATTGCTACAAGTTGTAAATAATTATCGGCTTTGAGAAGCTTTAAAGTAAAAGTACAAAATTGGCCGATTCAAACTTTTTCAAAAGAATTCTACCAAACACAGTTTATAGCCTTAAAAGGAGATTAGTCTCTTACTTGGTAACTTCTCTTAAATTAAAAATATACTTTAACGAAAAGGTTTGTTTTTTTGAGTTTATTTCATTTCTCACCCATAAAGTTGAAAGGTGGACATACCTCTCTCCTCTACCTTACCTTCTCCCTATGCCAACCGTAGAAAAGAAGATTATTTATTATTAAAGAAGATTATTTTTCGAACAAAACTAAATAGGATGGTGTGGTAGCATCTCGTAATCCTTTAAAATATAATGATACTTCCTACTTAAACAATGCCACTGTTTCTAGGAGTACGAACCAACCTCAACTCCACCAGCATCTCAGGAGATTGACAACTCTGAGGAGACCGTCGCTCTTCTGAAGGATAAACTATGCAGTTTGTTTGATAAAATCGATAAGAAAGAGGAAGCTGAGGAAGAAGAAAAAGTAAGTAGTGTAGGAGAAACAAAAAACGTTACATAAATGTAATTTTATTGTTACGTGTTTGGGGTTCATGAAGATTCAAAACTGATGTGAAATGGCTTTTGCAAATCAGGGTTGTATTTCATTGTTGGTACCAAATCCTAGAGATCTGTCTAAAACTAGTAATTATTTTAAGATTGTCTGAAATAATCTAAAAATAGAGAGTTGAACAAAATATTAGACGGTGGGCCACTTATAAATGTTTTATAGTTTTTTCTGATTTTGTAACAAATAGAAAACAATAAAAATTCAACCAGGTAATAGGTTTCACAACACCCTACTCTAAGAATACACCAGATTACTATATATACTCTGCTGGACACATTTTACATTTCAGCTTTTTACATCCTTAGACTGGCGCTGCATTCTTTGTCTCTGGACCATCAGATACCAGCCAGACAGAGAGACCTTCACTTTCAATGTAACATTTCAAACAATGAAATAAATTGGCCAAGTTATAAATTCCTAGCTTTTAAATACGGTAGTACACTAAAAGTCAAACTGTTTACAACACCAAAACGATAACCCTCGATATTAATATTTATCATTGTTGTAGTAAAACAAAATAAACAATGCAACTGACGATCCGAACCAGGAGGAATTGCGGATACGCGCTGGCTCATGTCTCGACAAGTTTTTTTAAAAATTACTTCAACTTCCACAGGCTTATAGCAAAGACAATTTATGTTTTAATTATTAGAATAAAATTGTCTATGCTTAACCCTAGAAATGGCAAAGTCGTAATTTACGACGCATTTACATATTCAATAAGAATTGGCAGGTGGATGCATCTGTCGTCAGTTTAGTGTCCTTGTTAGACACTATCGCCTACGTGACCGTGTTGTCCTCTGGGGGCAAACAACCGAAACTGCTCTCGAAGTACACGAGCCTGCCACCGGGCAGGTCTATAACCAAGTAAGCGCTTACTACTCCTAGGCACTGAGTGGCCGAGCCGGCTAATGCGCTACGCTGACGAGCGTAACGTTATAGCCATTCGGAAGTGCTAGGGTTCGAATCCCGACCATGAGCAATCCCAATTTGGCTTGCAAATGTGTGGTAAAGCGGAGAGGGGGGCCCACCTTAAATAAACGGTGACCGGCTTGGGTGGAAGTTGACGGCATTAGTAGGCTTAATTGGGATTGCAGTGGACACCTGTTTTGCTTTTGTGGTTAGTGGTTACAAGGGAGGGGCATGTTTTAAGCTTTTTTTTGTTTAAACTTTGATATTTCAAGAAGATATTAGTAATTATTTTTATGTTACAGTTAAGAGTAAAAAGCTTGCCACTTCTAGGGTTAAAGGAGCCAACTTCGAATTTTAGAGGCTTAATTATGCGTAAAAAATAATACTTAGAATAATTGGAATATATTTGTTCAGAACTTTTTGAGGTTTTCTCAAGAAGATGGTGTTTTTGGTATCTTGAGAACTAAAAACAAATGAAAATAAGTCCCAGCTCTATATCTTGCCATAACTATCGTAACAGTTTCCAATTGTTTTCCGATAGAAAGTTTTTTACTGCATTTTTCAATTTCAATTTCGCTGGGCCTCTGGAATATTTATACATCTTTATGATGTTTTTGTATTTTGAAACTGGCTAGAATCTCAAATAATATAATGTTCTAAAAAAATTATTTCCAGTTTAAATTCAAAGAACAGCTGTATTCTCTTTATTTCCAAATAACAAAGCAACCTTTTACGAGAAAAGAATTACCAGGGTCAAAACAAAAATTAAGATGGACTCTACAGTACAATCTAACATGTTTTTTGTTAAGTTAAGATCTACAATACGTGCTGAAAGTTATCTTGATTGTGTGGCAGGTGAGTGTCCGGGTAGTCCGGATAGATGCACCCGTGTATCCGCAGGCTCTGGAGGCTCACCCAGATAAGACGAGTGAACCCGAGGATGAAGATGAGATCCCAACTCGAGGCTTCCTCAAGCGGCAAGCCCAAGTCATCATTGATGCCAAGAGTCGACGCAAGGGATTCAGAGTTGCAGTGCCACGTACGTTTGGCAGGATGAAATAAATAGTACAAGATTAGACCAAAATTAGTCTGAAAACTTGACACAATATATTGAGTTTTTTGGATGCAAATCTTGGCACTACAAAACATCAAGTCTTGGGGCACTTAGTTTGATAAGGCTCTTTCTTACATTTGTTTTTACTCTATTTGTCAAACTTGAAATTTTAACAGTCGTCAAATTTTTTTATAAAATCTTGTGTTTCACTTTTAAGGCTAAACATAGTAATTATCAATGTAGAATGGCCTTTCATAATTTAGGCCTTGGGTTAGGCTAGAAAAAATATGTTTTAGTCATATACTATAGTTATGGTAATTCGTTTATCAGAGTCTCTAGCAAGTCACCATAAGGACTTTTTCATATTAGATGCATCATTTTCCCTGACTAAAAACGTGAGTAACTATTGGCTAATTTTAAAATAAAACATGGAGAACCCTTTAAAATTAAACACAAAATCAGTACGGTATCTTTTAAATGAACTCATGCATACACAAAATCCAATCATTAAATTAAAACGTACAAATAACCAGAATCACATTAATTGGAGAGTGAATAAGAAAATACCCGGCACACGTTGACTATCACTATTCATTTACTTCCAAACCGGCTCGCTGATAAGTAGAAAGAAGAAAGAATAGTGGCTGCTATCTATACAACTAAACTCATTAACACAGATTTTCAATGTCAAGTTTTGCCAAATTTGTAAGTTCTGAATCCTTTACAAAATATTGTTTTCTTTGGGCAGTTTCCCTGACCAAAGTAGAAATTTCCTGACTTTAATACAGTTTTAAATACCCTGATTTTTCCCTGTTGCTAGACACCTTGTTATTTAACAGATTGCCAAGCCATGTAAAGGATGTTAGTGACTTAAACATTTTTTGTGTGTTCTTGCCCCTGAGCTGTGAGATTAAAACTAATGGTTTTAGGTTACCTTATCGTCAGCAGCTCAAATGGGCAGTTTTATGTAACTTGACCGGTTTCGTCACTTACTCTTGTGACATGTTCACGTGTAGTCAGCTTGAGGAATTGACCAATATGTAACCGTTTTCCATAAGCTGACTACACGTGAATATGTCACAAGAGTAAGTGACGAAACCGTTCGTGTTATATAAAAGTGACCATTTGAGCTGATGATGATAAGGTAACCTAAAACCATTAGATTTTACCATTATACATGTTAAAGATTCTATTAGATGTTGTTAGCTATAAACGGAACACTTTTAGTTAAATTCCATGTCAATAAAAATATTAGGTAAATTTTTATTACATTCTACTGTACTTGGTTTTTTAAATTAAGAGTTAGGTTAATTTATAAGAGTTAAGTCACTATATATAAGAAAAAAATTGTAAACCTGTACGTTAATGAAATTTCACCTATCCAAACATCAACATACTTCTTCTATGTAACATATTTATCTTTATTTTACTTTCTTTATATAATCTATTACAATTTCACACACATACTGTACCTTAATTTATACTTACAATGGTGTTGTTTTTGCGAATTTCATAAATTAAAAGAGTTGCCATTAAGACTTCATTATCATTTACCTAACTTTCTATCAAATAGTTCAGTTTGATATTTGATGTGAACAAATAAAACAGTGAATTCAGACTTATGTGTTACTCCAACATCCTAAATTAATAGTACATATAACAATAACTAGTTCCCCAAATGGAGGAAAAAACATTGTTAACATTCATAAAGGTTTTGAAAACATATTGCAACTGTTTTTTTATACACCACATATTATTATAAAAATACTGAAACAATTCTATTATAGTCATTTCATGGAGTAGATAATTTGTTTGGTACTATAGTAAAGTCGATTATCCGAAACAATAGGGGATTAAGGGTGTTCGGATAATCGATCACAGACGGGAAAATGATGTTCATTGCACATAGTGAAGAATGAAGCATTATTTTAATTTACTTTTTATAGTATGTTACTTACAAAAGATACAAAAAAACTATAAAGTTCAAAAACACTCTGGGCTTTAAAACAATCCAAAAAAAGCTTAAACAAGTTCGTTGACCATCAATTCAGCACTCAAACGCAAGTTAAGTAACACGTCGGCAGCGCTAGGTCACTACTACCGCCGCCAATGGTTAGGCGTGCAGTTTCATTTTTCCGTATTTGACTATGTTTCGGTTAACCGGCATTTCGGATAACCGGGCTTCGGATAATCGGCGCGCTACTGTACTGTATAGATTTAATTGTTAACAATGCTGTACTGATAGTTCTTCAGGTAATATATACTGATGATATATATGATGATGATAAGTTACTTCATAGAATATATTTTTTTATCTTGTCTTTACAGAACTCACAGTCTGCAGTATCTCTGCTACATTGGATTCTTTGCTGCGTAAGAGCAATATTAAAAACAAGACAACCCCAAGTTTCTTTCCCAGTTGTCTTTGTTATTTTGTACAGAAAGGAAGAAGAAAAAATAGTTTTAGTGTTGGAACTTGACATTTATTACTCTCGATGTATAAACAGCGAACAAGCAGAACTTTTCACACAGAGGATCGGAAAATCACAATCTGGCTCCGACTCTTATTTACAACCCTTTGTCCTTTGTACAACAGATGGCAGTGATACCTGGTGTGCTCAAAGAAACAAACATGACAAATCATTTTTATAACAGCTTATTTTTCACATATAATTTTAATACCAAAGCCAAAATAAGGTTCAAAATTTTTTCAACAGCTGATCGTTTTCAATATATACATATAGGTTTGAAATAAAAAAAATAACTAAACAGGAGTAAACTTAACATAAAATTAATTATATACTGTAGAGTATTTACACTAATAAATTTGGACTTTTATACCAAATAGGTAAGTTTAAAATGCCCATTACGGTAATTAATGAAATACACAGGATTAAAATTGTCTAAAATAAGACAAATAATAACTGAAAATCCAGAATTATTTACTAATACATTCAAACCCTTTACTAAGAACATTCCACCAAAAAAATTATTCAAAGGAAACTCAAACATAAAAAAAATGGCTGAGGCATATATTGCGGGGACAGCTTTAAAAGTTACTAAACACCAGTCTTTTAATGTCTCCTTTTGTGCAAATAATTAAAAATAATACTCTGAAAAAATTAAACAATATTTTCATAGTAAAAAGCGCAAATTTCAGGATTAATTTATAAAATACTTAAAATTACCTGTAACAATGAAGTTTGACACACATCTGTAGTGCTGACTTTCTATCACTATGAACACAAAACCAGGCTTTTCACCTGGTAACCCCTAATGACTAAATATTCAGTCAATTAATAACTTTGCATGTATTTCCCAAAGAGACTCAAATGTAAAATACTAACTTATTCAGTCTTATGCACCTGACTTTCATTTGCATTCTGTAAAAAATCATTTAATGACATCAACTAAAGTGAGAGTTGAATACATTTTTAACACATGGAAATTGGAATTTGATTTTTTTAAAGATTAAACTATTTATCTTTATTTTAAGGGAGTTTGTAATTCCACTGAGAGAACACAAACTCCATTTCTTGATTTCTGTCACAGGTACCCATTTATAACAAAGTATGCAGAAACTTTAAACAAGAGTAAATTATCTCATTCAGATCAAAAGAACATACCTGTAAATATATGCTGTATATAAATATATTTGGGTACAATTTCCTAACTGTAATAATTATAGAATTGTTATAAAATTGTCAGTGATCTTCTCTGCTAATTAATTAATTTTTCACAATCGATTGAAGAATTTTTGTAACATTCAAAGAATTATTTTTAAAACACCATTATTATTTAAATTATATTTATAATAAGACTACCACATTTAACACTTAAAAATATACTTCCCATGCAAAGCAAACCCCAAAGCCAACTAATTTAAAATATCCTTTTTTAAATGTAGAAGAGTGAATACCAAATTTTTTACAATCAAATGAAAATGAAACGAATATACTAACAAATTTGTATTCATTAAACACATAAAAAAGTAAGTATTGATAAACAGTAACTGATTTAAAAAAATCTAATAACTCAGTGAAAAATGCTTAACTGGAAATTTCTTAATTTAATACTGATACTAAAAATATATTTAATGCCTCCTCTAGTCCAAATTTGTAACTTTTAACATTAGGGAAAGTTATTGGTAAATATATTGACAATGACAAAAAAGTAGTGTCCCCAGATCAATTTTTAACGGCACAGCTCTGGCTCAAGAGGGCACTGGATCGAAATCAGCGGCCGGAAACTCCTGTCAGATACAACTCAGTGTGTACTGACACACTGAGTTGTATCTGACAGGAGCCGCATTAAGTGTCCAAATGAGCAAATATAACAGGTTCTGGGTTAGAACCAAATAACAAACAATGCCTTTCCTTTGATTCAAAGGAAACAGATCCACCCCCTGTATGTAGTTTAACCCTCCATTGGTGACGCAATATATAAATATGCGTTGTTGGTGGTCAGTCGCAGGAGTGAACAAAGTACCGACTGCCTAGGTTTGACCAATGTTATTCTAATTGAAAATAAAAAAGACCAAATCCTTTCGTTTCTACCAAAATTGGTGTTTAAATTATAAAACCAATAACCCAACTTGAACCTCAGGGGGAATTTGGACATCCCTAAGAGTCTATTATTTTGTAGAATAGGACTGAGTTAAAATAATTTGGTGCATTTGGTTATTTTTTGTGTACATATTCATGTTATGTGGAAATATAAATTAAATAGGCCTACCATATATTTGTTACTTTATATAAATAAATTACCCGATTGAAATTTAAAGAAAAAAGTGCAAGTCCGATCCAAGACAAAAATGTTTGTATTTCCTTCCCTGAGGGAAATTGGTTAGATCATGGATGTCTAAAGGGAATGTTTTCTGTTCATCTAAGCTGCTGTTTTTATAGCCAAACTATGACGTCACTGTTTCAAATTTAGGTGGAGCAAATTGCTAGTACCCCCAGAGCTAAGACCCATATATGTCCAAAATAGATAAAAGGGTTTTAGTTTTAGTTAGAACAATTGAAAATGATCATAACAAAATAACCTGTAGCTTAGCTAATATGTGAGCAGAATAACAGAAATACTTGCAAATTACAAAAATATTTTGATTTTATATTGAAGATTAAAAAAACAGGTGATCTGGAGACTCTACTGATCCTATCGTCCATCTTAATGACTATCCAAAAATACATTATTTTATAGATAAACACCATGCTCAGAGAAAATAAAACATAATGGTCAAAGTTACGGACTTACCTTAAAAATAATAGTAATTAAAATAAATATTTGATAAATAATTTAACACATATCTATAAAAAATCACTGACTGAGGTTAAAGCTATTGATCATGATATATATACACTGACTTCATTTTACACTTCCATTGAAATGTATAATAAAAAATTCAAAATATCTAATCAAATAATATACCAATGATGAGCTAAAAGTACATTAAATAATACATGCTTTGCTTTGTATTTTACTTCAAAACGTGGAAGAGTTTCATCAATGGCAAACAAACTATCAAAAATATATTCACCCAATTATGGAATTCATTTATTTTTATATTCAATTAACTATATGGTTTTCAATAAATCAATAATATATTTATATAACAATTACATGATACACCATAATCCAGCAGTAGTAAAAGTATAATAAATTTAACTATGAACACAATTACAACACAAGTACAATGAGATGATAAACCAATAGGGCGTAATATTTCTTACATAATATCTATATGAACGGATACTTTAAACACATCTAATCCAAAACACCGTATACATCAACATGTTCCACAATACTTCTACTTTCGCCTATCCTAGGTTTCTCCATACTTCTCTCAATAACCTTAAATTTATTTTAGCCTAAAGAATTTACAAAAAATAAAAAAATTATATAAATTTCAAGACTATTTTTTCTTCCAAAATAAGATCAGAATTTTGTATCAGAAAATATTGTAGTGCTGCATGATTTCCTCTACGATCATAAAAAAAGTAAAAGGTTGATACACCAAAACTTCTCTAACTCGACAGTCAAAAGTTGATGGAAAGGTTTCATCTTACATTACTAGTGCATTCGGTTTTTCAAGGCTGCGGAACAGATGAATCAAGCCGAGATGGGCAGTTGATCTACTGCACGCCTTTAGTCTGTTTCAAGGGCATATTTAGACTGGGGTAGCTCGCTATTGTTTACTTATTTATCAAAGAACCTTGCATTATTCAAAGGAAACATCTATGGATTTAGCTGTCTTCAGAACATATTATTTTAACTGTTGAATATTTGATAAGGTCTGTTCACTCAGTATGTAACAATACTTATATGAATACTGCACTATAATAACTGTTTATCTGAAACTCGAGTCTGTTGTGTATAACTAACTAAACCCCGATGAAAAATTGCAATGTTCTGGATAACTTCACATCTTCTGGGTTCACAAAGTGTCAAGTTAGTGAGGTTCTACTGTAGTTATATTTGTTTAACAATAATTAACCTTAGCAGCAAAAGACTCAGTGAAACCAAAAAACAATTGATCCAAATTTCACACTGAGCAAAAAAAAAAAACTATTAGTAATACAACCTCTCCCATGCTAACACTCTGACAAAACCTATATGAATCTTTGGAAGGCAGAGTTACCTTTGAAAAACCACTAAGGATTTATAAATTTAGAGACGTCTTCGAATCTGGAAACTGCCTGGAAAAGTGAAGGCTAAATGAATAATAAAAAATTCTGATATTGTTTTGCAACAAAAAATATAACAGAACCAAAATTACAAACAAGTATTGACACAGATTTAAATAAATATTTTAAAATCCATCCACTTTTAAAGTGAAATTTGTCAATAATGATATATAAATATATACAATTAATAGATATTTTCACTAAAATAAATCAACAATGATTCCACACTACAAAGATCTTAGAGATCTGAAAGAACAATGACTGGGGAAATAAACTATTAAGAAAGATGTGAGGAATTATGATTATAACATGTAAATAGTCATTGGATGCTAGTTCTCGTGATATTAAATACTTAGTTAGTATGGCAGTGAAATTATTCACAACAAACATTACCCTCTAAAAAAAACCTAAATTATTTCTTTATTCATCAGTGCTGAGCTTAAAAATAAAAAAGAGGTTTACTGTATAAAAATAATAACAAATATTTTCCTAACTCTGCGGACTGTACATACCGCATTAAACTAAAGGAAAACACATGATTAAATGCTTAAGAATTAATTATTGGATTTAACTATGGCTTGCCCTGCGTAGAGGTATATTTGAACCATCAATCTTTAAAAGCAGCCTTAACTACAAATACTTCTGCCAAAAATAATAGATTTTAATTAAAATTTTTAGTGTTGTAAGACCAGTCTTAAAAATGCCAAGAAATAATACATAACTCAGAATTTTACAAAGAAAAATACCTATTCCAATAATAATTTTATTACACAGTTTTGTGTACGGTGAAAGTAACATAATACCTTTTTTAAGCTTTATCGTATTACTCATGTATTTTGTAAATAAGCCATGGTTACCTGAAGTTAACTTGTACCATTGTTCCGTGGTTTTGTGAAGTAACGCCATGTAAATGTGTCTCTCTTCTCACAAATTTTTCAAACAATTTTAGACTTTAGAAATTTAGCACTTTAAATTTGCAATCTTGAAGACATGAAGACAACGGTTCTGAGCAATGGCCCAAAGAGTCTTTGGATGAGAATGTTGAACATAAAAACAACAATGGTCAACAATGGTTTTCTTTCATAAGAGCTTTTAGTAATAAAAAACTTCAACCCCTTTAAAGATGAATAACAAAACTGGACCGTGCATATAATTATTTTAAAGTTTGTACTTATTTGCTTCAGTTAAGAATCGGCTGCCTAATTAAATAAAATAATTTCATATGATTTCTGATTTGATGTTTTAAAATCCTAAAAGGCACATCCAAGGGAAGAGAATTTAATTTCATACCAATAATAAGATGCACTGTAAGATTATGAACAAAAACCATAATTTTAAATGAAATATTCTTTTACATTCAACATTTACTGAAACATAATACAGTTTGTCCCAATAACTAAATGAGAGAAAATTTATCAGTGAAATTGTAATGCAAATAAACGAACGATGATTGAAATACATTAATAAAGTACATCTGAATATACCAAAACAATATTTTTTCAAGTATAACAGATATTGTACAAATTATAAAATACAATTCAAATTCATTAAAAAATCTACTTCTAAAGCCAGCAAAGAATGCACAAGACTGTCACGGAATGGATGGGTGGCAGAGAGGGTGGGATGCGCATACTACAACAGAATTTCTTTTAGATATTTTGAATTTAGGTTATAAAATATGTTAGCATAAAATTGCAAGTTAATCAAAAAAATGTTATCACATGTTTGAGAACAACATTAACTATAATAATGACAACAATAATAATTGTAAAACAGCTATTTTCTTTATTCCAATTTAAACAATAATAGTTTATGTATTTGAATCTTAGTTTAAACAAAACTTGTGCTTAAAAAAACTATTCTAATTTCTTCCTCTAACATAATGTATCTTAAAACTTAATTTAGAATAAAATTAATTGTGATTAATTAATAAAGAAAATTTGTTTTAAATTTATGACACAATTTCACTTGTACTCATGTCAAAATGTAAATGACTTCTATATATTGTAAAAAATACAAGCACTAAAGATCTGGCTTCAACATTTCTTTCACTCTGACGGTACAATTATTTATTTAAAGTTAAACATACCTCATCCTTGGAGGACATTACGAGCTTTTTATACTAATATGTTTATAAAAAAATAATACAACTGGATTCAACTCTATAGTAGATGAAAAGAAAAATTCCAAGTCTCCTCCAGTCCCAAATACCACAAGGATACACTCAGTACAGTTACAGGCTCCTGCCACGTAATGTGGTAAGGAACATCACCTACTGGCCATCCTGTTGTAGTCTGCGCACCCTCGTTTAACTCAATGCTACTGACTTAAAAAAATACATACCAGTACCCTTGATGTGCCAATTTTATGTTCTAGAGACAAGCAGTTTAAGAGTTGGTGAGAATAATTAATTTGGCAAAATATATAATAAAGACTGAGTAAATTTTTTTCAGGAAAGATAATTATTACCAATAATAATAATATTACTTATGGTACAAGAAAACTGAAGAAATCATACATAAAATGACTCAATTCCTTAGCAGCAGGCTCCTATGAGGCAGTGTGTTTCAACGAGTAAACATTTGACTCGCCATTAAAAACAATAACAAAGAACAAAACCTAAAACTAGTAAAATATTATGTAACCGAGCCGCCCCATTCAATTAAATATTCAGTCCTTCCATTCGCAGTCAGTCGTTTCGCCTTCACTCGAAACCTCTCTCCCGAAGCGATGCGGTTCGCTGCACCAAAATAAATGTTCACCGACGATTTCAAATCATCCAGCGATATGGTAGGATTCTGTTTCATCGGGGATGCAGTCGGCGTGAGGCTTTTATGTTTGGGTTTTTTGAGCTTTTTACCATTAAGGTACTCTGATGCACTACCTGGTGTAGGGTTATACATACTCCTAAGGGACTTGGCACTGTTCCAACTGGCACTAGGTACTTCTTCTGTGTTCTTGATAACAGTGCACTGACGCCGTAGCCTGCGTCGCTTCACCTCGCCATTCCTGTTGATGCGGATGTCCTTCTCGCTGAGGCGACGCTTGGTCGGCCGTAACATGGGCTGTGTCACGGACGGCTTTAATGGGAGGGTAAGTGAGATGGGCGGGGCCGTCTCAGGTACTGTTGTGGTGCCGAGAAGCTCCGCCACACTACGAAACGGGTTGTTTTTACCTGGACATTCCGCGTAATAATCAGAAACATAGAATTCAGCGCAACAATCAAAATTAAAAACTAAGAAATATAAACAAGAAATACTGGCTAGGCTCGTCGCCACATGGAAAATAAAGCAGGTCCCCAGGAAGAAAGAATTCGGAGGGAGGTGAAAAACCGGAAACAGCAGTGGACCCACAGTAGTCAGAATAATAGAACCTGAGGCCCAGTAACTGCGTATATAATCACTTTTAGCAAGAAAACATTATTATTACTGTATCCTTTCACCAGTTCCAAGCGTTAGGCTTTGAAACAAGTAGGTACTGGTGTTTCATCAAGACTTATTTTTTTTCAAATGATTCCTTTTTTCACTTGGCACATCTATTTCCAGTTACCTGCAGTAATAAATAGTCAATGACAAATCTTTGAAAAAAGAATCATTTACTATTTACTGTTTTCTCATCAATAAGTGCAATCGTTGAACAAATTGTGAAAACAAGACAACAATAATTTACTGTCAACATGGAATATTGAACACTAAATATGATGATTTAAAGAGGAAGTTAACACCATCTATCAGATGAGAAATCAACTAGAACTCCTGACGGCGGAAAAAAGAACTATGTCAAAATATAAGCATGCAAAGCAAATTGTTTGCTCAGAACGTACAATGCAATAGTCATTTGTTTAGTAAAATACGAGTACACATGCAATGTAAGTCCTTAGACAGGAATAGGTTAAAGAGTAAAACCATTTATTAAATCTTTTTGATGTGGGAAAATTTGAGTTAAACTTACATTTCTATCATCTACATTTCTTCTATCGTCTTCAGAACCAAGAAACATACCATAGCCTAATTTAGGGATAAATTATAAAAAGAAAATAAACTGTAATGCACTTATAAAACTAATCATTAGCAGTTCATAGAAGCCAAACCATAAATAAACTAACAATACATCATAAAACCAATAACCAAACATGACGACTCATTCGTCATATTTGGTTATTAGTCACACCTAACCGGTCGCGAGAAGAAAACTAATAGCTGCACAGTCAGCTGTTTCGGTTTTGAGTTATCTATAAGTTGCTAACAAAGACAAAGGTATAAGGAAACAGTTCATACATGAATAATAACATATTCTAGCAGTGAACTAACAAACTAAAGTGATATACCTAATCAAATAACAACAAAGAACTTTGTTTTACCAGGGAACGATCATGTCAGTGGGCCTTATTAAGCACTTTTTGGCTAACATTATTTGTCGTCAAAAACCGTTAAGTGGTTGTTAGATTGCACTTGTGTTTAACTAATGCTTGATGGTTGACACTTTACCTACAACATCTCATTATCCACATACCAAGCCAGGTTTGTCCGGCTTTCCACTCTTCTTTCCCAAGAGGAATGGTTAAGATTGCCAAAACTCACCTTCAAAGTCCTTGGGTGGAGGGATGAAGGTGTCGAGGGTGCGGGTGGAGGAGGTGTCCTCACTGCTAGTGTCGCCGGGTGTGGCAAGGGTGAGAGACTCGACGGTGGGGGTGGGTGGCGCAACTGGCGTAGTGTCCGATGCAGCTACTGAGGACGGTGGGGTCAGTGGCAGCTCCTGGCAGATCTGCCGGCTCTGCTCAGCATAAAACAATGGTTAGTATATTGGATCATAGTGTTTACCTAAGACTGGGACGGTGACGTGTCTTGTAATCCAGCTACTTGGAGGTCACGAATTGTAGATAGTTATAAGCAATATATTCCCTGGTGTGGATTAAGTCCACAAAGAGGATCCTCATAACTAGACCAGTTCGTAATTCAGAGGTGAAATTGTGGTTCAGATTCATGGTTTAACTGGGATCTATGAAATCGTGTGTCACTAAAATGGTGCGACAGCATTTTTCTCTTTATTCCTCCAGGTTTTCTTTCTGAAAATACATTGTTCCTCACCTATAGAAATCCAGAAGGAGGAGAAAATAAATAAAATATATTTAAGGATTATTTTTATTGTCGGCTAAAACATGGAGGAATGATGAGAAAATGCGGTCGCACGATCCGACAACCTCCCGTTCAACTATAGTTCCCTTTTGGCTGTTGAGCTATTATTTAATAGTTCTGTCTATGAAACATGTCAGCCTTTGTCAGTACCAAGACTACAAGATCGCGCCACAATCATTTATACTCATTTCTCATTCATACTTGGCTTAAAATACCTACCTGAATCACAGGGTTTGTATTTTAAGTATTTTTACACCAGAGGCATTTTTTAACGTTTTGATGGGGAACGGTCCAAACCCAAAACGGTTTAGGGTTAACAAAAAAAACTGAATTCCTATTTTTAAAGGACTCAGGAGGCTTATACAAATAATAACACATGATAAACGAATGAGCAACAGTAGCCAATTTCAGTTGAACCTCGAACACTCGCACCACCTTATGGGTAAATGTGGAATGGAGCCCAACAGCCATGGTTGTGATTGTGGTATGAAATAACATTTTTGAATAGAGCTATTTTAATAGCGGTAAGAGTTTTGTTTTTAATAATATTAAAAACAAAATTATTACTTAAAATGTTATTCGCTTAAAATGTTATTTAAGGAAAACAACTTCATGCAAACAAACAAACTATAATTTTACGCAGATAACAGCACCTGTTAAGTCTGTTAATATTAACACTGGCATTAGCTCAAAAAGAAATGTAGGTGTGATCAGGCTAATGTATTAGGTAATATAGGTAATATGTAACAAAAAAATACTCACTGTAGTAGCGATTGCATTTTTTAAAAGTTTCCTTGCTTTCCGAGCCCGAAAATTTCGTATCCTCTGGTTTTTCAGTCCTTGGGCTCGGATTCTTCGTTGTATTTGAGCTCTGGATTCTGGGTAACAGGGGAAGGAACTCTTTATACAGACCTGGAAGGGGACAACATTTTTATCAAAACATCTGTAATTATTATCAGTTAAACCCAGAAAATGGGAAGAACTAGTGGTTATAAGGAAACATCAGGTTTACGTATTTGGGAAAACCTCTAAAAATCCAATGATACACTGAATTCAGGATAAGCTAATAGATAAAGTGTCATAGAACAACTATTGAGTGTTAGTTTTAAATTATATCAATTGGATTAAAATAGAAAATATATTATCTGTTAAGTAATATCTTAACATAGTACGATTTTGAAATAAGGTGATAAGTTAAAATCAAAATAATATTGATTTCGTCGTCAGATCGTTCGGCCTCGGTGGGTCCGGCGTTTGGGATAAAATTATTTATTTTATATCAAGAAGTTGATTTCCATTTAACTTCCACAAAACGAATAACAGATGAGTTCCACAGCAGTTGACATGTTTTTTGAAAGAATGGGGAGAGTATGTTACACTGTAAAAACTGAAGAATGTGAGCAGATTTCTTTTAGCGAATTTCCCATATGGAAGAAGGTATTACCTTAGGTCTCATGGTAAGACTTAGCCCAGGACCATGTTATTTTTTCTTCTTTAGGTGCCTAGAGACCAAAAACAATAGTTGTCAAAATGTTTATGAATGTATGTATATATTATGTATGTATTATGTATGTATGTTATGTGTATATATATATCTATCCAATACTATAATACGAGCAAGGTTTGTATATATATATATATATATATATATATATATATATATATATATATTTGCACACGGATCTCGAAAACGGCACTAAGGATTTTCTTTAAATTTTGGAAATAACTAATTTCTGAGTAGAAAATAAGTTCTAGATAGGTCTAATGTCCAGGAAAATTCTTGTTTTCTTGTAATATTAAGTTTAAAATCTAAAAATTTAACATTACGCTTATGGAGAATCAAATGTAAACAATACAAATCAAAACAGCTGTTTATAACCGTTTGACAGTTGTTGATTGAAGATGGTGGCAAACAATATGTGAATAGAGGTTTTGCATAAATATTTATTTTATGTATGTAATAAATGAAAAATTATCAAATTACTAAACAATTGTTGTTCAGTATTTATGCCATATTAATTAAGGTGTATGAAAACGGTTTTATTTAAACCACATAAATGTTTTCATTGAGCAGTAAATTTGTTTTAACTTTGCTAATTAACTTGTAAAAACATGTCTTATTCTATCCGAGCAAAGCTCGGTCACCAGGTACTAATATTATAAAGAGAGGTGGTTTCTGTATGTTTGTTTGTGGGTTTGTTGTGGCAAGTAAATGCGAAAAATACTGAATCGACCGGTTTGAAATTTTACACAAAGGTAGATCTTTAACTCATGCAACACATAGGCATACTCATTTCCTTAAAATTCTCTCGGGCTACGCCCTGTGAACGTCCTAAGTTTCAATGTTTACATTTTTACAGAATGAAAACATAAAATTACTTGAATGTCAACAGCTGTGAATACTAAACTTTGACAGTTCGAGAAGGAGAAGAAGAAGAAAGCTGCCGTGACCGTCCTAGGTTTCAATGTTTACATTTTCTAATGACAACATCCGCTTGCACTATATTTTGACAGTTCGGAAAGAAGAAGAAATAAAGTTGATTTTTCAGATAAACTGCTGGATCGAAATTAGTGAATTATTTGAAATAGCGGAATGGTAGATTTTAAGTTTTTTCCGACGACTGTCTCTATTACATTAATCCTTATCCTCTCCCAATATTTGACAGATGTTACTTTGAAATGTTGTAGACACTCGTGTTTTGACATTTTGTAAACAATGAAGAATTAATTAACAATAACTTAAATGTATCAGTAGAGCCTACACTGAGCCTTTTTTTCAGCCTTTTTTTAACCCGTGCAAAGAACGGGTACTTTGGCTAGTATATATGTGTGTGTGTGTGTGTGTCTGTGAACACGATAACTCTCGTAAAAATGGTACGATCGAGACCAAATTTGGTAGAGAGAGATTGTAGGAATACTCCTAAAATTGCTCGGACGAGTTCGTAATCCAGACATATCGGTCAATGGGAACGGGTAGTTTGGGGGGGTTTTGTACCCCAAAATTGGGTTTTTTGCGTTTTTCATATGTAATTTAAAAACTTTTTAAATTTTATCTTTCACCATTAGAATCAGCTTTAAAAACTACACAATTGAGTTCCTTAAAGTTTTCTATCTCCAACGGTTACCGAGATATAAAAAAATCTAAACACACTACGTTGTATTTTATTTTGAGGGTCCAATGTTAATCTTATTGAGGTTAAGGAAAAATTAATTTTTCACTTATTAACCAATATTTTTGGATAAAACTTTATATTTAGCTTTATGTGGTTGGGACCCATACATTTATGCTAAAAATCACAGTTTATGTGTTTATCATGGCAGCAAACTTGCATAATCTTTTCCCAGGTTAATCATATGGAGAATAGCCAAACTCCTTTATTTATGGACAGATGTTGATGAAAGTTGGTATAAATGTTAAAAATAAATTTTTTTGATGGTATAAATGCCTACTCTCAATGTTCCTCATAGCAGCAAACCTGCTCACTCTTTCCC
This sequence comes from Nephotettix cincticeps, assembly GCA_023375725.1. NCBI lineage: Eukaryota > Metazoa > Arthropoda > Insecta > Hemiptera > Cicadellidae > Nephotettix > Nephotettix cincticeps. The sequence goes on from JAGISJ010000012.1 coordinate 448,798, forward strand.
CTGTAAATCTTATGGAGAATAGGCAAATGCATCATGTTTATCGACAGATTTTGACCAAACTTGTCATATATTATTATTATATTATTGATTTGGAAATTCGCTGAGTACGCAGGTCTGCTGCGACAGGGGTATCATATTTTTATCTACCCACTGGGTATTTACCCGACCCACATAACTAGGCATACTTATAATCTTTGAGTGATTGTTTGGGCGGGTACAAATATAACCGTTCAAGACATATCACCCTGTTCCCCAAAATCAATAACCATCACTTTATCACATCCATTATTTTAATTCCGAAGAAATTCTAAGCCAAACTATTCCCCTTGCATGTCCACATCCTCATCTATAACACCACGATGGTAGCAAGCATACGTCAGGAACACTAGAAGCACATGTCCATGTTGTAAATTTTGCTGCCAAATACAGTGGAACGTGGATAATTCGAACTTCTGTAATTCGAAAACTTCCTTAATTCGAAATTTTGTCTTGGTCCCTAGAATTTTATATGAAAACAATGTTAAAATATCCTGGTTAATTCTAATAATTTTTTGGATAATTTGAAGTTTTTACAGCATAAATCTATAAAATGAAAAAGTCATTGTGTGTGATTTTCCAGGAAACGACGTCCGGGCTTCCTGTCCTCAGACTATTTTTAGTTAGATCAACGCGCCCACCCCCGCCAATCCTTATCATAGCACGTACACCTGCTGTTGACTGGTCACATTATACCCCTCCCCCTCCCCAGTCCACTACTGCTCATAAATCACAACATTGACATCTCTAGTCTCACTACACGGCGCCGATGCAGTTCAGTACCGTGTGTATCATTGATGGTGGTTTATTCCGATATTCGTCGTCTTTGTTTCGTGTTGGCATTTGTGACTTCGTCTGCGTTCATGTCAACTCGTTAAAGTGTGTATGATGGCTTCGTCAAAGCGAACCTACAAATCTCTGACGTTGCAAGAATATATAGCGGCGATCAAGGAGGTAGAGAAGGGATTTGAAAAAGTTTGAAATAGCTCAAGTTTCGGGATCCCTCCAAACACATTATCGACATTTAACAAAAATTAGGATTTTTAATCAATAATATCTTCATTAACCTAACTTTTATAATATACAATGTTAAAACATGATGTTTAATTGTTTATTTCAACCACATGCAAAAACTTTTGTAATTCGAATTTTTTTTCTGGTCCCTTGAGGTTTGAATTATCCAAGTTCTACTGTATGATATACAATAGAGAATAAAAAATCTGAACCAATTGTTGGTAGTTCAGATTACAGACTCAAATTTTCAAACATAATCTATAAATGCATCTTGAAGTTGCATTTTTCCAGGTCCCTTCACTCGTAAGATTCCTGATCTTAGTGGAGAGAAATTAGGGATACGCAAAATGCCGTCACGGCTGAAGCGCCCAATACGGGCGTAGTTAAGTATCGAAGACAATATATAAACTTTTTATTTCAAAATTGAAGTTGACCCTATTGAAGTTTATTAGTGAAATAAGAATTATGTTGCAACTACGGACCATCTAACAACGTTCTTCCATTATTTTCTAAAGGAAACAAATTACGTAATTTCGCTGGCTACTACAACACTTTTGAGCTTGAGCTAAAACACAAAAGCCATTCCATAACACCAATATAATATATAAAACAAAAAGTTTTAGTTCTTCTTAAATTTCAATGCTCAATTGTATTCAATATGTATTCAATAATAATGATCTGGAAGTGCTGTTAATTTTGAGTCGGAAGGCGAAGTCTGGTTTCCTGATTGAGTTTCGTCAAAACAACGATGACTATTTCTTATTACTACAGCATGAAAGCAAAAATTATTTCTTTTTGAACCCATCATATCTGCTGATTGAAAAACGAACATATGAATTAATTAATGTAAAAGCTCTTGAAATTCGCACTTTTTCAAAAAACCTCAAGCCGAGCCGAGCTAACTTACTGATGAAAACCGCTCTTGATGTGTGTGAACTGAGTAAAACGTAAATCTCAACCGCAGTAACGCATTCTTCGATTTTTCCGTGGCCTAACCTTGAAAATCTGTTATTTTCCGGGATCCTACACAAAAATCTGGGACTTTTCAGAGACTTCCAGGACCGGTAGACATGCTGGAACTATAAAAGAACACCTACACTACACAGTGATTATTCTATTTTACATAAAAAGCAGTAATCTTTGGTTGTGTTAGTTTTGATACATGTTTTTTGCATAAGCATTAAGAGATGAATTTGATTAAAGTCAGGCTGTGTTTTGTTCCAAGATATCATTTTTACTAATGCTGTAAAGCTTTAGAATGCGAAGGGACTGAGTGGCCATATTACCATCACTGCTTTCATTATCTTTTGGTTCTTGAACTTAATTGAAGAAGTGATATCGTTGTCATCCAGGATCTTGTATCTTTCGCTATGTCGCTCACTCATACCCCACCACGCACCAGCAGTTTCTCCCGCAAATTTAAAACATCTGTTGTTATTAAGTTATTTAAAAAGTCCTATGGAGTGGTTCGAAGTTTTTACGTTTGGATTTTCGACGCTCTAGTGTACTTATATTTAGTAAACATTATGCCTAAAGTGATAGCTTATTCTCTTAGAGCGAAATTTGCTTAAGATAAAAACAGTTATATCTCATACATTAAAAGTTTATTAATTGACAAATGAATGATAATTGATAAATGCACACAATTAAATAGGCCATTCCTTTAGGAACTTCCCACGTATTGAAGGGGAATGTACAAGAATTAGGTCATAGCCCTCCTAGAAAGAATAACAAGGCAGGGCCTATCATTGTAATCGATATTGACAAAGTAAACTACCTTGGTAATTATACGTGTTGATACAGCAATATAACCAGCTGGAAGGTTACCTTGTGTCCTGTGGCAGGCATTCCTTTAGGAAGGAAGACGGGCGGACTATCCTGTATCTGTAAGAGTCTGACACCAGGCGGAGGATCAGTAGGTGTGGCGGGGGTGGGCGGCAATGTAGCAGGCGGGGGTGTGGGGGTGTGAGCCTCTCTTGTACCGTTCACTTCCAACCTTCCCGAACTGAGAACAAAACCACAATTAGAGCTTGTAAATTATTAATCTTGTTTGTAATTTTTTTCGTTAGGCATGGCACATAAGTAAGCAAAACTTTGTTAAGTTTATTATACTTATTATACATCATGTACATATTATTCATATACGATTGTAGTTATTAATCCATTCCCGTCTGAATTACCTTAAGAGAGCCCTCCTGTCTGAATTGAAATCAAACTTTTCTCACTGTGACTGTGTGTCACTATTAGCTTGACAGATTTAACAGTAACTTCACTATTAGCCAAAATAAATTATTACTATACATTTTCACCAGATCCAAAGGGTAGGCCTAAAAACAAGTACTGGCGCAAGCTTTATCAAGACTTCTTTTGTTTTCAAATGATTCCTTTATTTCACTTGGCACATTTATTTCAGGTTTTGCAGGCAGTAATAAATAGTTATTGGCATAATCTTGTAAATCTCATCAGTTTGTACTCTCATCACTTGATAATCTCAGTACAATTATTGAACAATACGTGCGAACGGGATAATACTTTACTCTCAACATGGATCATATATTTGGATTAAAGTGGCTATTTTTTAAACACAGCTTATGTACACACATCTCTGAACATAGAAATCAATGCAATCAAGTAATATTAGGCTGTTTTAGAATAATGACAAGCAATTTACGGAATCAAACAGCAAATGATAATTATTGACTAATAAGTAATAGAATATATGTTTTCAGTGTTAAGTGCTGCAAAAATGGGTAAAATTAGACTTTAATTTTTAATTTCTATTATTTGGATTGCACACTCTTGGAAGAGAATTGGTTAATTTTTGTTGTGTTTGTGGCAAGTTGTGATGAAGCCAGACTACTCTCCAAGCAACTAATTTAGGTGAGTGCAGCTCAAGTCATAGTTCCAGGTGTTCTATTTAAATTGTTTGCCTTGACATCACTGATTGTAGGTAGGCGCCAGCTGGTGTTTCCGGTGGGAAACTTGCATCTAATCTTATATATGACAGTTTAGTAATTTGAGTGCTGTTGGTATTTTTCATAATCGCTTTCAAAGTTTACTTACCGTTGGAAATACAGTGGAACTTGGTTATAATGTCATTGAAGGGACCACACAATTAAAGACGCTATATCAGAGTGGCACTATAAAAGAGGTTCCATCATTTTAATTCAAAACCGAGGAAAAATAGAAAACACATTTTTCTACATGAAATTAACACTTTTAATGAAGGTAATTTGATATACACATAAAAGTTTATGTTTATGACTGACCGAACTACTCTATACTGCATAAAAAATCGATTTTAAAAATATCGCAATGAAGTTCGGGTTGGTGAATTCAACTGTTGGTTCGATTAAAAAACAAGTCCGAACACACGTCTGCTATCTTACGTCCCTCCTCACACGCTCTTGTAACTCACACTTGTTCTTTAATCGGCAAAACCTTTCTCGTAACACTTATTTTTATTATTACTTTTTCATTATTTTTCAATACTGTATTAAAATAACGAAAAGCAAATTGTAAGAGACGTACACTGAACTAACGATAGCTGCACGAACTGTAGGTACGTACGTACGGTATTACAGTTCTTTGACGCGACGTGAGTCACTGACACTGGCCTTGATAACGGCGACAGCGGATATAGGGTAGGGGGAGGGGGTTGGGGTGGTTAGCGGTAAGACAGCAATAAAATGCCATTTCTAAAAATAGAATGGGATATCTAGCTAGCCCAACAATAGCCACGGCTCTCACGTTGCACAACCGACCGAAATTTCTCTCTAGCTATACGTTGCCTTCATCTCGGCCCGATTTTCTAGGCGTTATATACGAGGTTTTAGAATTTACTGACGATACATCCGAGGTTTTACCTATGCAAATACCTATAGTTTGGCAGGACCTAAAAATAAATTACGTTATATCCGAGTTGACATTACAACCGAGGCTGCAATGACCAAGTTGCACTGTATAACTAACCCGTTAACAGTTCTGTGCAATTATTCTTCAACATTTTTGACAAGGATTAACAAGACAAGAACGCAACAATGAACTTGAATCTTAAAAATAAATTGAATATTTGTTTGCCAGTGATTTTTCGGTGTAAAAATTCAAAATTGATACCTTATCAATATGAAAAAGTTTTTATTTAACTATATATTCTTTTACTTTACATTTAGAGTAAAATATGATTTGTATTCATCCCTTTATTGTTTTTAAGTGTTTGTAAAAGGTATTTAAATAAGTTTTTCCTTCAAATCTTTTATAAATAAAAAGATTCTGACACTACCACAAATAGGATTTTTTTCCAAAACAAAGGGGAATAAAAAAAAATCATGTATTCATAAAAATTGTTTATTGGATAAAATAATAACATATTTATAAAATACACATAGGCTATTTAAAATGTTTACTGTGTATAAAATATTACATTATTATAACAATTAAAGTATTAAAAAGTACTATTAAAAATTACTAAAAAAATATAAAAATTGAGCAGAGCCGCTTTAGACACAATTGCGGAAAGGTATACAAGCCCACAGTGCGCCCCGGCCTATTGTCTTCGAGTTCTCAGAATTTTATTAAGGCCGGGTAGTAAGTTTTTACGAAAGAGTAGTTAGGGGGAGGGTTAAGGCAGTAAAAGTTCTTTATGTGTCATCGGTTGGTTGCTTCTGCCATTTTTTAGCTCGGCCGGCAGTTCGGTCTAGAGGTGGCCGAATGAGAGGGAGGCTACTAATAGTGGTCAAATGACTGAGTAAATCATTCCCAGATAGACCAGGATAATACGGACATCAGGCACATCCAGTAAGAGTTGATGATCTGACTCACCTGGGCAGGAGTTTCAGATGGTGCTGAGAGGCCCAGCTGTGCTGTAAGGCTGAGTCAGTGACTGGTCGCACCTTGGGCAGGCTGTACATTGGCGCCAACGGAGGAATTCTCACCCTCAGGCCCCAACTGCTACGTCTCTGCTTCACTTCCTCGCCACACTTAAACCTGATCAGATACAACACAGTGATATTTCTGTAATTAAAGGACTTTTTGTGTTTGATTTTTAATATTTCTTTGATTATTAGTAGCTCTCGACTGAATTACATGGTAATTCACCAACTACCAAGCTATTCATATACTTTGTATACCAGTATACCTTGTGTATACCACTAGTTCTCAACTGAATTTTCCATTAATGCAGACTATTGTACAAAATAAAGTATACTATTTAGAAGAAATTGTATTAACATTTAGATAGGTATATAAAACATAAGAAGTAACGGAAAACTTGTGGTAAATTATAGAGGTTTGTGGTGCAATTTTCATGTCGGTATGGTACAAAGTTTTTTACATCGGTTTTTGGTAAAAATTCGGTACAGTACAGTTGAAAAATATCTGAAAAAAACCTATTTTATATAAAGTATACCATCTAAAGTACAGTAACAGCTTATTTTCTCATAGGAAATTTGTAAAAACCATAAGATGAGTGAGCTATTCATACTTTTTAAGTTAAGTTTCGGAAGACAAAGAACTGAGAACTGTGATCGACCGATCCGGTAGATGACAGACAACAACAAAAACAGTGTTTCAGCAACACGATACAATATTTACATCCTTCAAACTATCGTACCAACAAGTCTTCGTATTGTATCTTAATAATTTGAAAAAGTGACATTAATTAAACTTTTAAAGAATAAAACACTCAACAATTAGAAAACAGAAATCTAAAAATAGTGAAAAATGTATAAAAAAGTTCAAACAGACTGAAATGAGTTGAAAGTCGTAATTAATCATTTGGCAACCCTTGATCCTATTACTCATCAACACAGGTGAATTTGTGGGCGGAATGCTGAAAAATTAGTTTGTTATATCGAAATAATAAATTATTATGTTAATGAAAATTTTATCTCAAGTTGAAATATTAGGGCAAAATCAGCATGATTAACTCTCGAATTGCAGATCAAGGTTAATAATTACTGAAAACGTACTTCACACGGAATAGTAACTAATCACATTAAGATACACCGTATATCCAGCAATGACGATATATTTTGTATTTCAAAATTTTATATCAAATTAAAGTTGTCGGTAACTGAAATAGTAATGAAAAAAAAACTTAAAATAAATCTGTAACTGACCGACCTTCAGTACAAGCTCAGAACCATAAGGTGCCAAATTTTTTTGTGCACCGCATACCCCTATTAAATTAACTTACCTACTCAAGTTGTTGGCCAATACATTCAATAGTATACTTTTACGTTCTTCAGTACTAACATTTAGAATCTGAAAACAGAAAACATAATAATTAAATTCAGCACAGTTTTGATATAAAACTTTTTTGCAGACATGTAATGAAATATCATATGACAGCAACGCTTTATGACTGAAATATCCACTGACTGAAATATCATATATATTGAAAGCTCTCTGGGACGGTGATGTGTCCTGTAATCCAGCTACTTGGAGCTCACAAATTGTGGATAGTTATAAGCGATGTTTAGTAGATGTGATATTTTCTGGTATGGATTAATGTTCACACTATTGAATGCTACATTAATCCACATGATTAGGCCTGTATGACCATCCGCATGATTAGACCAGTTCATCATTTAGAGGCAAAAGTGGTTAGGACTGCACGTTAAATTGTACGTCTCTTAGATAACAATGGCTGTTGGGCTATTATTTAACAATCCTGTTTAAGGAACATGTCAGCCTTAGTTATTAACAAGACTACAAGATTGCGCCACAATCATGCTACATTCATTTCTCATTCATACTTGGCTTAAAATACCTACTTGGGTAGGTCACTATTTCAAAAGATAATCTAAAGGAATGTTGTATATTTTACTCATTAAGATGCCTCCAGAGCCGTTGTTGACTAATAAAATAAAACATACTTTCCAGTCAACAATTCTAAAATAATTGCAGGTATTTTTAACATACTACTGACAATTTAACCCTGATGATGGAGTATCCAGATCCGAAACATCTAGGATAGAAATACCAACAAACAGGTAGATTTATCCCACTCTTGCTCATATTCATTCAATAGGGATCGATTGGTAATTTGAATTCTGTTAGTCATGAGCATCTCCTCCAGACATTTGCTCTAATGTTCTCTATTTATTTCTTACTGATCTCACTGCTCATTCAAACTGAGACACTACAGTAGAGAACTAGTCCAACAGAGTCTACAGAGTTTTTATACGCTATTTATTTCAAGCACTAAATTTTCATCAATGAAAAACCCTAAGCACCAAACCAATATATCTTACCTTTGGTGGCAGCTGTAGTGTATTCCAATTGTTGTTCAGATATTGCAAAATATCAGTTTCTATATCATGGAACTTCTTCGCTTTGTAAACAGTAAGATTGAATAATACTAAATGCACTAGGTCGACCCACTTCATTACTAACCGACGTAAAAACTCTTTACCATTATTGCACAAGGAACAAACAAAAACGTAAAATCTGAAACAGAAAAATATCAAGATTACTTTTAAATTATGATGATTTCTGAATGTAATGTTCAAGGTTGTACTTTAAATGATACACCTTGTTGTAACTCGGCAGCGATAAAAATTATTTAATTTATGCCTGACTATTGTGTACATAGAGTAGTATGAAACACTATGGATAATAAACACGAAGCACCCTAGGATTAACTGTCCGCGCTTGTCTGGTAGTGTTAACATTTGAAAGTATTGAAAATGTATTTATTTCATAATAAGCTATTTTCATAAAGGTAACCAAGAACATATCTATATCAATAGAATTAGAGTTTAGTTTTTAAATTGCTTAGAATTATAAAATTTTCTTGTTTTTTTTTATATTTATAAATTAGGAAAGTCAAACTGGGTCTTATCTCAATTTCTACACGTTTGTAACTCTACAAAAGATATTAGGTTCATCTTTTCTGTAAAACGAGGGCACTCATTAACCCACAAAGTGCCGAGTCAATATCTGAGAAATGGCAAGCGTTTTTAACCTGTCGCGCAGGGATTTTTTAAACATTTTTTTAAATATTGTTCTAGGGTTAATACATTTGATGAGAATTTTGAGTAAAAAATATGCTTTTTGGACGGTTAAGGTAAAAAAAAGGAAAAGCTAATATTTCGTAAAAAGTATTTTGCTTCCAAACACTGCTAGTTCAATTTAGAGATGTCCCCAACAAGACTTACGGATCGCCCAGGTACAGGGGTTGATGCAGACAACGTAGACAGTGTTCATGGAACCATTGTCTGCAGCGGCCACACTGCAGCATCTTCATGTACCAGTCGCCCGGCAGTCCGCAGTAGCAGTACTTGGCCTCTGTGTTGACCCGGTGGTGCATGTCCCACGTCAGCTCCTCCAGCTGCGCAATATATTACAGGAGTCAAAAAGTGATAGAGTGCTCAGAGTACACATTATGCTACTCAACGGTTTAAGCTTGCATAGTTGACCTTTAAAAGACCAGTGTTAAACTTTACTAACACATTGTGCCCTATACCCAAGTATAGCTCAGGGTACTGTATTTGCCGTTGCATACAAATCCCGAGTATAGACCAGACTAAGCCTTTTAATTTCATATGTTTTTATTTTTGCCTTGATTATGTATGTGATTATGTGATTTGCCGTTTTTATGTGTAATGTATTAAAATTCTCCTCAAGACATTCTTTGTTATAAAATTATCTTACACTTTAGATCAGCTGACTGAGGTTAGTCGTCTGTGTTGTGTTTGCTAGCATCATAGTTTAGGTTCTATTGTTGTGTTTTCTGAGCAATTTGTTCACTAATAATTTATTTACTACTTTTTTTTTAAATAATATATTAATTTGTAGTGTTAAAGTCGGTTAGTTTATGTGAAAATGGTTGCTCATTTAGACAAACACGAATACACTGTGTTTGATTTGAGCTGAGTTGACAGATGATAACGAAGACAATAAAAATATTTATTTTAATTATATATATATAAGAATAAAGATCTATTTATTAATGATTGTTTTAGAATTTACATATTATTAATTATATTTATAAATATGTATATGAAAAGTAAAATTTCATATTTAGTTGATCGTACTTATGAACTCTTGTGTTATGTTTTTTATTTTTGTGCAATATTTATAGTTTTTATTATCGAAATTACGAATATTTTATAAAATAGGCCCCTGAAGAATTACATTTCCTTAAAGCTCTTGATTTTATCTGTAAAATGATATATAAATTGGGAAGTTTATTTAACTATTTAAAAAATAAAATAGTTATAAATTATTAAACTAATGCAAAATATCCCCTGTATTCTCAAAAGGCCTCTTTGGTTTCCAGGGTTCAATGTGTTCATGTTTTGACTGAAAGTTGTTTATAATTATTAATATTGGAAATTAAACATTTTATATTATTAACAGTTGTGTATAATAAATGTATTATATACAACTGTATTATATACAACATAGCAATGGCTACTATTCCACAGTTTCACTGGTTCATTTTTAGATAAACACATGCATGACAGTGATAGTGTAATTATGAGTTGTAGGAGAACAGAATTAAAGGTTTTGTGATTTATCAACATATAATTGTGTACTTAACTTGAGTTTTGAAAGAAAAATAAATGACTGTAAAGTATAATAAAGTACAGAGTAATAGAAATAACTATTTTTAACAAATTTCTAATAGGAAATTATGTTAATAAGACATTATAATGATCATTGCTGAATCAAGAAATGACAGGAAGGGCATGTTCACTTACGTCGTAAGGAAGCTTGTTGTTGGGCTGTGTGTGTAGGACCGAGAGTGGAGGAGGGGCGGGGGGTGGCACCGGTGCTTGTTTCCTCATGGCTCTCAGCTGCTTCAGGGGAGTAACCTGTGAAACCCGTCTTTATAGAGAAGCTATAATTGTATATAGCTCCTTACTCTAACCTAGCCTAGGTAACCTAGGTTATTATTACCTTAACGTTAATAACCTTAGGTGTATTACCTAGGTAATACATCCTAACCTTGTGGTTAGGATGTATTTGGTGGTGACACTTAATAAATCAAACAAACGGTATTGATGAACTGACGTTCACTTTCTCCCACAAAAGTTACACAACAAAAATTACTAACATTTCATATAATCATCATATCCATAAACCATTAACAACAAAATAAATGTATAGTTTAGAAAGTACTCATGACATTTTATTTCCCAGACCCTCTTATTAATAGTTTTTAGATTTTGGGAAAGAAGCCCCCTCACTGTGAGATATTAAAAATGTTTTTGTACAAGTTCTATTGGGTGATATGACTGTAAGCTGCTAATAAAGTTTGATGATAAATAGTACAAAATTAAGGAGAAATTGATTCTTTAATATCCAACATAATTTTTAACTTTTACATAGGAAAAACATTAGGATCTTGGGGGAGTGTGCTGGTCTAGGTGTAGAGTGCAGGACTTTGATGCCCAAGGTCCCAGGTTCAAATACTGCCAATCACCAATGACTTTTCGCTGAGTGATAATGTCACAACCCACTAGGTCTAGTTTGAAGTAATGTGCAAAATGGTTCCAGGCGATGGCCTTGTTCAAAGAAACGGTGGACTGACACATTCTTTCTCCCTCAAGTAAATTAAAAAACAAAAATGTACAAAAAACAAAAGTAATGTGATTGAATTTTTTTTTATTTACAGCTATTTAATTTTGTTGTTTCCCTGAGTACACGTTTGGATTTGCTGGGATTTCGGATTTGAGGGGTTCCCCTATCCACTATATAGCCTACAGTACTATTTTCTATATGTGAGTAAGTAAAAGTGTACTGTCAGGTTTATATACTGGTTTACCTTTCAAACAATCACAAATGACTTAAGGGATTGAATCAAAGAATCATTTACAGATTCACAATTGTGTTAATAAAGTAAAAAATAATACAACAACAATGTACTGTATGTGTGAAACAACAATGTTGTATTAATCTAATGACAATAATTGATAAAACATCAGTTAGCATGATTATGTTCGTTGTAAAGAACCACACAGTTAATAGATTCATATTATTTAGATTCTTATTGCGGACATTTTCCATCACGATATTATGTAAAACAAAGTTTCACTCATTTTACATAATATCGTGATGGAAAATGTCCGCAATAAGAATCTAAATAATATCAATTCACCATCACCAATAATGAATTTCAAACAAAGAATAATAGATTCAGCTGATCAAGATTTTGTCAGATGATGCAGTAGCCTACGAAGAACCAAAAAACCTAATTTGTCAGTATATTTTACCTAACAAACTATCTATAAAGAACCTTTTTACTATTTATTTAAGTAAAAATTATTATACTATAAATTGTTACACAAAAAATATCATCTAAATATTTGAACTAGTGAAATTAAAATGTTAATACTCATGCAAGTATGCATTGGTTAAATTTTTACGAATGTTGATTTTACAAAGTAGATTTAGGAATGTAGGTATTTTAACACATCCTATAGCTGGCTGAAGGGGTAAAAATTTGAGTGCTTCTAAAAATATCACTATTTACCTGGCAGCGGTGGCATTCCCAACAGTCCAACCCGAGCTCCACTGGCGGCTGAAACCATAACACATCGATATTACAAACTGGAGCTTTCAGCTCAAATATCTCCACCTAAAAAAAGGTAGTCCCATTTCCCAACTATCGGGGTATAACTTAACTGTGTTGGAATTATAACACTCATTGATGATATGACCAATCATACAAGAGTAACTGATGACCGAGCCTTGCTCGGATAGAATAAGACATGTATTTGATTGACTGGAACGGTGGCGATGTCCTGTAATCCAGCTACTTAGAGGTCACGAATTGTGGATAATTGTGAGCGATGGTCGGTGAGTGTAGTGTTCTCTTATGTGTATTAACGTCCGCACAGTTGAATACTACATTAATCCGCAAAGACCATTCTCATAATTAGACCAATTCGTAATTTAGAGGCCGTGGTTCGGATTCCACGTTAAACTGTAGGTCCTTTAGTTGCAATTGACTGTTGGGATACTAATTAACAGTCCTCACACTCAATCCTCATTCATACTTGGCTTAAAATACCTTCCTTGTAGTAAGGTCACAATTTCAATAATCTATTATACAAGTTAATCAGCAAAATTAAAACACATTTATTACTCAATGAAAACATTTATGTGGTTTAAATAAAACCGATTTAATACACCTTAATTAATATAGCATAAACACTGAACAAAAATTTATGTCCCCGGATGGGGATCAATCTCATAAGATTCGATAAATGAATCCTAAATGCTAGAACTGAGCTACGGTGTCAGCCAAGCAGAAGATGTTGTTTTAGGTCTTTTAGCCAACCTGAATTGTTTTAGCTGATCATATACTATATATTTATTTATCCATACAGTTATTAGTAGCCTGTGATCAACTGATTTTGAGCCGTTTTCGAGATACGTGTGCAAATATACAAACCTTGCTTGTAGTATTGGATTTGTTTTTACTTTCTTTGATGGAAGTTACTTATGAGTAGAAATTATTTTTACATCTCCTGATACCCTAGTTTTTACCCTTAGTAAATAAATTTGTGACTTCTCTTTAAGCACCGCCTTAAAGAACGGCGTTAGGGTCAACTGAAATCGGTTGGCGCTAGTGTCACTTATTCGTAATGCATATGTCATTGTTTCATGCAAGCTTCCTGCATGACCTGTTTAAGACAACAATTATTCAGTTTTTTTATTTGTTTTATTATTATACATTTTTAGACCTTCAAAATAACCTTTTTATAATGTTATCAGATCAAAAATGTAGCTTGGAAAATTGGTTTTCTGTAATACAGTATAACTTGGATGATTCAAACCTCAAGGGACTAGAAAAAAATTAAAATGATCAAAAAATTTGAATTAGTAAAGTTTTTGCAAGTGGTTGAAATAAACAACCAAACATCATGTTTTAACATTGTATATTAAAAAAAGTTAGGTTAATGAAGATATTATGATTAAAAATTTTAATTTTTGTTGAATGCCGATAATGTGTTTGGAGGGATCCCTAAACTTTAGCTATTTTAAATTTTTTCTTAAATCCCTTCTCTACCTCCTTGATCTCCCCTATTTATTCTTGCAATGTCAGAGATTTGTAGATTCACTTTAACGAAGCCATCATACACACGACGTGTTAACATGAACGCAGACAAAGTCACAAATGCCAAGACGAATCAAAGACGACAAATATCAGAACAAACCATCATCAATGATACACACACTACTGAACTATGCCGGCGCCGTGTAGTGACACAGACTAGAGATGTCAATGTTGTGATTTATGAGCAGTAGAGAGAGATGTGTGATGGGACTGGTGAGAGGGAGGGGTAACATGTGACCAGTCAACAGCAGGTGTACATGCTGTGGGATGGGTTGGCGGGGGGTGGGCGCGTTGATCTAGCTAAAACAGTCTGAGCTTACATAAAAAATCATAAAATCTTCATAGGATGAACAACAAAACTAAAATTGTTACTTCACTGCATTTAAAATTAATAATAATAATCAGTTTATTCCATCAATAAATACAAATTTACAAAATAACAATTACCAGTAACAAATTTTAATATGGCATAATTCACAAATTAAATAAACAGACACCTTATAATTCGCCATTAAATGACATCAACTTTCTACTAATTCATCAATTCATTCTACTAATAATCAACTAATTCTCAATTTTATTTCACGATTCAATTATTTTATTTATTACAATGATAAAAACAAATCACCATTAACAAAGAATTAAGATTTGACAGACGCCGTTGGCTCGATGCCATTGGCTATCTGCGTATCGGCAGATCGTTTGATAGCAGCTGCTATCAAACAAAGGCCTGTGCGCAGGCGCAGAGTTGGAATATTTGGCAGACAAAATACCCCGATCGGCTGTGTAACAATATTGAAATCCGTGAAATTATGGTACCTCGTCGTAATCTAGTTAGTTATTCATCTTAAAATTATCTAAAAATGTAAAACTAATAATGCTTAAATTCATTTATCAAAGATAAAATGTAGATTGAAAACAAGTGGAAAATTTGTTGGTTATGTGAACACTGAACGACGAAATAGGCCAAATGTAAATTTGGCAACACTTAATCGTATTGCTCAAACCCGGAGTAGTTGAGAATGCGATAACTAAACAATTGATCGTCTACGTAGACGATCAGAATGAAGTAGTATTATTTTTGCCGGAAACCCCGTTGCAAAACGAGTTATTATGATATTAAATCAACAATTCAAGTTTTTTCGTAGCCGAAATGAAATTTTATATGGAACAATATCAAACCGCAATCTGATACTCGGTGCAACTATCGATGACGCTATGCTTTGTATTTCAAAATGCAATATCGTGTTGAACTTACGGTTACTTAAATGCGTAGTTGAAGAATCGAATAATCATACCGCATCCTCGGACCGCCCAATGACGTTCTTACATTCCGATTGGGTATGAATTGCGTAATTTCGTCATCTGCGTTCGTCATTCGTCATTCGAATCGCTACAAGTGTATCGCGTCTACCAGTCAACGACATTGTTTTGATGAAAGACTACGTAATTTCGTCGTCTTATCAAGGTTTAATCAAAAATTATTCCAGCTTCGCGGGTATCAACTCGACGAAAATCTCGTTGTTTTTGTTCAAATTGCTGTATTATACAGTCTATCCGAAAATTCTGATATTTATCGGATCGGATCGGATATCTTAAATACATTCGGATCGGTTTTGGATATCCGATCCGAATCCGAACCGAATTTTCGGATATCCGCACACCTCTACCAAAAAACTCGATATAATTATGCCAAAGCATATTTAGGATACAATCAATAAACATTAAAATGATTTTTATTTTATCATTATTATTTTTATATTTAAATTATATTTTTAAGATAGTCAATATTTTTGCTCACACTACCGTAAGAATTAAAGGTGTGCTTGGAATGCCTTTAAAAAGTCAAAGTAATTGCAATAAACTTGTGTAACACGGGTGGGTATCATATGAGGACACAGTTTTTAAGATTTTACGATTTTAAGAAAAGATTTACATTTATCAGGATTTTTATTTTTGAAATAGCACGTATAGCGGGGGGAATTGGGTGGGTGGGGTAATTGGGTGGTAAAATTTTCAACTATTTATATATTTATTTATTTATTGATATTTTATTGTTTTATTGACATGCTTGGGCAGCCAATCTCTTCAAGAGTAAGCCATATTTTTTTCAGATTTGTATCTTAAAACATTTAAAGGTGGGACATAGTTTTAGACACCCTATTCATTTCGCGATTTTAAAAGTAGTATGCAAACTTCGATCATCTATAATTTAAAAAGCTGTAAACTTTTAATACATGTGAAATTTTATTATTTTTCACCGTGAAATTAATAAAAACGATACAAAAGAACATGTCCAATACCTATTTTCATAATAAAAGCACCTCAAACATTTTTCTTTTTTTTTCAAAAATTTTACCACCCAATTACCCCCTTATGGGAAATTGGGTGGTAAATTTTTTAATTGAGCTAATGCAGTATTCTCGGTTTAATTCAGTTAAAATAAGAAATAAAAACAATATTTGGTGAATATAATAATAATTAATTGAATATAATAATTAATCTATAATATTATAAAGAAGAGGTGGTTTCTGTATGTTTGTGGGTTTGTGTGTTTGTGGGTTTGTTGTGGCAAGTGAACGCAAAAAATACTGAACCAAACAGTTTGAAATTTTACAAAAAGACAGAACTTAAACTCATGCAACACATAGGCATACTCATTTCCTTAAAATCCTCTCGGGCTACGCCCTGTGAACGTCCTAAGTTTCAATGTTTATATTTTTAGAAAATGAAAACATAAAATTACTTGAATGTCAACAGCTGTGAACACTAAAATTTGACAGTTCGAGAAGCAGAAGACATGGTTGCTGTAAATACCCTGGGATTTAATGTTTACAGTTTTTAATGTCAACATCCGTTTACTTTACATTTAGACAGTTCGGGAAGAAAAAGAAATAAAGTTAATTTTTACACATAAACTGCTGGATCGAAATTAGTGAATTATTAGTTCGAAATAGTGGAATGGTAGATTTTTAATTTTCTCCCGATGCCTGCCTCTATTACGTTAATGCTTATCCTCTCCCAATATTTGACATATGTTACTTTGTCATGTTTAGATATATAGTTAGACACGTGTTTTGTCATTTTGTAAACAATAAAGAATTAATTATCAATAACTTAAATGTATCTGTAGAGCCTACACCTCTCAGCCTTTTTTACCCATGCGAAGAACGGGTACTTTGGCTAGTTGAATATAAAGGAAGAGAGAAAGAAGATGAAAAAAGTCACCAAGAGATGGAAGATAGTAAGAAGGCTGCTAATTTCACATCCTCCGAAGAGGAGGGTTTTGATTTTATTTCGGATGAATCTGATGATGATCTTGCACAGTTGATAATTGAAGGTTCAGATGATGAAATTAACTTAGAGATTAATCAACCATCGACATCAGGTGAGCCTATAAAACAGCATACGCCTTCACTCAATCTGAAGAAGGGTGACCAATGACCATGTTGCTGCCTACTACGAAAATCAGTGGTTCATTGAGAAGGTGATCGGGATATCTTCCTTCACCAACCAACCAGGTGCAATAATGTATTATCACCTGAAATGTGCACAGTCCAAGGGAGCAAATAAGTTCATTTGGCCTGAAAAAGTGAATGAAGTTCCAACTCTACTAGAAGACATTTTGTGCCCCAAAACTCTTGAGTTCATGACACATTGAACTCAACACAGAAGACCTAAAAAAGTCACAAAACTATATTATAGTTATTTAGATAGAGACTGCAGTAGCTCAGATTGATCTGATGTTGTAAACCAGTGAATATTTACACAGACTCTCTTGTTTTATATCGCACAGAGAACTGAAAAATCGAGGCTTATTTTCTAAAGTTTTGAGACCATATATCATAGTTTTTACCTCATTGGAAAAATTATTCTCCCTATTTTCTGTTAATACTACTAATGGACTCTTTGTATTGGGAATTTAAAACCTGCAGGTCATAATGATTAGTTGTAATTTACGATCAAAGAAATTCTACGAAGTTTATAAAAACAATGTTTGTCATAGCAAAATTCAGAGTAAAAAAAATTTTTTTTAGTAAACCCTACTTGAAAATGTTGCTTTTAGTCTTCTTTTTAAGACCCAATTGCCCATCTTTAATTACCATTTAGTCTTATGGGAATGTTGACCTATCACCCAATTACCCCCATGGGGGTAATTGGGTGGTAAACACATTTTATTTTATTTTATTTATTTTTTGTTAACTATGGGGAAAGTTAAAACCCAAAAAAGATAGGTTTCTGTGTTATCAAATCAGTTAAGTAGGCACTACACCAAAAAAAATAGGAAAAGTGCCCTAAGTAGATACATTTTTTAAACATACCTCCCAATTCCCCCCGCTTACTATATATGTCACAATAAGTCTGCTGCATGATCTGTTCTAATTCTGGATTGTGAAATAGCTAAAATAGCATAACCTTTTGACATATTGAAAAATTAAATATCTTTAAGATGTTTGAACTCTTTTCTTAGCCATCATAATTCAATGTAACTATGAGACTAGGTTAGGTAATTACTTACTAGATTAATTACAAAGATTTTTTCAGTGTTTCCCAAATCTGGAATGTATTTCTATCTCGTCTTGATTTAAAACACATTTAAAAATATACAAATAAAAACAACCTTGAAATTGAATCCTGGAGTTTTGTAGAACTTAAAAAAATAAAACGCTTTTCTAAAGGTGGAGTTGATCTTTTTTCGCACGCGATCAGAGCGCCTAACCGTGTGAGAAAAAGCGGGTCAAGTTCCGCAATGTCAGAATTCAATTTTAGGGTTGCTCTCGTACTTGTAAAATACCACCGTCGCAGAGAATTATTTGCTTAATCTCCATGAGATTAACATAGGAAAGAGTGTGCACGTTAGCTGCTGTGAGGAACACTGAAAGAAGTCATTTCTACCATGAATAATTTTTATCTTAACATTTAAACCAACTTTCATCAACATCTGTCCATAAATAAAGGAGTTTGCCTATTCCCTATATGATTAATATGGGAAAAGAGTATGCAGCTTTGCTGCCATGATAAACACATAAACTATGATTTTTAAGCATAAATGGATAGATCTCAACCACATGAAGCTAAATATCAAGTTTTATCCAAAAATATTGATTAATATGGGAAATATTAATCGAGAGTTATCGTGCTAACAGACACATAAATATATAAAAATTTTAACGACTATTGTTTTTGGACTCTGGGCACCTAAAGACGAAAAAATAACATGGTCCCGGGCTTAAGTCTTGCCATGAGACCTACGGTAATAGCTTCTTCCCTATGGGAAATTCGCTAAAAGTATTTTACTCCTGACTACTTCCCAAAAGGTTACCTTTTAAGGTGAGTGCAGCCTAAGGGAAAAATTAAAATAGATAAACATACCTCACAAAAATATGTCGTTCATAAATAGAGTATTTAATGTGTTTGTCTTAACTGTGGTTTTGGGTTATTCGTGGCCACCCAAAGAGTACGGTCGATCGGGGGTCGACTGTACTGACAAGTTTTGTACCTGATGGCAAAGTTGGTGATAGCCACGAGAGCAACGGTCGCACACCACCACTTCATTGTCCTTCTTAGTCTGCGACTTCTTGCAGATGACGCACATGACGTTATCCGCCTTGTTAAGCTTGGCCAGGTGTTTGAACGCAGACCAATGGTCAGTGTTGTCATCAAACTTGACCAGACACTTCTCCTGGGCCACGTTCACCTTGGGTACAAAATACAACAATGTTGTAAAAAAATATAATGTTTCACCAGATTCAAAGGAACAATCTGCTTGGTAAAAGATGGAGTTGTTTTGAAACAGTATGTATTTTTATTTTGAGACTTTAGATCTAATGATAGTACTGTTTTTATTAATCTAATAATATTTAAAATTCATTTAGGCTATATAGGGTGCGGCGAAAATACCAACATAATTTAAACTACAAATAACTCAAAGATGATCAGGGGTACAATAGGTTTTATTGGTTATTACAGACTGTTACTAATTGCTATTAATGAAAACCTACATGATAACATAAAATTTACCAGTTTAGGTTTTAAAGATTACGCCCATTAAATGATGTCCTTATTAAAATAAGCATTCTTCCAGTCTTGCACCAAAACTGTCAAACACTTTACTTAGCATTTCAGTGGCGAGAATGGCAACTTATGGTCTCTTTTAGATCGGTCTCTAGCATTATAGTCTCCTTTAGTTTGCCCAAGGTGCGAGGCTTACTTATGTACAGTCTAGATTTTAAGAAGCCCCACAAAAAAAGTTAAAGAAGCTCAGATCAGGGGAGCGAGCTGACCATGCGATATCACCGAAACGTGAGATTACTCTCCCACAAAACTTTCGTTGTAAGAATCCCATAACAGTACTGGTTGTGTGTGCAGTTACCCCATCCTGTTGTAACCAAATTCTACTCAGGACTATGCGTTTTCTCCAAAGTTTGCACGAAACTGCCACTGGGTAGCGATGGTTAAATCAGCACTTTTAAATTGCTTCAATAACAAAGTACTTTTTCACAGGCGACAACAGCTCCATGGCAATTAACCCTTTAAGAAGTAACGTTTTAAAACGACATTATTTTAGAGCAGTTGAGGAGTAAGAGTGAAAAATCAAAACACACCTCAAAAGAGTAATTTTTTAATCTTCACTAAAATAGGTACATTCCAACATGGAGTAAATATAGTTATAAACGTGTTTTAGGTTCAAATGCCCTAAAATACACATTTTACAACTTTTTTCAATTTTCAAATGTTCAATAAAGTAACTAAAGAAAGCACCGAATGATGTTTAGCAAACGAATAACTCTCAGCTACAGAGATACAGGCATCAATAATAGGGGAGTGTAGAGCGCTTTCACTTTTATTCAGTGCTAATAAATAACAGGTCTAATAAAACTCCATTCTTCCCGCCGCGACCAACCCGTCTAAGAAACCCTCCGCAGATCTTCCACGACCTACCAAAAACACATAAGTATCTAAGTATCCGCTTATCTAAGTGTATTTAGTTATTGATTTATTTATATATATATACAGGGTGTTTATTAAAGTCGGGCACAAACTTCGAGGGGTGATAGTACTCATCAAAATAAACAAAAAAATCACCTGTAACCATTTGTCGAAAAATCCTTCGTTTAGCCGCTAGCCGCTATTTTGTAATTTTTACAAAAAACTATATATATCAAGAAATATTTAAGATACAGAAACCAAACTTTGCACACATATTTATTGGTTAAAGAGAAAAATATTTACAAAGTATCATTTAATTTTCTTTTAATTTTCAAAATGGCGGCGGTTAAAAATATTTAAACTAAAATAATAAAAAACCATTAACTTTATAACATTTTTCCAAGATACCAAAAAGATTGGAATTTTAATTTCAAATCGAACGGTACTTTGGTGAACGAAATCTGTCCACAGATAACCGAGAAAATGCACTTTTAAAGTTAGAATACAGGGCTCACGCGCCACCGCGGAGCGGCCGTGGCTAAGAAGCCGTGTTGTGCCAGCTAAACTCCGCTTCTTAGCCACGGCCGCTCCGCGGTGGCGCGTGGTAACTTTGGTATGTAACTTAACTGGACAACTGGACTTTGGCACAAGCAATTACAATAACATTTTCAAATACCTTCAATTCCAATGACGCAATACAATCAATAACATAGACAAAATAATCTCACCTCAACCACAGTGCCGAGGTAGAAGTTGCCATCTTTACGCTGGACCAGAACTTCATCTCCGTTGCAGAACAGCCGGTCCCGGGTGGTTGAGTCTGGGGCTGTGGGACTCTCCGAGTCACGGGCATCCTAGATACACCAGAGATGGTGAGATCATCTTACTGTGCTACAGCAAGTAAGTATTGAAGTACTGTTTTTAATACCGTTTCTAAACAAGGTGATATGTACAGCTTCTATAATTAGTTAGTTAGTAACATGGCGACCTACAGTTTGGAAAAAAGAAAGAGGTTTTGTGAACGTCATGGATTTCAATGCTTACATTTTATAATGTCAACATCAGTTTACATTACATTTTGACAGTTGGGGAAGGAGAAGAAAGAAGTTTCATTTTTACCAGATAAACTGCCGAATCAAAATTAGTATTGCAGAAAATGGTAGATTTTACGTTTTCTCCCGATGTCTGTCTGTATTACATTACTCCTTAACCTTTATCAATATTACCTAACCCTTTAACTGAAGCGTAATTTGGCGCGCCGCAGTACAGTAGCACGGGGTTTTTTCTACCAAGTGGGACATTTGATACTGTAAAGCATATGTGGCATGGACATAATTTCATAAAAATCCACCAGAATGCAGCATAAAATGGTATGTCACTTCTCATGGTCAATTTAACTGTCATAGCTTGAGTAAAAACTAGAGAATGACTTGTAGGCCTGTTCATGAGAGAATCAACTGAAAACGTCAAATCCGTCTTAATATGTGCGTTGACGTTGCCATGGCAAGAGCGTTGCACAAATGAGTGCGCATGGGTTTAACAGGTGTTACTTTGTCATGTCGTAGTCACACGTGTTTTGTCATTTTTTAAACAATAAAAAATTAAGTAACAATTTGTAATATTGTAAATCAGCACACTTATCAGCCTTTTTTACCCGTGCAAAGAACGGGTACTTTAGCTAGTTTAAAATAGTTTAATAACATTTGGCTTCATCTAGTTAAGTTTTATTAATTTTATTTGGAAATTCATATTTTCTTGTTGCTCAAGCAGAATACCAACTTACAATTTGTTATATTATATTATGGTAGTTATTGACATAAGCTTACAATCCCTTGTATCAGCAAAGCTGTAAACTCGTAGATGTTGATTAAATTAATATTTGCACAAGCATCACGAAAATATTTCTAAAAAATTTCATTTAATTTTTTAAATAACTAATTTATTTAGAAAACTTTTATTTTAATAATAATTCAATTTAATTTATTGTAGAATAGAATATAAATCGTAGAGCTCCCATGTCTAGAAAAGTTTTCTGATTTCCTTAAAAAGACATATGGATGTTGTAAAACGTCAATAGAGAAATTTTTATAATAACCCATTATTTAAAATCGAGTGAAAAAAACTTTTAAATATCAGACCAAGGAAAACACCTTACTCTACACTGTTTTTATTCATTCATCATCTGTCTACAGACGTATGAAAACACAGTATAATTGCTTTGGAGCTATGGTAACTAATGTGTTTCTGACATAGTTACTGTTGGTTGTGTGAATTAATAAAGTGTTGCAGATATATGGCATTAAATTAGGTCTATTAATTTTACAAAAATAATTACTTATAAAAAATTCAAATTATGCATCATGTGCAATAAATTCTTGCCACATTCGAATTGGTCAGCGATGACTGAATAATATATAACTGATAAACAAGCTTTAAATTATATTCTTATATATACAATAATTTTTATGATTTTGACTAAAGTAGATGGATATTGTTAAATTAACAATTAGTTGGACTTTTCCAACGTGTCTTGTGTTTAAAAATTTATACAAGACGCATTGGAAAAGTCCAACTAATTGTTAATTTAATACAGTAGAGTTCCGTTTAACCGAGTCTCACTTAACCGAGGTTCCGTGTTAACCGAGGCTACTTAAACTTTTTTTTTGTACTTAAACTTTTGCTAAGCTATACGGCTGCAATCACAGTTCCCCGCGGCCCGCATGTATGGGAACCGACTGTACGTTTCCGTTGACACGCTTACTAGCCTGACTGTACAGTAGGCAAGGTTGTTGACCGCCTATCCCTACCCCTCCTATTGTTTGCTCTCTCGTTTCTGTGTTTGTTTTGTTAGCTGTCACTTCAGTCTTCTGGTTTATTGTGTTGAGAGGTTGCTAACGAGTTGAGTGCGATACAATGAGTATGAAACGGAAACGAGTTGTCCTTTCGTTAGAGGAAAAACTTTGTGCAATTAAACGTTTGGATAAAGGTGAATCTTTGAAAAAAGTGGCTAGTGATTTAGGCGTTGGTGAAGTGACTGTAGGGGATTGGAGGCGCAAACGGGAACAGTTGGAGAAATGGGTATCTCAGCGGACCCAGTCAACAAGTGACAAACACGTTGCAAAGAAGAGAAAGACTATGAAAGGTAGTGAACATGAGCAAACGTCAGAGGCATTATTTTTGTGGTTTCAGCAGATGAGAGGTAAGGGTAGTCCTTTATCTGGACCAATGTTACAAGCCAAAGCTCAGGAATTTTATCGTCGCTTTCAAGATGGACAAGAAGACTTCACAGCTATTATCGGCTGGCTAGACTGTTGGAAGAAGCGATACGGTGTTAGGCAGTTAAATGTTTCAGGAGAACTTTTGTCAGCCAATACAAATGCAGTTGATTCATTTGTAAAAGATTTAAATGACTATATTAAGACAAAAATCTAAGCCCTCAACAAATCTACAACTGTGATGAAACTGGCTTAAATTTCAAAATGCTGCCCAGCAAAACTTTAGCAGCTAAACAGGAACAATCAGCTCCGGGACACAAGAAAAGTAAAGAGAGAGTTACTGTTCTACTTTGTGCCAATCAGGCTGGTGATAACAAACTTATGCTTATTGGAAAAGCAAAAAAGCCTAGGGCTTTTAAAAACTTAAACATGGCTCTTCTTCCAGTAAAATACGAAAACCAAAAAAGCGCCTGGATGGACTCGTCAGTTTTTAAAAAGTGGTTTTTCAATGAGTTTGTGCCCAGTGTAAGAAAGTTCTCAGACGAAAATAATCTGCCCCATCAAGCTCTATTGTTATTGGACAACGCACCGACTCATCCAGATGAAAGCGAGCTGGTAAGCGGTGAAATTAGAGCTCTTTTCTTGCCGCCAAATGTAACCTCTTTAATACAGCCCCTCGACCAAGGGGTGATTGAAAATCTAAAAAGACACTACAGACAAAAGTTATTAAAACAGTTGCTCTTAGACTTAGAAAATGAAATGACAGTTGTTGAAAGTTTGAAAAAAATCAACCTCAAAGATGTTATTTTTTGGTTGGACGAGTCTTGGGATAATGTCAAACAATCGACTATACAGAAAAGCTGGAAAAATATTAGTGGTGTTGAAGTAACGAGTGATGCCTCCGAACAATGTGAAGATGATGAAGATGACCTGCCTTTAATTCATCTACTCAGCAGGATTCCAGTTGCCGAGGCAATAACTGAAAATGATGTAAGTCAGTGGATGAATGATGACGAAGACTTCGAACTGTCAGACGAAGCAATTGCGTGTTTAGTCGAAGAAAACAAGGAGAGCAAAACGGTGAAGACGGCGGCGATGGATCAGCCGATACAGAGCCAGAGGAAAAAATCACCCACACCGAGGGATTAGATGCAATCGAGAAGGCCCTGCACTACATTGAGCAGCAAGACGACACGACTCCAGCAGACATCATTATGTTGCGTCGACTGCGTAGTTTGGCAGCTAAGAAACGATCCAGCAAGATTAAGCAGAAAACTGTCAAAGATTTTTTTAAACCTTTATGACTTTTCACTGTTTTTTAGGTACTGTACTGTACTTTTAATTGTATGTAGCCTATCTTTCTACTTCCTGATCAGTATTTTTATTATGTAAATTTAACCTGTACAGTATGTATTACATTTTTTATTACCTGATCAGTATTTAAAATTGAGAATGTAGCTTGTAAAATTATCTTTATGCAGGCCTACAATACAGTACTTTAGGGTATACACGAGTAAATAAAGTTGTTTTACACTTAACAAATATTGTATTTTTTAATTGTTTTCATAAATCCCTTATTCTAAGTAGACATTCCGTGTTAACCGAGAATTTGGTTATCCGAGGTTGCTGTGGTCCATATTAACTCGGTTAAACGAGACTCTACTGTAATTAATAACTAAAGCTATCATGAATTTGAAATAAACTTGTTAAACTTGAATAAACTTGTTGAATTTGTTCTAATAATAATTTTTGTTTTAATACCCTAAACCCCCCAGGACCCTGCATTAAACCGGTGTTAATGACTCTAGGCTCCAAAGTGTAAATTTGATAAGTTTATACTTTATAAGCTTCATTTGTGTAAACTTAGATCTATGTAGTACTAGCTGTACCCATTGCAGATTTGCCCACATCAAATTGAGTTTTTAAAGTGCTATATTACATTTTATTTAATACTAGCTGACCCGGCGAACTTCGTAACGCCTCACAGTAAACACATGTTAACTTTAAGATTGGCCATGTTCTGAAGTCGAATAGCAATACGGCTTCATTGTGAAAGGTTATATATCCTGGGTCACTGCATAGTGAATAACAATACTGAACGATAAAACATATTAATAACATTCCTATAAAACAAATAAATCTGAGTGGATTAATTCACAATTTTCAAATCCAATCCAAACCCAAACGAAACCTAACTGTAATACGGCTTTTATAGGAAAGATATACAACAGCTGATTATTATAATAAACGTAATAATATAAACATTGTAATAATCATATAAACACGTGACTTTAATCAGACAGAAAATAAAAATATAAATACATAATCCCCCAAAACCGTTAACTATTAATGTGGTGAATAAAGCTGTTAATTTTTTACAGTACACATTTACTTCATAGTTTAACATTAATGAATGATTCAGATGGCATTGGATAGTAAAGCATACGGTATTGCTAATGGAAAGTAAACCAATCAGCTGTAGCTAAGAAATCAAATGTTTTCATTGTAGACAATTTGTAAACAAACTTACTCTCCATAAGGTTAACATTAGAAATTTAAAACGCCATAAAATGGAAACTTATGGGGTTTTCGAAAATATTTTTTCACTAAACCTTCCCGGACACATATAGAGCAACTTCCTAAAATTTCATGGCGATCGGATGAGTAGTTTGGCAACGCATAAAGGACATACATACATACATACATTCAATTTTATATATAGAGATTTCTTGGTATATTAATTTCAATTCAATTCTAGTAGCCTGTATGTTTAATATTCAGAAAAAAGGAGCTCTGAAATTATGATATAAGTGTTTTATTTAATAAGACAGAAGAACATTTAATTTATTTCTAAAACGATAGGTAATGTCAAACAACCACAGCCACAGAATTCATGTCCACTTATCTCCAGACATCATTGTTTCGATGTCCTATTGTTCACTGTTTCTTATCGCTCACGACGAGTAGGCTACCTGGTCAAGGAGTCACTCTGTCCAAGTCCACGGCCCACGTATGGTCTTAGTACCGGCCACCTCAATCATTTCTCATTACCTCAATCATTTCTCATTACCTCAAGTAAACGTTTCATTTGTTTTATTCTACATTCTATATTTTAACTAGTGTCCAGTCTCTTTTAATTTAAACAGTTCAAGTATTATTTTATTTGCATTTTTAAACTATAAAACCCTAATCAAGAAGCTAGTGTCATGTGCGGTAGCGCGACTTCCGCGTACCTTCAAAGTGGCCACAAATATTAAAAGACTTAGCGTGCGAACATCAAGAGTGAAGAGAAATTCAACACCAAGAACCATGCCTGAAGTTAGATGCCAGCGTCATCCGTGTGTTGGGATCCATTGCGTCCTTGCCCACTCACGTCCGAACTGGAGTTTGTAAGGTATATGTTCCAATATCAACCACTTAATTCTACACATTCATTATTGTCCTTGCGGACTGGTCCTTCCCTATGTATATTTTCACCCCTGATAAAAATTTAATATTCACTCCCCAACACTGTATAAAAAGTGTCGCTGAAAAGACTGTATCTAATTTCAAGTTTTTCACCAAAACCCCATAAGGTTTTCTTAAGACATATTATCAGATGTTTAAAGCAAATTTAATACCATCGTTGTTATTTCTTTTGTAAACTGACGCTCTTTCACACGTTTGTGACGTTAAGCGCCCAATCGGGTACACGGGTGCTTCTTTAAATGGCGGCAGTGTACCCGACGGGGTACACTACTGCACTACTTTAGTCAGTACTTTTACGGGGGGGGGGGGGGGGGGGGGGGGGGGGGGTGGGGGGGGGGGGGGTGGGGGGGGGGGGGGGAGGGGGGGTGCGTGTGGTGCGTCAGAACAGGTACACTCGCTGTGTTTTCCAATGCTGTTGGTAACCAACACGGTCGAACTTAATGTAGCTGAAATGTGTTTCCACCCCTAGCAGAAGACCTTTAGTAAGTGCCGGGAACACGTTTGCATACATTTGAGACAAAAAAATTAAACACACAATTATTGGGTACGGTATGCTTCATAAACTTTTTTAATAAAAACTTACTTTTTAATTAAAACAAAGCGAAATTTAAAAAAACTCTAGGTACGGATTTTGGTCATTATTTATATACGAGGGCTATTCACAAAGTAAGAAACGTTTCCGTCTGACGCCGCTAGGTGCCAATCACGTACTTTCAAGACGTGATCTTCTATTGACTAAACTGGAATTTACTAAGTGAATTGTAACAAATGTATATATTACAATTATTGTTTCATTTAATCTTTTTATTTTATTTCAAAACGTTAATACTTTCTGAATAGCCCTCGTATATTACTTTATACTTTTAACTGAAATGGCAACCTACCCAGGTAGGTATTTTAAGCCAAGTATGAATGAGGAATGAATGTAGGATGATTGTGGCGCGATCTTGTAGTCTTGTTACTGACTAAGGCTGACATGTTCCTTAGACAGGACTGTTAATTAATAGCCCAACAGCCGATGGCAAATAATGGACCTACAGTTTAACGTGGAGTCCGAACCACGACCTCTGAATTACGAATTGGTCTAATTATGAGGATGGTCTTTGCAGATTAACGTAGTATTCAATAGTGCGGACGTTAATCCACACAAGAGAACACTACATCCACCGACCATCTCTCACAACTATCCACAATTCGTGACCTCCAAGTAGCTGGATTACAGGACGTCGCCACTGTCCCAGTCAATATGGTCAATTTTTATTGGCTCCGCCAAGTAAAAAGTTTGGCATTTTCACTTGCATCGCGAACGTGTTAAGTGTCATTATGGTTGGTATTTTAACCCTTTGAGTATCGGGCGAAAAAAAGTATGTCCCAAAAATGAACCCGGTTTTTTGTTAGTGTCACCCAAAACTGCAAACTCCAAATAATGGTGGTTTTGCAAAGGATTGGTAAAAATATTACATCTTCGTTAGTTTTCACATTAGCAACATGATTTTTTAACAGATTGTCAGGAATTAATTTTTCTATACTGATATGCAAGTACAAATTAATAATAACAAAGATTAAAAATTAAAAAAAATAAATTGATATTTTTTATAATATTTTTAAACAAATATACAAATTCAACACAATATACAAGAAACAAAAATATTTTTACTGTGGGATGTTTAGTTCTAAATATTATTAGTGACGTGTTAAAATTTTCAATAAATTTGGTAAAATATTTATAAAATTACAGGTATTTTTTGTTTGTTTAGGAGATATAAACAATAGCATTTATACATTTTTATATTTTACATTTATTATTATTTACATTATAAGTTATACATTATTAACATAGATATGTCTTAGCTCTGAGGGGAGTGTTGGTAATTTGAGCGACCAAAAATCGAAACAGAGATGTCATTTGGATAGTGGCGTTATATGGTTAGTGACGTCATAGATTGGTTATAAGAACAGCTGTTTAAATGAACTGAAAACATTCCCTTTAAACATATCCATGATCTAACCTATTTATACATTATCTATATACATTTATACACCATAAAACAATTACGATAACCTCAATTCACTGTGAGTAGTAAGCACGCGTAAACAATTTCGCAGCCGATGTTTCATCATTGGTGCCGAGCAATTGAGAGCTGCACACGTTTTATAACTCCATTCAATGGTTAAGAATATCATTGTTTAGTACTTGAACATTATTATAAAAATATTTATAGATTGAAATACACTTATAGAATTAAAAAACAAGTAGTTAAGTTTGCCGTCAAGATATCGACCGCCCGGTCTTTCTCGCGAGTAAAAGCGACCGTCCATAAATTGACTGCCTGGTCTTTCTCGCATATAAAACCTACTGTCCACATATCAACCGCTTAGTCCTCAAAGGGTTAAGTATAGAGAAAAGGGCAAAAATTGCCTCACGATATGAGGTGTGACAGTCTGTGTTGTTCAGGTCCAGAAGTTGTGGAGAGCACATAATAGAAGAAATAATGCAGGGACAATAAAAAATTGTCATAGTAAAGTGTTTGAAAGTGGCAGTGTGCAAGACAAGAAGAGATCCGGAAGACGATCAACAAAAAATCGAGAAGAAAATGTTAACACTGTTCAGGCTATGTTTGAAGCCTGACAAAATCAGTAAGAAAAGGAGCAAGAGAACACAGACTTACCAGGAATGCAGTGAATAAAATTTTGTAAAAACTCTTTGAATACAATTTTGAAAACACTCTTAACTTCAGATCTTGGAAACCAAATTATGTCCAGCAACTGTTTGATGAGGACTGTCACGTCCGCAAGGAATTCTCTGAGGTAACGTTAGCTTGGAAAGAAGACTCCCCGAATCTTTCTAATAATATTTTATGGTCGGACAAAGCCATATTCAAAGTTGGAGGCTTTGTAAACAGGCATAATTGTCATTGGTGGTCAGCAGAGAAACCGGACACATCATTCTGCATTGAGAGAATGCGAGCAAGACCTAAGGATACATTTGGTGTGGGTTTATGGCTAATCAATTTATTGAACCCTTCATTCTTCATGCTACCATGAACAGTGAGAGGTATTTGAATATGGTATTTGTATATTTGTGTGGCCAGAGGTTTCAGTGTGAGATGAAGTCAATGACATTATTTTCATGCAAATAAATATTATTAACTAATCTGTAGCAGTGTGAGGGACACTGAAAGTAGTCATTTCTACCATAAATAATTTTTATCTTAACATTTATACCAACTTTCATCAACATCTGTTCATAAATAAAGGAATTTGCCTATTCCCTATATGATTAATATGGGAAAAGAGTATGCAGGTTTGCTGCCATGACAAACACATAAACTATGATTTTTAAGCATAAATGGATAGATCTCAACCACATGAAGCTAAATATCAAGTTTTATCCAAAAATATTGATTAATATGGGAAATATTTATTTTTCCCTATCCTCCATAAGATTTACATTGGAGCCCCACAATACAACGTACTGTGTTTAAATTTTTTAATATCTCGGTAACCATTGGAGATAGAGAAAAACATTAAGGTACTTAATCGTGTAGTTTTTTAAGCTGATTCCAATGGTGAAATATAAAATTAGAAATTTTTAAAAATTACATGTGAAAAACGCAAAAAACCCCATTTTGGGGTACAAAACCCCCCCCAAACTACCCGTCCCACCGACTGATATGTCTGGTTTACGAACTCGTCCGAGCATTTGTAGGAATACACGTCTCTACCAAATTTGGTCTCGATCGGACCATTTTTACGAGAGTTATTAAGCTGGCCAGCTGAAAGCTAGGTTATCGGCGCCGGTGTAGTGCTAATAATAGGTGTAGACAAAGTAATCCATGTTTTCAAAGGTTATTGTAACTAACCATACTACAGTTAATTTATTTAGTTAATGCTACCTTTAAATCTAAAATAACTTACAATCATCCTAAAATAATTTTAAATGCCCATATAGTCTAATAATAATTGCCTACTATAATTCAATTCAATTTCTTTCGCAAGCGCAAAGTAGTACACTGCAGTGCTATTTTTTTACCTCTCTAGCTCTTTTTGAGTGGAGTTCTAGTTATATTTATTTGATTTATTTTTGATTAGTAATAATTTATTTTTAATTATTATATAACATATACAATATATATATACATAAAAAAAAATATAATAGATAGTATATAAATATAATTATTATAAATGTATAAATACAAAATATAACATTTTCAAAATAAAATAGAATGTTAATGATAAACTTATTTTTATCTTGGAAAACAAAATAAATTTCAATAAAGAGATTCAAAACAAAAAATCTTGAAGTTGATGATAATATAGAAAAGAATTTATACTATAAATTTTTAATAACAAAGAAGAAATATAGAAAGATTATAAAAAATTTTCTATTTCATTATCTAAATTGTTAATAAACAAATCCACTATTAAGAATATATAAAATTATTTGTTACTTTATGGAACAGAAATTTGCTATACAAGAAATCAGAAAATAAATTTAAATTTTTGAAAATCAGTATTACGAATTTATGGACCAATAAATGATAATGGCGAATGGAGAATCAGAAATAATCAAGAATTAAGAACCTCTACCAACATCCGGACACAGTAGCTATTATCAAAAGTAGAAGATTAAGATCATTTCACGTAGTTAGAGACCCAAACACCCTGATCAAGGAAGTATTTGAGGGGAGACCTGCAGGCACTAGACCGCTAGGAAGACCTAAACTAAGGTGGAAAGACCAAGTGGCAAAAGACCTCAGGAGGCTGGGAGTGACTTGGGAGCAAGCCGAAGACCGAGAAGAATGGAGACGAATTGTTGCGGAGGCCAAAAACCTACTTCGGTTTGAATGGCCACAGCGGTAAGGTAAGGTAAGGGAATACATATTTGATACAAAAATTCATTACGAAAATATAGCAACAACGGTAACAACAGAAAAAAACACAACAACTATAATTGCGATACCCCACTAGAGGAAGTAAATGAATAAACTTGATTTCATCTAAGTTAATTCAACATGCATACATCTCTATATATAAAATTGAATGTATGTATGTCTGTATGTATGTCCTTTATGCGTTGCCAAACTACTCATCCGATCGCCATGAAATTTTAGGAAGTTGCTCTACATGTGTCTGGAAAGGTTTTAGTGAAAAAATATTTTCGAAAACCCCATAAGTTTCCATTTTATGGCATTTTAAATTTCTAATGTTAACCTTATGAAGAGTAAGTTTGTTTACAAATTGTCTACAATGAAAACATTTGATTTCTTAGCTAAAGCTGATTGATTTACTTTCCATCAGCAATATTCTATACTATCCAATGCCATCTGAATCATTCATTAATGTAAAACTATGAAGTAAATGTGTACTGTAAAAAATAAACAGCTTTATTCACCACGTTAATAGTTATTAGGGGACTATGTATTTATATTTTCATTGTCTGTCTGATTAAAATCACGTGTTTATATGATAATTAAAATGTTTATTTTATTACGTTTATTATAATAATGAGCTGTTGTATATATTTTCTATAAAAGCCGTATTACAGTTAGGTTTGGTTTGGATTTGGATTCAATTTGAAAATTGTGAATTAATCCACTCAGATTTATTTGTTTTATGGGAATGTTATTAATATTTCTTATCGTTTCAGTACTGTTAGTACCTGGTGACCGAGCTTTGCTCGGATAGAATAAGACATGTTTTTACAAGTTAATTAGCAAAATTAAAACAAATTTACTGCCCAATGAAAACATTTATGTGGTTGAAATAAAACCGATTTAATACACCATAATTAATATAGCACTGAACAAAAAGTATCGCCCCTGGTGGGGATGGAACTCGCGGCCTATAGTTCTTGAGGCCGACACGCTACAACTCGGCTACGACGTTAGTCAATTGAGCGATGCCGTTTTAACGTCTTTTAGCCAAAACCGATCATTTACTGTTTAACTATCCATACCGTTATTATAAGCCTGTGATCAACTGATTTTGTTATAAACGGAATGAGGATTGAAAATCAAAAGAGAAATTTAATTTACATCAATTAATTGGTTTGTTACAGTGGCTTCAAGCAATACAACGAATACGTTTTCTATCAAAACACGGAAGATTTTGGAAATACTTTTTTCTGCTTTTATTTCGCACAGCTATGTTATCCTTAAGTTTTTACAAATTGTTTAGTAACCTGATAATTTTGCATTTATTTAATTCATAAAATAAATATTAATGCATAACCTCTATATTGTTCCCCGCAGTCTTCAATCAAGAACTGTCAAACGGTTATAAACAGCTGTTTTGGTTTGTATTGTTTACATTTTACTCTCCATAAGCGTAATGTTAAATTTTTAGATTTTAAACTTAATATTACAGTAAAACACGAATTTTCCTGGACATTAGACCTATCTAGAACTTATTTTCTACTCGGAAATTAGTTATTTCCAAAATTTAAAGAAATTCCTCGGTGCCGTTTTCGAGATCCGTGTACAAATATATATATATATATATACATATATACAAACCTTGCTCGTATTATAGTATTGGATTCACTATACCGTGACCCAGAATAATGTAACCTTTCACGATGAAGCCGTAATGGTATTCGACTTCAGAACATGGCTAATCTTCAAGTTAACATGTATTTACTGTTAGGCGTTACGAAGTTCGCCGGGTCAGCTAGTGTTATATATAAAATAAACATTGTTTCATATTTACTATATTCCTCTGTGTAGGATTAGAACAAGCATGCACGAGCTTATCTAACTTTCACTTTTTGCTTGACATCAGCATAACCTCAAATGCATCCTGCATAATTTTAATTATAATAATAATTAATGATTTTTTTGCCTATATAATAATAATAATAATTTTGAACGACTTCAGTTTTGATAGGGCGTTAATGGGTTAATATAGGCCTACATCTTGTATTTCCTTAAATCCTAGAAGTAAAAAATAACTTTAACTTTTAATTTTATTGAATGTATAGTAGGTCTAAATTTATGTTAGCCTATAGAGCCAAAAATTTTTTAGTATTTAAGGCAACTCCTACTTTCGGGCTTCTTCATCACAGATAGAGATAGAGAAAACGTGAGATAGCGTAAACAAATATTTTAGGCTTTTATTTTTGAAAAGTTTTTTGAGGGGCCCCTAATGCTCATTATAGCCTACTGCAGAATATTCCATACCCCCAGATATATATACCCCTCCCCTAAAGCCATCACAAACCACCACTGCTCGAGGCCCAAGGTAAAATTTAGTGCAAACCAAGTGGCTCTTTGAGAAATCCTAGTGAGGATCCCTGGTCTAAGTTAACAAATCAAGGCATTGCTAGGCTATTCAGGGTATGCCATACCTAGTATTTGAGTAAGATAATGTAAAGATAATGGAATAAAGCTATAAAGATTTCTCAATACAAGTTAAAATATTCCTAAGCTATAGTCTATAAGGTATGCCTAGATAAAATAATCAAATAATGAATAAAATAATTAAGATGAAATTTTATGATTGACTGCTACACAATTATTTTTGCTAACTTGATATCTGTTTATGTTAAAAAAAGTTTCTGTGTTATCAATAAACTTCAGTTTTGAAATATTATTTATTTAAACTCAACATAGGCCTATTTCTCAAGTTTTTCTAGTTAGTAAATTATCTCTTAGGCTTTGCATCTCTTAGATGCCTAGCCTATCTAACAAAACAATTAAATACTATAGTTCTATAATTACCCTTTTACGACATAAACCAGACATTCTGGAATCTGAACTTCAATTCTGTCTTGAAATAAGCATAGGCCTAAACCTTCCCTTGCACCAATTTCATGCTTGAGTTAGGCTGGATAGAAAGCCCATTTTCCTGCTGAAAACACAACAAAAAATATTTCAGTTAACATTAAAGGTAAATGCCTTAGACAGTGTAAACATGTCAAATTAAATTCATTATAAAAGTACAAAGTACCCGTTATGGAAAATTAAATAGCAAAAGGGGCAGTTAAATAAATTATTACATAGCTTAAGAAATTATCTAAAGGATATCCCTAATAAATCTAAGTTACAAACATCTCTAGATTAGTTACCTCAGTTGATAATAGTTATTGGTTCCGGGCTCAAACCGACCTAACGTTTATTCCAAAGTAATGTGTCAGCCATGTTTGGTTAATCTAAACTAAACACAGGGGGAGCCCTTCACAAACAAAAAATAAACAATACCGTATTTAACTAAGTATTTGATCAGAAAACCTTAATTTTAATCGCAATACACATATCCTAACCGAACAATGAATATAGTTACAACTGTTTAGAAACAAAATAATTACAACAATCCCCCGAGTTTTTCATTACTCTATAAAAACACAACCACTTCACCGCCTATCAACTCTCGGTTTCAGTTCTGCTGGTCCGACTTTAGCGCCATCTTTTTTACAATGTAAATTAATTACAGATTATATTATGATATAAGAAATAGTAGGATATTAATACTATACAAAGTATTACGTATTTATTTAAATCTTAATAAAAAATCATGATAAATGATTTATAATATAGTGTAATCCCTTTTGTATGGAACCAGATGAAAAGGTGATTGATTATTATAATTTATTTTGTAATATTGTTGTTTATTTATTAAAAGCAAGACACCAGTATATCAATGCAAATTTAGAGGGTGAAAAGCAATGTTAGTTATGCATTCGTTATTATTCTTGTAAAATCTGTGGTTAGAAAATACTTCCTTGAAGGTAAATTGGTATAGTTTAACGTTTTTGACTTAAGATTTGTCATAGCTCCGGGGGGTTGTTGGCGATTTGGAAGACGGGAAATATGTAACAGGTTTCCATAGAAACCACCAGAGCATAAAAGAATAAGAACAATATAATAAAAAAAAGAATAAATATAATAAAAATAAAAATATATATAAATAAAATATAAAAGAATAAAGAATAAGAAATAAAATATACTGCGATGACACGTTCCTCAGCCAGCCATCAGCTCCAACAAAAGGCAACTGAACAGCTACACTTCTATCACTCAGATAAGAAGAGATCCATGAGTATCAAACTCCTCTGACTCCAAGGAGAGAGAGCTTTCTGAGAAGCCTGTCATGGTTTAATAGATCAAAAGGCTTTGGTGAGGTCAATAAAAATACCAAGACTTGAATTTGAAGAATCAAAAGATTTCTCAATATTGCCGAAAGCAATGAGTTAACAGCATCCACAGTTGATCTGTTTTTATGAGCCCAAATTGATGTGAAGCTAACGAATTGTTTCTATTAACAAATTCCAAATGACGACTTACAAACATTTCCTCTAACTTTAAGAAAGTGGAAAGCAATGAATTAGGTCTGTATTTATTACAGTCCGTCTTACTTCCTTTCTTGTGAATGGGACGTATAGTCGCATGCTTGAGGACTTTAGGAAATATCCCACAGTCAAAAGAGAAATTAGTGAGATATTTCAACATTGGAGATAATATCATAGATGAACGGATACTTATAATCCGTTCCTCTCTGATAATATGTCAATGATTTGCTTGAGCAATGAAGCTGATATTTGATCAGACCCAGAATATTTTGAGTTTTTTAGCTCTCTAACAGAATCAACTACCTCCCGCTCAGTAACTGGAGTCAGAAACAAAGAGTTAAGGCAAGACAGTGACTGATATATATATATATATACATACGTGTTTGTGTGTGTTTCGGAACATGAGTCGATTTTGTAATTATAAAATACAAAATCGCACCACAATCATCTTACATTCGTTTGTCATTCATACTATACCTACCTTGGTACAGTACGGCAATCAATTATGTATTAATAATCTAATTCATATAATAGTTTCTTAACAATGGAAAATTCGCTAATAAAGTAAGCATTTGCAAATGCTTTTGAGGGTTCATTTTATTTTGAGTAATTTTTAGGTTAGCTGGCATTTTAGGGTGTTATACCATTGATTATAAATAGAATATATAATAGTTCTTCTATAATCTATGGTTATACCATAACAAAATTATGATTATTCACGCCTTGCGGGAATTAAGCGGAGATTTTACTGTATGAGCGGGTAATAGCGGGGATTTGGGGGATAAGTTAAGGGTAAAGCTGTATAGACGTTCTGGCAACACCGCCCATTGGTCTCACGGCTCAGTCAGGGACTTTGGGTTTTTGGCTCTAAGCTCTCGGAGTCGGAGTTTGTCAATTTCGGACATTGACTCCGAATTTGCTTGAAGTTGGCTCATTGGCTCTTGTGAAGTTGTGGTTGCGGATTTTGCGGTAAAGCAAGGTTAGGTATCTCAAATCAAATGATTGTATGACAATGACAGTTGTTGTAGTTGTAGAGGAGGATCACAAACTTAAATAATCGGGCTACAAAAATTAGAGATTTTCAAAGAGACCGTCTTGTGAGATTCTATTTAGTACAGTACCTACTTATGATTTGGTGTAAAAGTGAAATTTGAAACCACCAAAAAATTATGGTAGTAAGTAGAGCTTTTAGCTTTATTTACAAGGGAGGTTTAAAAATCAATTGATTTGCCTTGCTATGTAAGCTTTGTTTATCTTTGTGGGATCTTAATCCAATAAACCAAGTGTTGGAGAACTAACAGGTAAACTAAAAGATCACTTATATTTTTAATCTCTTAACTGTCTAAGTTACTGAAATTTAATGTTTATATCCCATAAGAAATGGGATTAGGCTAGTTATGTGTTTCATATGGTTAAAGCTTGAAGGTCCTCTCAAGTGTACTCTTCTAATTTTGACATGGATATGTCTTAGCTCTGGGGGGGTGTTGGTGATTTTTAAGATGGAAAACATGTAACAGGTTTCCATAGAAACTACTTGAACTATTGTATTGAATATTGAATATAAAAGAATTGGAACAGCTGTTTAGATAAACTTAAAATATTCCCTTTAGACATATCCATAACCTAACCTATTTCCCACAGGGAAGTAAGTACAAAAATTTTTACCCTATTGTTATGATATTCATTTGACATTATTTTGTCAACTATGAAGTATGCAAAAGTAGCTTACATTTTGAATCATTGATTTTATTTTGCCTTCCAGTGTTTTATGATTTCCTACTTAAAATGTTGAACCCGCTGTTGGTCGAGGTCACACGTGTTACGTGGATGGTCGAGGGGGGACCACTATGCTCATCTTTGTAAATGCCTTGTTAACCATTTTTTCTCAAATTTCAAACAAATTATGTCATCACTTTTGTTTAGCAATATTTTAACAATATACAAAACACTTTTAACTTAGTAATTTCACAATACAAATTTAAAAAAAATCAATTCAGACTTATAAACGTTGTAATACATTAATATATTAGTTTAGCCTAACTATTATTAATTAATTATTTAAAACACAGGACAATATTGAAAATACATTTGCTAACTCACCGTGAATTACAACAACAAAAATAATAAATAACTAACTGTTTTAGTCAAAACACATAATTTATTACTAAATAAAAATCCTGATTCAGTTGTGCTCACTGCACTGTAACTTGAAATAAAACAAAGGTGCAAGACAGACTGAAGGACACTCAATTTCACCCACCGTATCCCCCCCCCCCCACTACCGACTATCCAAACAACAGGTGTGCTGAGTTTCAGGCCAATATAGGCCTATTACAAACTCCATATTTTATATAAATTTAAAATGAAAAGTGAATGCTGCACTCACCTTCGAACATCCTTGGGTTAAAGAATTACAATTAAGTCATTCTTTAGTCAAAATCATGCTTCAGGCAGTTTTTAAATACATTAAGTTAAATGTGCAACGTGCACTAGGCACTAGGACACAAGCTAAAACAAATTTAGGGCCCAGAAAATGCTTAAATTAGCCAAACATTTAGGTTGGAACAGTAGTCAAAAAAGATAAACTTAGAATCATACAAACTAGGAAATATCCATGCCTATGTAGAGTACCATTTGAAATGGCGATCTACCAAGTTACGTAAATTTCAAGCCAAGTATGAATGAAATGATCTTACAAGATGATTGTCATGCATTAACCCTAGAAGTGGTAAAGTCGTAATTCATGACACATTTACGAATTCAATAAGAAGTGGCAGGTGGAGGCATCTGTCGTCGATTTTAGTGATTTTATCACCTTTGTGACAGTGTTGTCCTCATGAAGTGCACTAGACTGCCACTGGGCATGTCTTATAACCAAGTAAGCGCTTTCTACTCCTATGCACTGGTGGCTGAACTGGCTAGAGCGCTGCGCTGACGAGTGTAACGTTTTAGCCATTCGGAATGCTAGGGTTCGAATCCCGACCATGAGCAATCCCAATTTGGCTTGCGAATGTGTGGTATAGCGGAGTGGGGGGGCCCACCTTAGATAAATGGTGGCCGGCTTGGGTGGATGTTGACGGCATTTGTGGGATAGGCTTAATTGGGATTGCAGTGGACAACTGTTTTGCTTTTGTGGTTAGTGGTTATAGGGAGGTCATGTTTTATGCTTGTTTTTGTTTATACTTAATATTTCAAGAATATATTAATAATTATTTTTATATTACAGTTAAAAGTAAATACCCCTGTCGCAACAGACTTGCGTACTTAGCAAATTTCCAAGTCAATAATTATAATAATAATTATAAATGACAAGTTTTATAAAAATCTGTCCATAAACATGAGAATTATTTGCCTATTCTCCATAAGATTAATATGGGAAAGAGTGTGCAGATTTGCTGCTGTGAGGAACACTGAAAAAGTAGGCATTTCTACCATAAACAATTTTTATTTTTAACATTTATACTAACTTTCATCAACATCTGTCCATAAATAAAGGAGTTTACCTATTCCCTATATGATTAACATGGGAAAAGAGTATACAGGTTTGCTGCCATGATAAACACATAAACTTTGACTTTTAGGCACAAACGGGTGGGTATCAAGAACATGAAGGTAAATACCAAGTTTAATTCAAAAATATTGATTGATATGGGAAATATTAATTTTTCCCTATCCTCCATAAGATTAACATTGGAGCCTCAAAATACAACGTACTGTGTTAAGATTTTTTTTTATCTCGGTAACCGTTGGAGATAGAGAAAAACTTTAAGAAACTTAATTGTGCAGTTTTTAAGCTGATTCTAATGGTGAAAGATAAAATTTGAAATTTTTAAAAATTACATGGGAAAAATGCAAAAAACCCATTTTTGGGGTACAAAACCCCCCCCAAACTACCCATTCCGATTAACCGATATGTCTGGATTACAAACTCGTCCGAGCAATTGTAGGAATACACGTTACTACCAAATTTGGTCTCGATTGGACCATTTTTACAAGAGTTATGTTCACAGATACATATTTTATATATATATATATATATATATATATATATATATACCCCCGTAGCAGCAGACCTGCGTAGGCCTACTCAGCGAATTTCCCAAATCAAGAATATAATAATAATTTATGACAAGTTTTATAAAAATCTGTCCATAAACATACGAATTATTTGCCTATTCTCCATAAGATTAACATGGGAAAGAGTGTGCAGGTTTGCTGCTGTGAGGAACACTGAAAGGAGGCATTTCTACCATAAACAATTTTTATTTTTATCATTTATACTAACTTTCATCAACATCTGTCCATAAATAAAGGCATTTACCTATTCCCTATATTGATTAATATGGGAAATATTAATTTTCCCTATCCTCCATAAGAT
This sequence comes from Nephotettix cincticeps, assembly GCA_023375725.1. Taxonomy (NCBI): domain Eukaryota; kingdom Metazoa; phylum Arthropoda; class Insecta; order Hemiptera; family Cicadellidae; genus Nephotettix; species Nephotettix cincticeps. Next base: position 490,203 of record JAGISJ010000012.1, read on the forward strand.
TAACATTGGAGCCCCACAATACAACGTACTGTGTTTAGATTTTTTAATATCTTGGTAACTGTTGGAGAGAGAGAGAAACTTTAAGGAACTTAATTGTGTAGTTTTTTAAGCTGATTCAAATGGTAAAATATAAAATTAGATATTTTTAAAAATTACATGTGAAAAACTCAAAAAACCCCAATTTGAGGTAAAAAACCCCCCCCAAACTACCCGTTCCCATTGACAGATATGTCTGGTTTACAAACTCGTCTGAGCATTTGTAGGAATACACGTCTCTACTAAATTTGGTCTCAATCGGACCATTTTTACGAGAGTTATCGTGTTCACAGACACATATACATATATATTTTACTGTTTATTTCATCTACTAATATTATTATATTGAAATAATTCAACCAAGTACCCTTAGAAAACATTTTTATTTCAACTACATGTTTCAGGTAATAATCCCATTTTCAAGAAGGGTAAATGTTTAAGCTTATTTGGTAATATTAATCTGTAAATATAAATATCATATGATATTTATTTAAATTTACAGATTAATATTACCAAATAAGCTTAAACATTTATCCTTCTTGAAAATATATTACATGTATAATATAATATATATATATATATATATATATATATATATATATATATATATATGTATATATATTATTTAACAATTCACAATGTAGGGCTACTTTTAGTAATATAATAAATAATAAAACAATTAGTACCCTTTTTTTAACTTTAATGGCAACATGTTTCAGCATTTATGCCATTTTCAAGCCATATTTAACCTAACCTATATTTAAATTACAAATTTTTATCAAATGTGTTCATAATGTTAATTTGATAAGATGTGATTTGTATCATATGTTAACTTTGGACAGACTAGTGGGTGGTGCTTTCAAATTGTGTGATTTTTTCAAATATAGGATTGTTCATGTTTATATGGTTATTTAATATGTCCTGTGGGTGTTCTTTATGTCCTTTGTAGATAAGGTATTCTTCTGTAGAGTACATTATTAGTCCTTTGTTCATGGGTTTCAATATATTTAAGTTTTCATGTATGCCTTTAAAACTGTGATCTGTATGTAATAAATGTTCTGCAAAGTTTGATTTCATTAATGTTCTGTTGTTACTTTTCAATGCTTGAATGTGTACTTTGAAGCGTGATTTTATTGAACGACCAGTTTGACCTATGTAAAATTTTGTAATAAAGTTGTTATCGTTGATGAAAGTTTGGACTTTTTCACAATAGTCAGTTCTTTTTATAATTACTGTTGTATTTCCTTTGTCTGCTTTTACTATCAAAGAATCTTTTTCCTTTGATTTATCTGATATGGAATGGATGGTTTTGGATGGTTTTCATATCTCCTTTTGTTTGATTAATGATTTTATTATTTCTCATTTTTACATTGTATTTGTTCAATTCATGAATAAAGTTAAATTTACAACGTTCTTGTTCATTCCTGTCTACATTTTTAATTCCCGCGTCAATCTTAATTAAGTCATTCTTAATACTGCTTTCTTTAAAGTCTAGATTTATATTATATTTGAGAGATTTTCCTAATATGGCCTTTTCATCGCTAGTAAATTCAATATCAGTTAAATTTTTTACCTTCGGGGTAGAATTGATCTAATTCTTCAATGTTATCATTTGAATTTGGATTTTGACTCTTCATTAAGGAATTTAGTTTCTTTTCATGTACTTCTTTTTTCTTTGATACTATTGGACCAATCCACCTTTTAATATAGATTAGAATTTCTTCTAATGATTCTTCATGATATTCATTTTTCATATTGCTGTACATTTCCTCTTTGAGCCTTTTTATGTTATTTAGTTTGGTGTAGAGATAATTTATTTCTTCTTTCACCCATATTTTTTCGGCCGTTTTTAATGTAAGCATAGCAGCTCTTGATTTATTTTTTATGTGAATTTGTACATAATTTGGGATTATGTTTTGTCTCAAACATGTCTTGTTGAATTTTATATCTTCTTGTATCATGATACATTTCAGCGTTAGGTACTTGTATTTGTGAATAAAGTTTTGGTTGTTAGCCCATTATTAAATTATTTAACAATTCACAATGTAGGGCTACTTTTAGTAATATAATAAATAATGAAACAATTAGTACCCTTTTTTTAATTCAATTTCAATAATTTTTTTAATAATTTAATTTCAAATTTGTCAACTTGACAAATTTGACACAACCGGAATATATCAGATCAACTGTTCAGACTGTCCAAAATTTTACATAGGTCAAACTGGTCGTTCAATAAAATCACGCTTCAAAGAACACATTCAAGCATTGAAAAGTAACAACAGAACATCAATGAAATCAAACTTTGCAGAACATTTATTACATACAGATCACAGTTTTAAAGGCATACATGAAAACTTAAATATATTGAAACCCATGAACAAAGGACTAATAATATTGCTTCTTATTAGTCATTTGGACAAGTCCAAATGACTAATAAGAAATTGAAATATGAATTTTTACCATATAAACATGAACAATCCTATATTTGAAAAAATCACACAATTTGAAAGCACCACCCACTAGTCTGTCCAAAGTTAACATATGATACAAATCACATCTTATCAAATTAACATTATGAACACATTTAATAAAAATTTGTAATTTAAATATAGGTTAGGTTAAATATGGCTTGAAAATGGCATAAATGCCGAAACATGTTGCCATTAAAGTTTAAAAAAAGGGTACTAATTGTTTCATTATTTATTATATATATATATATAAATTTTAACGACTAAGACTTAAGCCCGGGACCATGTTATTTTTTTGTCTTTAGGTGCCCAGAGTCCAAAAACAATAGTCGTTAAAATTTTATATATATATAGACAAAAAAATAACATGGTGCCGGGCTTAAGTCTTAACCATGAGACCTACGGTAATAGCTTCTTCCTTATGGGAAATTCGCTAATATATATATATGCATTCGTAATTATATACATAATTATATATATATATAAATTTTAACGACTATTGTTTTTGGTTTCTGGGCACCTAAAGAAGAAAAAATAACATGGTCCTGGGCTTAAGTCTCGCCATGAGACCTTTGGTAATAGCTTCTTCCCTATTCGCTGAAAGATTGCCACTTCTAGGGTTTAAGCACTTAGATGTGCTTAAATTAGAAATCCATGCAAAAACAGAAAAATAGGTAAATATACCATGCATTTCAAGCTAATAACCTTAAATCATTTTAGATTGTGCCTCAACGATATAACCTTTGAAATAACTGTGACCAAATTGGACGTCATATGATGTCCATACTTGTGAAAGGCTTAATTATTGGTCAGTATAGCATATTTTAAATTTATTTTAATTTATCCTTTTTAATTGTTTACAGAAACATGGAAGAAAATTCACCAATGTCTTTAGATGTCACAACAGAACAAGCAGCTGTTGAACCCATTATCTCATCCAGCCAGCTTTTTAGTAGTAATGAAGCTGAAAATAATAAACCTAATAGGCCTACTTCATTTTTGTCAAGTAATAAATCAACAACTGCTGATTGTCCTTCAAAAATTACAATACCATCGGATGGAACAAAGAATATACTTGCTGAATCCAGTTCATTTAAAACTCCTGAAACCACAAGCGGGTTTGACAGTGCTGATAGTACAAATGATGAAGACTTCCTCACTACCCAGAAAGCTGTTCTTAGTGCCATTGTCCTAATGGATGAAGGGTTGAAAGATGAAGAAAGTAAGGGGAATATTAATGTAGAAGATGAATGTGTGAGTGGAGGTTCGACATTTGAGGCTGAAGGTAAACATGACACTTGCCCAGAAAGGTTAGTAAGTAATGTTAATGGAGATACCACAATCAGTGTTAATACCAAAGATGGCTTAGTTAGTTCCAAGTTGACAGTTTCTGAATATTCAGTTATAAATGAATCTCCCTTGACAAAAGAGAGTGTTCCAGATGATGGCTTAGAAGGACATATAAATAAATCAGAAGAAGAAAAAACAACAACAGAGAGAGTAGTAATACTAATGGAAAGATTACCAATAATGAGGGATTTTCTGATCATAATGAAGTAAATAATGAAGTCAGTATGTCTAATGAAGATTCAAGAAACACTCTTGTCCCTGGAGAGAAATCCAATGATATGGAAATGGGTGTAGAACAATGTCAACCTGGGTCAAGTATTAATCATGAGAAGAAACTTGAATTTGAAGAGTCTGATGATACTATTATGTTGGAAGAATCTCCCTTATCTGAAATTCAAGATGCAAAAAAAGACATAGAGTCAAGCTTACCAGTTAGTGTGGAGATATCTGATGTTGAAGTTTCTGTATTCAAATATGAGAGAAAGAAGAAAGATAAATCCCAGAAGCCAGATGAATTTAAACTAGATGATATGGTATTGAGTTCAGATGAGGAAAATGATATTAGGTCACCACCCATTCAACACAGTGCTCCTAAACCCATGAAACATTTGACCCAATCATTTCTATCAGATATTAGAAAAAAACAATTACCCTTTGATGTAAATGAAAAAGATAACATCAATAGTTTAGAAAATATGAATACCCTTAGTTCCAATGAAGATTTAAAAAATACTCCTGATAAATCTGAAACTGAAGTTGTAGATGTTGTTGAGGATATCAATACTGTACCAGAAAATTTAGAAGAAAAACAAAATTTGAAAATAGATTCAGAAAATATTCATAACAGTATTGGGGAAAATACACCATCTCCTATAACTAAAGATGATGAAATTTTATTAGTTGATAGTTCTAGTGAGGATCCACAAAAGAAAAATAATTCAGAAGTAGCTGGTACTACTAACATGACTGGATGTGAAACAGAAGATTCATCTACTTTGAATGATACACTCAGCAATAATCTTAATGTCCTTAAAAATAATTCAATAAGCAGTGAGAATACTAAAAACAATTTAACTGATCTTGAAGACATGTTAAAGGCTGCTTTGAATAATAGTGAGGCGTTCTGGGAAAATCTACACCGGGAGACTAACAAACCGGATAATAAAAACATTTCAGAAAGTCTTGACCCTAAAGATTCAGAAGTAATATGTTTGGTTGATGATGACGAGGATGACGCAAGCAAGAAGAAGAAAAAGCCCGCTGCAGCCATTAACTGTGTGAACCCAAACTGTATGTCTGGAGAGAACTTGGCTCCCCCAGCAATGTTTGTGCTCTCATATTTTGGAATGAAGCGATCAAAGGGCCAACAAGTGTGTGCGGAATGCTTTAATATAGTTGTAGAGCATCATCAGGTAAAAAAACATTATTAGTATTAGCAGTAATATAAAGACATTTCTTTTAACCCGCTATTGGTCAAGGTCACATTTGTTATGCGGATGGTCAAGGGTGAGCGCCACCCTTGACCCTTGAACTTTGTATTTACCTTTTTAAAGGCATTGTTAATGATTTATATTTCACAAACTTCAAACAAATTATATCATACCACTTTTGTTTAACTATTTTTTCAACCTTTAATTACATACAAAACTAAAAATAACTAATTTCACAATTAAAAAAAATAAATTTTGTTGTAAATAAATTTAAAATTTTCCAGTTGATATTTAAAAACACAGCACACTATAAAAAGACATTTTGCTAATACTCATTGTAATATAACAACAAAATAAATATAAAAAACACATAAATTATTACTAAATAAAAGGCTTTTTTAGTTGTGCTTACTGAACTGTAATTCGTCATGAAACAAAGCTGCGAGACAGACTGAAGGTCACTTAACCTCCTCCACCATATTCCACCCTCTGCTAATACTCCAAACAACAGCTGTTCTGAGTTTCAGGTCAATATATTACTAACTCCATGTTTTGTAGAAACTTCAAATGAAAAGTGAGCGTGGCGTGGCGCTCACCCCTTGACCATCCGGGGGTTTACGTGTAGCCAATAATACCTATTTTAACTTGTCAGTATTTAATTATTAAACTTATGAACACTTTAATAGGCATAATCATTAATCACATCCAAATATTTAAAACCAAATATATCATATCTTGAAGGTCTGGTCTTAGGGGAATAAGTAGAATTTAAGTAGTTATGCTAAGATAATCTTCAAAGTATATATTCCTCTAAGTGGGCTACCTCTTATCTAGTGGAAAGGTCCTAGAGACATACAATACAGTCAGTATCCTACCCTGATAACTATATAAATCATTGTCAGTCCTGGGATAAAGCCACATATCCTAGGTTATGGTTAGGGCTTAAACGCACTACAGTGGCTGCGACGCAGACTCAACTGCGACTGCTGTCGCTGCACCTGCGACCAGAACAGCGGTGCAACTGTGGCCAGTACTACAACTCACGATATTCTTAATAACTCTGTTTGAATAATCTTCGGATGTTAAATCCCACAAAGAGAGCCTTTCTTTTACCACTTCAATGAAGCTCTCTGTTTAAAAATCTATTATTAATAACTGTAATCTAGTAAAAATCACCACCAAAAATAAAACAGATGTACACAGATCGCCCTCTAAACCACCACTGGTCCAGTAGTCAGGTTGCAGGGATAGTGTGTGACACCCCCATCCCAACTGTATGCTTGTGTTAGATGAAAAACGGTCTGCGGTGCGACTTTGCCTAGTGTGTTGCGCTACAGGCGGCTGCATATGATTCAATGTTAAGTTTGGCCGCCACCGGCCTGGCCGCTGTTGTGGCCGTGTCACAACCGTTGTACTTGGTGTTTAAAAATTTAATTTTAAAAATACTTTAGTTAAATTATAAATTCCAAAAAGATTTTTTTAAATAATTTTTTTCTATGATTTTTAAACAGTAAATGGGCTTCATTTTATTATATCTGTAGTACCGTAAACCCTCTCATATCCGGATCTCTCATATCCGGACCCTACGATATCCGGACGTGATTTTGAAATAATGCAAAAATTTAAAATTACTCTATGAGGTCAATGTTTGTTAAACCAGTAGTCGCGAACAATGTTTGTAGGCCAGTTTGTAGTGCGCCGGTCGCCGAACGCGGGTTTGAAGTCATGTGGACAGCGGTAATGTTCAAAAGCGGAGTAGGGAAACAATGAGTCACCCTAGTCCCGAGTGCCTGAGTCTCTAGCGCTAATGTCTGTATTCTGTGCTATCTGGTGTAAAGTCACTGACTTACGAAACAATAAACCTCCCACCCCACCCACCCCAATAGCCAAGCCAACGCATCACGTGTACTGTAGTGACAGCACCCGCTTCCGTGGTCAGTGTCGCCTTTGTTTTGCTTCAGTGACCTAGCTTTTCTTGTAATGGTTTGTTTTAGTTTCGGGTAGGAATAAGCTATTATGGCCGGAAAAAGAAAAAAAAGTTGTCATTATGATGGAGAAAAAATTGTATTACTCTAGTACTGTACCGCTTTGTACTGTATACTGTACGTAGTTTTTTGAGTTTTGATATTATTAAATTGTTAGTATTACAACCAAAATAATGTTTTTATATTTAATATCCGGATGTTTTATTCCCCTCTCATATCCAGATTTTTTGCTATCCGGATCGGCCGTCGCCACATTAGTCCGGATATGAGAGGGTTTACTGTATTGGACTGGGACGGTGGTGACGTCCTGTAATCCAGCTACTTGCAGGTCACGAATTGTGGATAGTTATGAGCGATGGTCGGTGGGTGTAGTGTTCTCCCTGGGAATATTTCCCTGATTATAAATTCCCGGGAATTTTACATCACTACAGTAGCGTTTTCATTGTATCTGAATTTTGCTAATCTTATCTTCTGTTTTTCCTGATTTTTCCTGAGTGGAATTCTTTATAGTCACGCCATATAACACTTTCCACTTCTCCTGACACGCACACTATGCAGCACTCAAATCAGCAGATCGTAGTGTACTGTATCCCTGTCCCGGCATTTTGTTTATTAGTTTCATGGGCTAAGTAAACTATACATTTTTTATTGTAATTTTCATAACTGTACATTATTGCGGTTGTAATTTATATGTTTGTGTGAATAATTTTTGTTAACACTCTTTGCGTGATTTTTTCTTATTTTCTGTGCTATATGACCAACAACATATAACACGGAATACTGTAGGCTTAAGTCTTGATCCTATCAACCTTTTGTCAGCTGGTTTAAGCCGGTTAATTTAAACTCCACTGTATTTAATTTTGCCAAACAATTAATCATTAACATTCTACATTTAATATGCTTAACAGTGATTCATTTTCTAAGGGACCTTAATAATGATATTTATAAAATGAAGTAAACAAATCGTGTGAATATGTATTTATTCCCATTAAAGTCGTCTCTGTAAATTGTCTTTAATGATCAATGACCATTTGTAGGAACTGAGTTGTCTTCTCAAAGACCAGAAGCCCTTGATGTCAGCTACCTTCCCAAGCCACAAAGATGTTATTTTGCTGGATTCAGATGAAGAAAGTTTGTCTGATAATGGTAAGAATTTAGTCCTTTTTATGTATGAGAAATACTTAATCCGTCAACTATTGAAGAATAGTGTGGCACTCCTACCAAATCTCCCTCCAAAAGAGGCCTGTAAACCCAATAAAACCCCTATGATCCCACATAATCCCAGAATGTAGTTTGGTCTTGGTGATAAGTTAAAATATTTGGTATTTTATTTTAATTTGACCAAATTGACAAGTTCAAAAACCAGGCAAATCACTTTTCAGGGGATTTGTTTCACAAAATTGAATTATTTGGAGTTTTTATTTTAATTAATTAATTAATTTTAATTTATTAAAATATTAAATTTTATTAACACCAGTAGAACTAGCTAAAAAACAAACAATTCACTGTTTTGAATCTTTGCTCAATGT